>CM062294.1:177519898-178030462 GCA_031216915.1 Pictodentalium vernedei
AAGTCCTTCCCGTTCAAGTTAAATAATTCCTAGTTGCATTATTTGGTATTCGAATATCAGTGTACAGAGGGTTGAGTGCATTCATGCAGGCCTTTAAATTCTTCCCAACTAACGATGGTAAAAGCTGTGCCCAAATAAGATAATTGCACCGGAGTTTGAAAAATTTTCCATAGTTTTGCAGTGTTTCGGCAATAATGAGTTTGGCCAGGTTTCCCTGATGCAATATAGCTTAGAGCTTACCTTCGAAATCAAACAATGCAACCGATAAATAATTTTTCAGAGTTCACCACAGAAAAGCAATTGGCTTCGACAGTGTCATATACGACACTGTTGACGACGATTACTTTTCTGGGGCAAATTCTATATGATCATGCACTTAAAGCTTGAGATCTATTATATTCATGTTTGTGGCATTTCTCAGTAAACACCATGCATAATTTACATTTAAATAGAACTTTGGCTCAACACTGGGAAACTAAGAAGCCTTCTCGAGTTAGTCGAGTAAACTTACATCAAAGGGTGGTGGGAACCAGTGATAATGGTGAAGACCTATAACAAGGGGTTGTAAACTATCATTTCAGATGGGGGACCTAAAACCCAAACAGATGCCAAGAAGAAGAAAATACCGGTGCTTTTTCTCCATCCATGCAGGCCACATCCATATTTGCCGTTGTGCCCAAATTAGACTGATGTAAAGATCTGCATTCATTTACACTAACAATCAAACATTTGAAAAATACGAAAGACAAAGGTTTGGATAATGTTCTTTGAAGAATATTGCACCCACTGCTGTCAGTCAGCTTATTTCATTCCCATCTATCAATCTTTCAGGGTGCATCAACAGTTGTGCAAGGATAGTTCAATTTTTAACTGTGAGTTAAGCCAGTTAGGATTCCATATTTAATCCCTTACCCAACCCAAACAGCAGACAACACTTGCAAAAAATTTCTTGGATAACTCAACATTTTCATTTTTTGTCTCAAAAACATAGCTTATGACCCTTCATTGGAATGAGCTTGTTGAGCTCATTCCAATGATGGGGTTTTAATTTGTTTTTGAGACAAAAAATGAAAAGATAATAAATTTGAATGGCGAATTTTGTGAATAGCGCTGGTCATATATGGCATTTTATTGTGTAAACGGTTAAACTGTTACGTTTCTTTATGTGTTCACTCTTAACCTTCTGACTATTTTTCTGAATTTCTCATAAAATCAAGAAATGGCTGATGTACAGCAGCCATGACTTGACTTGATGGAAAATTTGGTGGCGTCTGGCATCAATCTTTCATGAGGATACAACACAACTCTTGCAATACCTGAAAATATTTTTAATATTTATCTGATGAATTCAATTATCATACTTGATACACCTATTCTCATCCCATTTGAAAATGGTGTAATACAGTCTGTCACATTGATTGAAGAGTTGGGTGTGCGGTGACTCAGTGGGTATAGCATTGGACTTCAAACTAAAAGGTCACAGTTCAGTCCCCACTAGGGGTAATTGCATTGTGTCCTTGGGCATGGCACTTAATTCTGATTGCCCATCTGAGGGCGTGATGGCGTTGTGTACTAAAGCATACAGCAGTCAATGCTTGTGCAGAGTTAGTACCTTGGGGAGTCTTGACAGTTGCTCTCCACTGCTCATTGGTTTTTTCCAGTACTCTGGCTTCCTCCATCTGATAAAACTGTCCAACCTGAGGTGACCATGTCTGTTAAAAGTGTTACTAAACCCCAATTAAAAAAAAATAATTGAAGAGCTGGAATACAGGAAAGTCAAGAAACAAATATTAAATGTTTCCCCAAATCATCACAGCATGCAGTGCATCTGCAATCTGAAACGTTCTATGTGTCTTGACTTATAAAATACACATTAGCATGGAAAAAAATTCCAATTTTTTAGAATGTACAACATTATCACCACAGGGCAGATGGTCCTTGTAAATTGTTCTCTAGAATAACTGAAACATTTTCATTTTTTGCTTCAAAAACATAGCTTATGACATCATCCCTACCCACCTGCCACACACATTGAAATGAGCTCAAGGACCTCATTCCAATGAGAAGTCATAACCTATGTTTCAGAGGCACAAATTAAACAAATTTCAACATTTGAACTGATTTGAATGATGATTTTTGTGAATAGCTCTGGCCAGATATGGCAATTTATGGTAAGTGAAGGTTTAATGATGAAACAGCTATTTTGTTTTACCTTGTTGAAAAATTGCATGGGTCACAAGAAATTCTCCCAAAAGGTTGAGAGTAATTACTGGAATATGCCTTGTTTACTGTGGTAAACAAGCTCTGTTTTACTGGTAAAATAGGACTTGGGCACCATTGCCTGGGTTGGAAGTCCTCTAAAATGTGCAACATGGATTTAAACGATTGGCTGGACTTGACTTTATCTTCATGTTGCGTTCATAATTAGTCATTGTGTTTAAGTAGGCTCCTGCAAAAATTCGAAATTCAATTTGAAAGTTGATATTCGATTCAGTTCAATTCGAATATACTTTGGCCATAACCGTGAATGTTTACAGATTGTAATTGATCACATTATTTTATATTGGGTATTGTTCTGAGTAGAAATGTAACTGACTTGTAGAGGTAACAGTGTTTGTAGCGATGTTGCTACAGCTGTACAACAGTTGTAGCTACATTGCTACAAGCACTATTACCACTACAACTGTTCATTTCAACTTTTTCTCCATCATGACCAGTGACCATTTATAAAAAGTTTTCAATTTTGAAAAGTTATTCAGCTGTTCAACTTCATTAAATGATTTGTTCCACAACATGATCACATTATTTTATATTAAGTATTATTCAGTTCAATCACAGTTACTGGATACATCGTCAATAACAATAGTTTTCTAAAAGAATGCCCCTGATTATTATACAAACAGAAGTAGTACAGGCTTTAATTTACACGTGGATCGACTCCATTCGACATTGAATTATCATTTTGTTTTAATCATTCTGCATTTTAAAATAAATGGCTTCATGACTGAATGAAGTCGATCCGATTTGAAACAAGTTTTTTTTTTCTCAAGAAAACATGTGATAAAAGTGAGGTATCAGCCCTTTCAGCCAGGTTCGTTTAAAAATGTTTATTGCTGCAGTTTTGAAGCTACAAAGTCAACATTTCGAATAGTTTCAGTCAATAGCTAGTATATTGGTTTATGTGTCAATTTATAGTGTAAGAATTGATGAGGCGAAAAGTGCACTCTACATAACTGTGTGTCTTGATAATCAGGGTTATTATTTTAGAAAAAAACTTTTCTTTCGATGACGTGTCCATCAACTGTGATTCGATTCAAAGTTTGATTCGTTTTCACCAATTCAATTTGATATTCGATTTGATCAAAATCTGCAATTCGCAGGTCCCTATGTTTAAGCATCTGACCTTAAACACAAATCAAGCCAGAAAATAAGCAGACTGTCGACTGCAAAATGAGGCCCCAGAGGTGAATTTAGTGATGCTACCCTGCAAAGCAGGGTAGCATCACTACATTTACCCTCTGTGAACCTCAATCTGAATCAGGTTTGCAAAACTAAACAGAAAGAGGTGCCCAGAGGATACATTGGCCCACTGTATGGGATAGCATCTTCAAATTCACCCTCTGGGAACCTCTTTCTGCAAATGTCAGACTGCTTATTTTCAGGCCTGACAGCAATAAATTATTAAATACAGGAAGATGCAACTTAGGACTATTAATTGAATCTGTCATTCAGATATTTTCACCCTTTGAACCCGAAGGGCCGCTTTTCTAGTCCAGGATTCTGATGCAACCTGAATTCATAAAGTACATAGTTGCTCAGTGAATTTTTGCAGTGAGGACTGTAGTCTTGACTTTCATCTGTCCACCCATCCGTCTGTCCGTCTGTTAACATTTAGAGTTTTGGTTAAAGTTTGTGGTTAAAGTTTTTAACTGAAGGTTCAAATTTTTTTCTCTCTTTCATCTGACTGTTTACAGTGAGGGCTATAGTCATGACTTTCGTCTGTCCGTCTGTTAACATTTGGAGTTTTGGTTACAGTTTGTGGTTAAAGTCTTTTAGTCAAGGTTAAAGTTTTTTTTTCTTTTAAATTAATATTAATTACTATTGATTGTATCATTCTCATGTTTCATTAACACTTTTTTGTAAGGCAATTTAACTTACAACTTTCAGGTTGAATTTTTTTTTGTTTACAAAGTTACACCTTTAATTCTTCAAACAGTTTAGTGCAATGTAACTGTTTCTCATTTGGGACAATGTCTACAGTCTACTGAACCTTTCTGCAGTGATTTTCATTAATATTGGCATGATTTTAACCCCTGATATCCATGTTTTCAGACTTTCATTCTTCGTATTTGAAATTGCACTTTGCCACATACTTTGTTACTTTAATTCTTGATAACTTGAACAATAGTTAACAGCAGAGGTCAGTCTGGCAGCTGATTTTAGGGAGAAGTGACTTCTCCCTCCAGAGACTTTAGGGAGTAGTCAGGGTTGAGGAGAGAGAAGTCACTTCTCCCTAAAATCAGCTGCCAGACTGACCTATGGTTTCTGAATGCTGTAATGGAATTGAAAAGCGTAGTTAAAAATGTTTTTGATATCCTTAGTTAATTTAGCGTTATTAACAATTTTGAGTTAATTTATTTCTTACGTAAATGACAATATATTTCAGTTGTCTCCCTTCCCCTCTGTGCTTTGTAATAATACCAACACACTGCAAAAATAATGATAATTTCTTTCGACCATCTTTCATTGACACATGCGATTGGTGCTATGAAGGCCTGCCTTTCTTATCCATCCCAATATATGTGATTTCTATCATAGCCTTATTACATTTAACACCCTTCCAAAACAAGTTTTCAAAGAAAAAATTTCAATGCAAATTGCAGTTTGCAGTGCGAATTTCAATGGAAAATATTTTTCAACGGAAAAGAGTGAAACCGTAAGCAGTTTCGACTTTTTATGGATGAACTGTCTCCTACACATTTTTTGTTTGTTTTGAAACGGTGGCTAATCTTAATAAATTCTAACTGACACGATGTGTGTCTTGTGTGATTCATGGTTTTTGCTGGCACTTTGTTTTTAAATAGCCATTTTTGTGCCGGTTGCTATCAGTTGGGGCGAATTGTTCAAACGACTACTCCATTACAACTTTTTTCAGAAATATAAAATTGGGCTAGTTTAGGTTATTTTCAGAGCTGTGTGATGGATTTTAACAGCAGACGTATTTACTTTATGAATGCGGAAGCATTTTTTGGCGAAATAAAACATTTTAAAAATGCATAAAACTGCAATGTCTCCCCAGGAAGTTTTGGAGGGCGACTTGAATTTCGCCCCCAATGTAAGCCAAGGCGACATGAGGAATGAGAAGGCAACTTCTTCGCCCTAGTCTGACCCCTGGTTAACAGAGTTCAATTGTTTTCAGTATATGTCTCTATAGCAACAGTCTCTATGTCAAATTGGACAATTAGGCACTTTTTTTCTTTGCTCCGAAATGCATTCTGAAGTATTTAGAGTGACTACATGTGGAAAAAAATTGGACTCCTACCACCACCCCCTCCAGTGCAATTAGGCACTTTTTTGTTTGCTCCACAATGCATTTTGAAGGATTTAGAGTGACTGCATGCTTAAAGCGAATTGACTCCTATGACCCCACCCCCTCCTCCCCCAGGGCCATTTAAGCAATATTTTTTATTTGGTCCAAAATGCATTTTGAAGGATTTAGAGTGACTACATGCCAAACAACTTTTGACTCCTATAACCCCCCCCCCCCCCACCACCACCACCCCCATGCCCCCTTGGGGTGCCAATTAGGAGTTTTAGCCTGACTGTTTACAGTCAGGGCTATAGTCATGACTTTCGTCTGTCTGTCTGTCCATCTGTTAACATTATGAGTTTTGGTTAAATTTTGTGGTTAAAGTTTTCTTTCCCTTTAATTGATATTAATTACTATGGATTGTATCATTCTCATTATGTTTTATGTTATTTTGAGACATATTTAACCCTTTTTGCAGTCACTTTAACTTAGAACCTGCAGGTTAAAGATTTTGGTTAAAGTTTTTTTTATTTACAGAGTTACACCTTTAATTCTTCAAACAGTTTAGTGGAATGTCACTGTTCTCATTTGGGACAACGTCTATACTGTTTACTGAAGCTTTCTACAGTGATTTTTAGCTCACCTGACTGAAAGTCAGGGTGAGCTTTTCTGATCACTTGTCATCCGGCGTCCGTCGTGAAGGTGGTGTTTGGGCCTTTTTCTCCCAAACCACTGGCCGCATATTAATGAAATTTCATGTGAGCAGGGGCTATATAAGGGCATTTTGATTTTTTGTCAAATTAGGTTTCAGCTCATATTGAGCAGAGGGATGGGGCAAAAATGCTCCATTTCTTAAAAAATCTTCTTCTCAAGAACCAGCAATAGCAGAAACTTGATATTTGGTACAGCTTCCTTCTGAGGTGTAGACTCAAGTTTGTTCAAGAGAAGTTTGTCGGGCATTATTTGCCTTCGTTATGGGAGGGGCAAAAATTTTGGCCACGCCTAAAATTTCTATTTTCAGAACCGTCAGGTCGATTTGAACCAAATTTGATATGAGGTGATAATGGGTCATAAGTAGTTGATCATTGCCCTGTGGGAACCTCAGGAGCTAAAAATAGGAAAAACCTTAAAACTGCCATATCTCCAAAACTACACGGCACAGGGAATTCTTATTTTGTATAAAGATTACTTTTATCTAGTAGAATAGAGTGGTTAAAAAAAATCCCTATCGGTTTGATCACGAGGTACTTTTTTCAGGACTTTGAAAAAGTGCTGAGTCAGCACTTTTTAACACTGTAGGCAATGGGAAAAAGATTAAAAAATCTTCTCCAGATCCAGCAGGCAGAATCTTTTGATATTTGGTATGCAACATTGTAGGGTGGATCTGATTCAAGTTTGTTCAAATCGGCCCCCTGGGTTCATATTTGGGCTCAGTACAGGAGCCCGATTTCGAACTTAGTGCATTTCAGGCAAATTTCTTAAAAAAT
The DNA here is from genome assembly GCA_031216915.1 of Pictodentalium vernedei. Lineage (NCBI taxonomy): Eukaryota > Metazoa > Mollusca > Scaphopoda > Dentaliida > Dentaliidae > Pictodentalium > Pictodentalium vernedei. The sequence goes on from CM062294.1 coordinate 177,526,916, forward strand.
CTTCTTCTCCAGATCCAGCAGGCAGAATCGTTTGATATTTGGTATGCAACATTGAGGGGTGGATCTGATTCAAGTTTGTTCAAATCGGCTCCCTGGATTCATATTTGGGCTCACTATAGAAGCCCAAATTCGATCTTAGTGCATTTCAGGCAAATTTCTTAAAAAATCTTCTTCTTCAAATCGAGCAGGCAGAATCTTTTGATATTTGGCATGCAACATTGTGGGGTGGATCTGATTCAAGTTTGTTCAAATCGGCCACCTGGGTTTATATTTGGGCTCAGTATAGAAGCTCGAATTCGAACTTAGTGCATTTCAGGCAAATTTCTTAAAAAATCTTCTTCTCCAGATCCAGCAGGCAGAATCTTTTGATATTTGGTATGCAACATTGTGGGGTGGATCTGATTCAAGTTTGTTCAAATCGGCCCCCTGGATTCATATTTGGGGTCACTATAGAAGCCCAAATTCGAACTTAGTGCATTTCAGGCAAATTTCTTAAAAAATCTTCTTCTCCAGCAGGCAGAATCTTTTGTTATTTGTTATGCAACATTGTGGGGTGGATCTGATTCAAGTTTGTTCAAATAGGCCCTCTGGGTTTATATTTGGGCTCAGTATAGAAGCTTGAGTTCGATCTTAGAGCATTTCAGGCAAATTTCTTAAAAAATCTTCTTCTCCAGATCCAGCAGGCAGAATCTTTTGATATTTGGTATGCAACATTGAGGGGTGGATCTGATTCAAGTTTGTTCAAATCGGCCACCTGGATTCATATTTGGGCTCACTGTGGGAGCTTGAATTGTAACTTAGTTCAAAATGAGGAATTTTCTTTAAAAATCTTCTCAAGATCCAGCAGGCAGAATCTTTTGATATTTGGTATGCACCATGCTTAGGGAGTGAGATTCAACTTTGTTCAAGCCAAGTCCCTAGGTCCATATTTGGACTCACTGTGGGAGCCCGAATTATAACTTAGTTCAATATGAGGAATATTCTTTAAAAATCTTCTTTTTTATACCCCCGCTTCGAAGAAGTGGGGGCTATATAGGAATCGTCCTGTACGTCCGTCCGTACGTCTTTCCGGACATGAAATTCTTGTGTGCGCAACTCCTCCTACATTTATCAACCAATTTGGACAAAACTTTTCAGACATCATCACTACTAAGTGAACATGCGCATATTCCAAGATTTTTGATCTGCAACAATTTTAACCAGGTTATCTCCCTTTGACTTAGATTTATTATGTCTTTCCGTTCGAACAAATTCTTGTGTGCGCAACTCCTCCTACATTAATGAACCGATTTTGATGAAACCTTTCAAACATCATCTCTACTAAGTGAACATGTGCATATTCCAAACTTTTTGATCTGCGACAATTTTAACCAGGTTATCTCTCTTGAACTTTGATTTAATATGGGTTTCTGCATGAAATTCTTGTGTGCGCAACTCCTCCTACATTTATCAATCAATTTGGACGAAAGTTTACAGACATCATCACTACTAAGTGAACATGTGCATATTCCAAAATTTTTGAGCTGTGGCAATTTTAACTAGGTTATCTCCCTTTAACTTAGATTTATTATGGGTTTCTACATGAAATTCTTGTGCGTGCAACTCCTCCTACATTTATCAATCAATTTGGACAAAACTTTTCAGACATGATCACTACTAAGTGAACATGCGCATATTCCAAGATTTTTGATCTGCGACAATTTTAACCAGGTTATCTCCCTTTGACTTAGATTTATTGTCTTTCCATTCGAACAAATTCTTGTGTGCGCAACTCCTCCTACATTAATGAACCGATTTTGATGAAACCTTTCAAACATCATCTCTACTAAGTGAACATGTGCATATTCCAAACTTTTTAATCTGCGACAATTTTAACCAGGTTATCTCTCTTGAACTTTGATTTAATATGGGTTTCTACATGAAATTCTTGTGTGCGCAACTCCTCCTACATTTATCAATCAATTTGGACAAAACTTTTCAGACATCATCTCTACTAAGTGAACATGCGCATATTCCAAGATTTTTGATCTGCGACAATTTTAACCAGGTTATCTCCCTTTGACTTAGATTTATTATGTCTTTCCGTTCGAACAAATTCTTGTGTGCGCAACTCCTCCTACATTAATGAACCGATTTTGATGAAACCTTTCAAACATCATCTCTACTAAGTGAACATGTGCATATTCCAAACTTTTTGATCTGCGACAATTTTAACCAGGTTATCTCTCTTGAACTTTGATTTAATATGGGTTTCTGCATGAAATTCTTGTGTGCGCAACTCCTCCTACATTTATCAATCAATTTGGACGAAAGTTTACAGACATCATCCCTACTAAGTGAACATGCGCTCATTCCAAAATTTTTGAGCTGTGGCAATTTTAACTAGGTTATCTCCCTTTAACTTAGATTTATTATGGGTTTCTACATGAAATTCTTGTGTGCGCAACTCCTACATTTATCAATCAATTTGGACAGAACTTTTCAGACATTATCACTACTAAGTGAACATGAGCATATTCCAAGATTTTTGATCTGCGACAATTTTAACCAGGTTATCTCCCTTTGACTTAGATTTATTATGTCTTTCCGTTCGAACAATTCTTGTGTGCGCAACTCCTCCTACATTAATGAACCGATTTTGATGAAACCTTTCAAACATCATCTCTACTAAGTGAACATGTGCATATTCCAAACTTTTTGATCTGCGACAATTTTAACCAGGTTATCTCTCTTGAACTTTGATTTAATATGGGTTTCTGCATGAAATTCTTGTGTGCGGAACTCCTCCTACATTTATCAATCAATTTGGACGAAAGTTTACAGACATCATCACTACTAAGTGAACATGCGCATATTCCAAAATTTTTGAGCTGTGGCAATATTAACTAGGTTATCTCCCTTTAACTTAGATTTATTATGGGTTTCTACATGAAATTCTTGTGCGTGCAACTCCTCCTACATTTATCAATCAATTTTGACGAAACCTTTCAAACATTATCACAACTAAGTGAACATACGCATATTCCCAAATTTTTGATCTGCGACAATTTTAACCAGGTTATCTCCCTTTAACTTGGATTTATTATGGGTTTTCAAATGGGATTCTTGTGTGTGCAACTCCTCCTACATTAATGAACCGATTTTGAATACATGTTGCACATTGTAAATGTGTTCTTCCAAATGTAAACCATATATGTGTGGGCTCTTTAAGTATTCAGTGCTGTTCTGTGGAAGGCCACATGCAAATACAAATTTCAACAACAAAAAATGATCTTTATGTATACATTTCCTTATGGCCTTCACCTACATGATCAGAAGTGCATTCCTCTAAAAACCCAAAGCGGGGGTATTAATCACCTTCAGTGATAGTTCTAGTTTTTTTAGATCCACTGGTCAGAATCTTTGGATATTTGGTATAAGCTTTTCTTAGGAGGAGCAGATGCAACTTGTTGAAATCAATTCTCTGGGTTGATACTTAGGCTACCATGTCAGGTGAGCGCCCTCAGGCCCCTTGGGGCCTCTTGTAATTAATATTGGCAGGATTTCAACCCCTTTTAAACATGTTTTCAGTCTTAGTTTCTTTGAATTGTAAATTAGGCTTTTACCACATACTTTGTTACTTTAATTCTTGCATGGTCAGTACAACTTAATGATTGCATTTACATCAGTGATTTCTTTTATCGGTTTTAGAAAATATTTAACATTTTTTGCAGTCAGTTTTACTTAGTATTCCCAGCTTAAAAGTTTTGCTTTTCATGGTTGTACCTTTTATTCTTCAAACACTGTGTTACGACTCATTGTTTTTCATTTGGGGCAAGGTCTACCAACGCTGTATACAGTGGTTTCAGTCAATAGTTGCATTAATTTAACACTTTTCAAAATGGTTTTCGAATTCAGTTTCTTTAAATTTGAAATTGGGCTTGTAACACATACTTTGTCACTTTTTGTACTTGCATGATCAATACAATTTTTAGCTCACCTGACTTTCAGCTATAGTGATCACTCACCGTCCGTCGTCCATGAACATGGTGTTTGCGTCTTCTCCTCCCAAACCGCTGAACCAATTTAATTGATATTTGAGGTAATAGTTTGTTATGACATCGCAATTTGATTTTGTTTTAATCAAGTTGCCTCGCCTCTTGGTAGGGCCACACCCAAAAAGTGTGCTTAAATCTTTAAAAAATCTTCTCATGAACCAGCAGTAGCAGAGACTTGATATTTGGTGTGCAGCTTCCTTTTGAGGTGTAGACTCAGATTTGTTCAAGAGAAGTTTGTGGGGCTATATTTGCCGTCGTTATGGGAGGGGCAAGAATTTCTGCCCCTCCCAAAATTTCTATTTTCCAAACCGAGAGGCAGATTTGGACCAAATTTGATATGAGGGATTATTGAGTCATAAGTACCTAATTTATGCCCAAATTGTTTTTCCTGTTACCCCATGGGAACCGCAGGAGCTAAAAATAGAAAAAAATTAAAACACCCATATCTCCAAAATTACACGGCACTGAGAATTCTTATTTGGTGTGAAGCTTCCTTAGACCAACAGAATGGAATGGTAAAAAGAAATTGCTATCGGTTTTATCATGGGGTACTTTCCTGGGACTGAGTCAGACTGAGTCAGCATTTTTTAACACTGTGGGTAATGGGAAAAACATTTAAGACTACTGTTCTCCCAAACCAGTGCTCCAAAAGCTTTCAAATTTCACGTATTACATCTTTGGAAGATTGTTTCACATGTGTATTGAAATCAATTCCCTGGGTCCATATTTGGGCTCTCTATGGGAGCCCAAATGTTTAAATTAGTGCAGTAGGAGGAATATTCTTTAAAAATCTTCTTCTTCAGATTGACCAATAAGAATCTTTTGATATTTGGTATGCAGCATCCTTAGGGGGTGAGATTCATGTTTGTTTAAGCCAAGTTCCTGGGTTCATATTTACGCTGGAAATTTGGGGTCCCATTCCGGACTTAGAAATTTTGGACCAAAATCCGGAAATTTTTGTTGTTATTTTTTTATGCGTTTCGGTCAATTTTAAGACAAAAAATTTTTTTTTTCTTAAATCCAGAAATTAGTTTTTTGGTTTATAATGCGTTTTGGTCAATTTTAAGAAGAAAAAAAAATTTTAGGCTGAAAATATTTTGTTTGGGACTTCGAAAATTTCCGAACAAAAATAAAAAAAAATCTGTTTTTTATGTGTTTATCTCAATTTTGGGACATTAAAGTGCAGGAACTGAAAATAGAAGGAAAATCCTGTGTATTGTGTGGGCACAATCGCTTCATCTAGTTGGTATATGCTTTTCTTAGGAGGGGCGTATGCAGCTTATTCAAGTCAAGTCCCGGGTTTTATATTATTACATGTTTGAGTTATTACATGTACATGCAAAAACAAATTGACTCCTATAACACCCCCCCCCCCCCCCCCCCCCTCCCCTGTCATTAAGGCAATTATTCCCAAAATTCATTTTGAAGGATTGGGAGTCATTACATGCAAAAAAAATTGACTTCTATAGCCCCAAACCTCCCTGCAACCCCCACAGGTGTCATTTAGGTATTTTTTTTCATTCCCCCAAAATGCATTTTTATTAAGGATTTGGAGTGATTACATGCAGAAAAAATTGTCCCTTTGGAATTTGAAGTATAGTCTTTTAAAATTTAAGCCGCAAATTTTAAGTTAAAAATAATAGCTTATAGTTATATTTCCGAACGATTCAACAGAGCTATGCAGCTGATGATCTAACTACAAGTTTTGTTGACATTTTCAGAAAACATTTTTCAAAAAGAAGTAAAAAGTAAAACATTTTTTTTCTTGTCACTTTTTACCAAAATTATTTTTCAGTTGTATTATACTAGAAGATTTTAGAAAGAGAATGTTTTATGTACTGCATCTTTAAACCTTTACCTAACACAACTTGAAGCCAGCAGTACAAATTATTTTTCTGAAACATCAGATTTTTTCATTTTTTATTTCTAACCATTGCTTATTAGGCCTTATTGGAACAAGCTCATCAAGCTTGTTCCATTAATAGGTCATGAGAAAAGAAAAAATAAAATTTTAATAGCAATTTTTGTATATAACGAGTGCAGATATGGCAAATTCGTTAGGTAAACGGTTAACGAAAAATAGCTCAGACTATTTTGTGTCTAAGTATTACCATTGCTGGGACAGTCGGGCTGTATGCGTGACATCACTCTAGTTTGTTCTTTTCGCTGATGGTTCTCACAAGTTCTTGCACACTGGTTCAAAATATCCTTCTAAGTACGTAAGTCTCTATAAGTCCTTGAAAGCCCTTCAATTTTGTTTCTGAAATTGAGGATATACCCAATTAAGAATTGAATGCAATTTTTATAATCTTTATTGGAGTATGAACGTGTGGGAATGGGTACAAATTATGTATGAATCCCAAAGGGATTCATACAATTTGTACCCATTCCCACACGTTCATACTCCAATAAAGATTATAAAAATTGCATTCAACTTTTATAATTACATTCCGTAACTGTTTAAACTACTTTTTACCAAACAACAAAGCAGAAAGACGAAATCAAACATGTACGAACGAACGAGGCAAAAAACCACCCTCACACAAAAGACAAAGCGCACAACTCTGAGTTGAGCGCCGGTTTTCGGCATTGACCCACATTTATCAAATTGCCGTCTTTCGCAACAAAACTTGAAAGGTTCAAAACAATTTATTTAACATATCAGTAAACTATAATCACTGATCACTGCGAGAGGCGCTAAAAGTTATAAACCCACCCAAATCACATTCTGTCAACTGTGCTCTACCGTAAATGCAGGTCAAAGTTCGACCAAATGTATTCATTGGAAAATGAATTACATTTGGTCATGACGTTTTCATTCAGCTGAACAATGGGAATTGAGTATTTGGACCCAAAACATATAACTACATTAACAATGTAATTATAGTATTGTAAAGTACTTAATGACACAGAGAAAGCCTGTTAATTGAATATCCAGTTTGCCAGTGAAAATTATTCAGTTAACAGGGATTTGATCGCTTTCCTCTTTTTTAAGATAAATTGAGCATTTATTCAAGTATATCTGGCTTTGAAGAGCTCACGGAGCTCAGCCAAGTAAGATATAATATATAAAATGCCTGGATTGGATGTACTGAGGCCAAATAGGTCTATAAACAACGGGAATGTGGTGACTGTCAGGGTAATTTCTCGGCATGTTACAAGATGTTTTGGGAGCACAGTGGTAATGGCATTGGACTTCAGACCGAAAGGTCCACTGGTTGATCTCCAACAGGGTCAACGGCATTGTGTACTTGGGCAAGACACTTAATCCTGATTGCCCACTTGGGGGCATGGTGGTGCTGTGTACTAAGGCATACTGCACAGTTAATGATGCACTTGCCTTCAACTAATGGTAAGCCTGCTTGTGCACAGTTGGTACGTTGAGAAGTCTGACACTACTTGCCACTGCCAGGTGGTTCTCTCCAGGTACTCTGGCTTCCTCTACCTTTAAAACTATCTGACACGAGGTGACCCTGGCTCTCGAAAATGTCATTTAACCTCAGTAAATAAATAATAAATAAATAAATAAATAAGATGCTTTATTCAATTAAGAGGAGTTAACTCAATAACCTATATGCTATTAACAGGTCAAATTTGTACAGAATATATTGGAAATGGTTTTATGTTTGGAAATGATATTCAATTAAACAGGATTAATCAATTGAGAGATATCCGCCCGCGTAATATGCAAATTCAGCAGTTGAAAAAATATTATTTTTCAAAAAATATCAACAAAACCATATCATGTGACCCCTCGTTGGAACGAGCTCGACGAGCTCGTTCCAACGAGGGGTCACATGATATGGTTTTGTTGATATTTTTTGAAAAATTTGAAAAAATGATATTTAAAATAATAAATTTTGATATCGCCTGCGTTGGGTAAAGGGTTATGTGGATTCCACTGTATTTGAGTTGTAATTTACATTTCAGGTTCAAGAGAGGACTGCCTTTGGTAAAAAACTTGCTGAACAGGGCACCATTCAGGCTGATATAGCCAAATCACGTATAGAAATAGAGCAGGCCAGATTGTTAGTTTATAAGACCGCACATCTGATGGATACTTATGGAAACAAAGTAAGCTACAGTGTGCTTATTGCCCTCTATTTCAATCTCTTTAGACCACAAAAAGATGAATAGTTTTTAGATGTTGGTTGGATGAAAAGCAGTGCCAAGGAAGGTGACTTCACCTCCCCCCCACCCCCCCCCCCCCCCCTCTCTCCATTTGTCATGGCGGCTTATGCCCATCGGGAAATCTGCCCCCTTCATTATGAGCTTTTAAGGGGGTATGCTCGCCCTTCACACCTCTATCCCCTTCATGTCAGGGAGTACAGACCCCCTTTTTGGTGAAGTCCGGGCACTTGTATATTAGGGCCACATGATTAATATTTACCAACACTTTTAAGCCAATTTTCTGATTGCTTTGTATTGACTCAGTGTACTTTAGAATGTGCTGGTTCTACATATATTGCATAAACAAATTTGTTTTTAAAGATGTTTGGAAATAATATAAGGTTTTGATGAAGATTAAATTGGTCAACACTGTTTACCATTGAGAACCAGTGATGGAAATCTGATACAGGCAATTTTTTTATGCACCTACCACTCCCACAATTTTATAATCATGCATGAGTGATTTTTTGCGCACCTGTTTTCAGCTGTTTTTGACACTGATGGTCTTTGGGACCGTACGACAGCTGTCTTCGCAAAGGGTTAAACAGAAGCTTGTCTTTGAACTTGAGCCCTCAAAGAAGCAAATGTACTATGTCTGATCAGTCTTGGGCAAATTGGGCTGTTAATAAACTGTAATTCCCTCCAAATCATGTTATTATTTATTATATTGTCTATAATAATATTATTTCACTTTTGCATATAGTAGCATCTGTTCTCACGAGGAGAATTTTTGAATTTTTACAAACCCCTCTACCCAAGGATAGGCCGTTTGAGCGAGAAGATCTGCCTGGAATCCAGGCAGAACTTCTTGCTCAATCAATCTATAGTGGGGTACAGGTGTTTGTAAAAAACAAAACAGGTTCAACAACAGTTTATTGGCATTGATTGGCTTCAGTGCATTCCATGGAGGACACTCACAATTTACTTGGCATTTAGAAGATTTTTGTGAAGCAAAACAATCAAAAATAGTTCAGGAGAGCAGTTTGCACACACTATTGGCTCCCAGCTGAGTGATTTTTTGCCATTCTGGATTTTTCAAAAAACCAAGCCAGGAGAGCTCTTGAAGGTACTGTGCCACAAAGCAGCAGTATTTCATCAACAAGGGCAAAGATTTTTTAATCCGTCAACCAACACACACAATCTCAAAATTTATTATTTTAATTACTGTTTTTTCAGGCCTGCCATTCTGCAGAAGGCGATTGCCCTTACCTGTCCGAGTGAAAAAGTTTGTGGGCAGAAATCACCTGCCTCACCATATATTGCATGGGCAACAAAATGGGGTCATACTATTGTTTTAGCACGGAGAAAATGTGGTTATAATGTATGAACAGACAGAGTAATGCTGCACAGCAGAGTAAATGCACACTTATTTGATACAGACTACATCATGTACCCAGTTTTACTCAATTATGTCAGCTGATTTCTGTGCATGTGCAGACGACGTATATAATGTAAACAACGGCTGTCGTTGCTATAAAATACCTGACTCTTTGAAATTCAGTGTTGCAAATATTTTAATGTACAATACCACATTTAAATTTGTTACTGAAAATGTAATGATGCCAGCCTGAATGTACTCTATCGATATAATAGTATTAAATGATTCATATTGGAAGTTATATACAAGTGAATGATACGATAATATTACTACTAATAATAGAATAGCCCTTCTTAGCCCAGTTAAGGCGGGTCAAAAATAGCCCTCCTGGGCCTAATTAATTAGGGCAGTTATGGCCCTCCTTCAGTTTTGAAAATGAAGGCCTGTTCTTTCAAATTTTTCGAAAAATGTCAACCAGAGCATATCATGTGGCCCTGCTCAATGAGCTCATTCCAGTTAGGGGTCACATGATATGGTTTTGAGAAAAGTTTTTAAAAAATTTTTTCAACTGCTCAATTTATGCTGTCAGATCTGAGGAAGAATTTTAAAGATTATTCCTCATTTTGCACTAAGTTAACATTCAGGCCCCCATAGGAGCCCAAATATTAACTGGTGGGGGGAGGGGGGGGTCTTGATTTGAACAAATTTGAATTTGATCCCTGTAGCAATGATGTATACTAAATATTCTGACTGTGGTTATGGAAAAGAAGATTCTTTAAAGAGAACTTTTCATATTGAACCAAGTTAAAATTTGGACTCCTGTATTGAGGCTGGGAGTGCGGTGGCTCAGTGGTTACGGTATTGGACTTCAAACCGAAAGTTTGACAGTTCAGTCCCCAACAGGGTGTGTTGTGTCCTTGGGCAAGGCACTTAATCCTGACTGTCCATGTGGGGTCATGCTGGCACAGTGTACTAAGGTGAGTTGCATGTCGATGGTGCACTTGTCTTCAACCAATGCTAACCCTATTGTGTGGGGTTAGTATGTTGAGGAGTCTGACAGCTGCTCACCATTGCTTGGTGGTTCTCTCTGGGTACCCTGATTTCCTCCACCGATAAAACTGTCAGACACGAGGTGACCCTGGCTGTCAAAAGTGTCATTAAACCCCAATAAGTAAATACATATTGAGCCCAAATATGAACTGAGGTGCTTAATTTTAATAAAATGGTATCTGACCCCACTCTGGATGCTGGATACCCAATATCAGAAGATTCTGATTGGCATTTCTGGAGAAGATTTTTTTTAATATTTGCAAGCAATTTTGGGATTCCCTCTAAAGTACACTATGATACAACCAATGACAACTTTATACCATTCCATTTAACTAGTCCTAAGGATGCTTCATACCAATAACACATATCTGTTTCCAGCAGTCTGGTAAATATGGGCATTTGAAAATATTTCTATTTTTATACCTCCCCCCCACCCCCAACAAGTTGTGGAGGGGGGTATACTGGAATGACCTTGTCTGTCTGTCCATCCATAGATATAATTTTGTCCGAAGATTTTCTCAGACGTTTATCTGCTCCAAACTTGGTATGAATCTTCATCACCATGGGAACCTGTGCACCTGCGATTGTAGTTCCAGCCGGATTATTTTTTCCAGAATTATGCCCCTTTTCGACTTGAAAAAGCAGGCCTAGAATTTTGTCCGGAGATTTTCTCAGTTGTTTATGGGTCAATTTCTTTGAAACCTGGTATGGATGTTGACTACAGGGTTCGTTCAGGAATCTGGAAGTCTTGAAAAAGTATGGAACTTTTAAAAACATTTTCCAGACATGGAAAAGGTATGGAAAATTACGTTTTTATATAAATGGTACGGAAAAAGTATAGAAATTTAATTAAATTTATTCAGAATCACTTTTGCTGTTCATGAAATTAAAATTTCTTTTTATTAGCTCACCGAAGGGAGCTTAACGTATCACTTGCCATCCGTCGTCGTCCGTCGTGAACATTACATTATCAATTTCTTCTCACAAACTACTCAACCAAATTTTGTGTGCATGTTCCTTATCATATGTCAATTCAAGTTTGTACAAATAAACTTGCCGCACCCACAGGGGGCACCAGAAGGGGCATAACTCTGATAGCACCCATAAATTTTTTCAAAAATTCAAAAAAATCATCTTCTTCAGATCCACCAGTCAGAATCTTTTCATATTTGTTATACAACATCTCTAGGGGGGTCAGATTCAAGTTTGTTCAAATCGAGTCCCTGGGTTAAGATTTGGGCTCTCTATTTGAGCCCAAAGATTAACTTGGTGCAATTTGAGGAAATTTCTTTAAAAATCTTCTTCTTCAGATCCACCAGTCAAAATGCTTTCATATTTGGTATACAACATCTCTAAGGGGGTCAGATTCAAGTTGCTCAAATCGGGTCCTTGAGTTAGTATTTGGGCTCTCTATTTGAGCCCAAAGTTTAACTTGGTGCAATTTGAGGAAATTTCTTTAAAAATCTTCTTCTTCAGATTGACCACTCAGAATCTTTTCATGTTTGGTATACAGCATCTATGGGGGGGTCAGATTCAAGTTTGTTCAAATTGAGTCACTGGGCGTGGAATATTCTTTAAAAATCTTCTTCTTCAGATTCACCAGTCAGAATTCTCTCATATTTGGTATACATCATCTCTAGGGGGGTGCCAGATTCAAGTTTGTTCAAATCGAGTTTCTCGGTTAATATTTGGGTTCCCTATGGGATCCTGAATTTTAACTTTATGCAATCCGTGGAATATTCTTTAAAAATCTTCTTCTGATCCACCAGTCAGAATGCTTTCATATTTGGTATACTACATCTCTAGGTGGTCAGATTCAATTTTGTTCAAATCGGGTCCCTGAGTTAGTATTTGGGCTCTCTATTGGAGCCCAAAATTTAACTTCATGCAATTTGAGGAAATTTCTTTAAAAATCTTCTTCTTCAGATCGACCACTCGGAATCCTTTCATGTTTGGTATACAACATCTATAGGGGGGGGGGGGGGGGGGGGGGGGGGGGAGGAGGGAGGGGGGGCAGATTCAAGTTTGTTCAAATCGAGTCGCTGAGTTTATATTTGGTCTCCCTATGGGAGCCCAAATTTTAACTTTATGCAACCCGTGGAATATTCTTTAAAAATCTTCAGATTCACCAGTCAGAATCGTCTCATATTTGGTATACATCATCTCTAGGGGGGCCAGATTCAAGTTTGTTCAAATCGAGTTTCTCGGTTAATATTTTGGTTCCCAATGGGAGCCTGAATTTTAACTTAGTGCAATATGAGAAAATTTCCTTAAAAATCCTTTTCTTCAGATCCACCAGTCAGAATCCTTTAACATTTCGTCGCATGAGTGCTTCAATGTCGTAAGTCCATTTTTCAATTTTCGGAGAAAATCGACTTTGAAGTTTTGACCGCTCACTTTTTGCATACACACTGCTTTTGGCTTATTGTAACTATGTAAATATTATTTGTGGCATCGAAAAACCCCTAAATGTAAAATTTAATTGCCGAATATTATTTTAATTCCTAGAAAATGACGTAAATGTGTTTGGAGATACGACCTTTCACAGAGAATAACGCAAATTTTCGTCCCGATTATAATGCCGTAGGAGATAAGACCTTTAAGCACACAGATCAGCGCACCGTAAATGTATACGATAGTGCCTTATGTTATAGCTATTAAGACAAATCAGTGGGGTATACATTCAGAAGTGATGCAAACAGCCTTAATATGTACCAAGTTCAACAAAATGTGAGGATGACTTTTAACTGAATACGTCTGTCCATGTCAAAAACTAGGTAGTTGCCATACAGACCACACTTGGGTCAACAGCTTATCGAGTTATGACATGATGTAGAAAGATCCAACAACAGGGAGAGCGTGGAGATTCTAAATGGTTTTTAGACATGCATTCTCCTTTACAGAAGAGATGTTGTTATTTAAAATTTGCACCCCCCCCCCCCCACCCCCACACACCCAGACACCAACTCTCGGCCATACTTAAGTCTCAAAGAAATCTGGTCGTTACCCTACAACACGACAACTCTCAAAAAACTTTACTGGGTGGGGAAATGAGATGTTTTCAGGTACAAAAAAGTTACAAGAGGGGAGAATGGGAAAGGGAAATAGATGGTTAGCATATGCACTGTGAAAGACAAAGTCGCAAACAAAATAAATTCATTATAATGAGGAAGACCCGAGAAAATGATTGTCGAAAGCATTGTCCTATCTTTGTGACAATGTTTGTGTAGAGCAGGGAAACATTATGACGAGTTGTAAAACTACAATGGCTGGTTTTAAAGAATTATTTTATCTTCAAAATATATTTCAAAACTACAAACAGGAAACATGTTAACAATCAAAATAAACGCAAATTTTCCATTTACTAGGCCTCAAATGAGTCATACTGGCATATTCAACGCACCAAAATGTTTGGTCAGTGGGTTCATAATAGAACAGAAATAGTTTTGGAAGGACACTCATTTCATTATTATTTGCTGGGTGATGTTCCTGACACAAGATTATTATACCTGATTTGGGGTCTCACGTGGAAGAGATAAGCAAAATTCAGTGCTAAACTACGTGTTATTTTGGACCAAACAACCAGACTCTTCGGTGCAGGGTAAAACATTTTTCATTTTGTTGGGGTTGCCTTAAAAGGTAGCTGGTGTAAAAAAAATTGAAGTCCATAGAAAAATCAGTACCTTTGGACTACTGTTCCGTGGAATTATAGTCCTAGATCTCGCATTTCTAAGAATAGTAGTCTGATGTGTTCCTATTTGTAGGAATATTAGACCTAGGACTATAATTCCGTGGCGTTATAGTCCAGAGGGACTAATGTTCCAAAAAACTTCTATTCCTTTTACATTCCCTGGAGGCTGATTGAACTTATTTTCCAACAAACTTTAATTCCCTTTACAACTGTGTAAAGGGAATAAAAGTTTGTGGGAAAATTAGTCTCTTTGAACTTTTATGCCACGGAATTATAGTCTTAGGGCCTAATACTCTTATAAATAGGAGTCCACCGGTGTAAAGGAAACAGACGTTCATTGGGGAACGCAATGAATGTAGGTAATCTTTACCATTAACTGAGATACCAAAGGTCAGGTAATACACAGTTCACGGCGTTTTAAGGCGTTTATGTGCTTAATGTCACATAGAACACATTTGACCTTTGGGGATGGCTACAAATCATTAGCAACCAACTTATCAAACGACTCTTTGATGTAATGAATAAACAACAAAAATGGTCCCAACTGGACTACAACTAAACTTTACGAAGGAAGGTAAATTTTACCATTCACTAATATGCCAGAAATCCGGCAATGCTCCGTTCACCTTGTTCTAATGTGTTTTATGTGCCTAAAGTCACATAGAACGCATTAGATCTTTGGGAACGACAGTGAATCATTCTCAACCAACTTATCAAACGACTCATTGATGTGATGAATAAAAAACAAAAATGGTCCCAACTGGATATTAACCAAACTTATTGAAGGTGGGTAAGCTTTACCAATAACTAAGATGCCAGAAATCAGGCAATACGCCGCTCACAGTGTTCTAATGCATTTTACGTACTTATTGTCACATAGAACGCATCAGATCTCTGGGAACGGCAGCAAAATTAATATCATCAACCAATCAACCAACTTATCAAAACGGATACAGTACAGTACTTGTGGATTGCTACAAATGCCTCACGGAAACTGATCATAAAAAGACACAAATTCTTAGATACAACATAAAAAACACGAAAGCAAGTGCATTAATGGAGCAAAGACTGAACAAAACCCGAGGACGCTTTCGTGATTCTTCTGTGGTATCTCAGAATTTTGTTATTGTAAACTGAGGCGCGACATGTATCAATTCACAAACACAGCAATGTACAAGTCTGTGTCAAGTTATACCATACATAACTTGCTTCGGATTTGATTTGAATTTGTGAACGGTTGTACAACAGTATTTTGAGTAACTTGTAACCGTCAAGAATTTACGTAGACCGCATAGGAAAATACAGAACACGCCCCAGATGTACTAAAAAAATGTTCAAGCGTGCCGTAAAATGGGGTTGATTGGTTAATGGAGCGAATTCGACAGACAAAAGAACTCTAATAAACTAAAATACATAGGCCTAGTACCTAACAAATTTCAAAAGCATTAGCAAAAGTATGTTAACAGTCTCTTTGAAGAGTTTCAACCGAATTTGCTCCATTAACCGAATTCACTTTATTTCACGGTAAGTAATATTAGATCCACTGAACATAAATGTATCCTATTCCTTGTTTTGGAAGATATCTTTATAAAACTGTTTATCGACAGTGGGCATCCATTTCATCATACTGCGAATATCAGCAACCTTTTCTTCTGGAAGTTTTTGACGTTTTGTAATTATGGGGGGTTGTTTTAAACCATAATTAAAATTAGAGAGTCGGCGCTTGGTAAGTGGTATCAAATTAACCACGACGAATTCGGGTTCAGAAAAACGCACTTTGTAGCGACATTTTGTCGGTTCATGCACATCAATAATCAAGTGTTTTCTTTGTGTGAACGGAACGGCACTGAACTTTATAGAGAGGAGGCAGCCTTAGCATAATCACAAAACTCACATTTACGCATCTGTATAATTTTGGATGCGTTGCTCCGGACCGCACTTAAAACCCTAACCAATCCGACAAGACTATAAATTTCACAAACATTTAAACTTTTCTGATTATGTGAATGAATGTTATCGACTTCTTGTACGCAGGAATGACCAGGTGTGGAAAACTTTTGCTCTATTTTGGTTATTTTAGGTTGGGTAGACATGAAAAGTTTTAGTGCCATTGTGAGGTGGGAATTCCTAGTGTTTTACTAACTCCAGCAGAGTTGTTGCTGACAATGTTGTAAATGAAACGTATAAAGCATTTAGCATAGTACATTTTTCAATGGAAAGAAAATTTGAATCATGCAAGTTTGAACATTCCGATACGTCCAGGATTTGCAGTTTAGTCAGCGCCGGTAAAAAACACAATGTAGAAATGGAAGTTCCAGAAAGATTCAACGAGTATAGTTTTTCAGCTTGAATTAACCTTCGAACCAGGTGAAAATCTATATCCTGTACAGGTGCAATAATTATGGAAAAGGCTATTTCAAATTTTTTAAACGCCTTCGCATGAGACATAATGAGTTGAAGGTCTTGTATATTCAAAGTTATGGCGTCTGGAAGTTCGAAATTCCTCCATAAGTATGATGTTTGATGTATAATATCGTGGGTGCGTTCACACGTTTTTGATAATAATGTCAAAAGTTCGTACAGTGAAAAGTTGTCCAGTATTAGAATAATAAGTTCATTGGGTAGATCTAGAATTCTCAAACTTTTGAGGCTGGAAAAGAAAACAAAATGGGTTAGCGTACTAGCTTACTTGTAGTCACGTACATTTGTAACCCTAACCCAAGCTGCAATTTTGCCTACTCCTTGCAAATCCCAATATTTATGCATTGCACTGTTATGTTCACTTGAGGTATTATATAATGTATGCGCCTCAAAGTGATTATGAACGTATGGGAGGCCACTAAAGTGTGTGATGCCAAATCACTTCCTAGCATAAGCTTGCCAAACCGACATACACGTATACACCAAGGACATGCGTGAAACAGACAACTTTCGTTTATATTTACAACCAACGAACATCGTCCCTGCACGTGCAAACATACATATATTCCCAACAGGTTGGATGAGGCTGGCTTTATTATGTTGTTCTTCAAGAATAAATAATTCAAAGACAACAAAATGTATCTTTTCACAAAATACACCATGTAATGTACCAGCATATACTACCATGGGCTAGTGATGGTTGCATTGAAAACAATAAAGCAGTGAAGAATAGATGAATTACCAACTCGACAGCAAATTAATATGTATACTAGTCTCAAAATACTTAACTCTGAGGGCAAGGCGGGCCCATAGACAGTTGTTTTATCCCTAACCACCCACCCCCAGTTTGTCCCAATACAGCTTCGCACACCGCTGGTATTACCTTTATTCAAATCAGAAAGAGAGATGAGGGTCTACCACTTATATGCTGAAATGTTTTATCTCCGTGATCCGATATTATAACTTTAGTGCAACTTGCATTTCTTTTAGTGCTAGAATGTCGTATCTCCCATTGCCCACAAAACGCTCTGTCACTCATTCCCCAGAAACGCGATCAGGCAAATATTTCAGTCATCCATCGATCAATATTTAATAAATAAAATCGCAAAATATGAAATTATAAAATGTACATTATGTTGAAAAATAAAAGTGATTTTTACTGATAACTAAAACGGTTGATCCTACGCTCCGCCATTAGTCAGATGTTACACACGTGACAAATTATCGCTCTTTCATTGGACATAAAGATACGACATTATAGCACGGACAAAAACCACCACCGTGGAGATACAACAAAATTGCACAGCGTTTTTCATGGGAGTGGGGTAGGTTTGCCAAGATTAATTAGCACCAGGTGATAGAAAATTTAAAGACGAATCCAATGATACCAAAAACTCATTTTTGCGCCAAAATGGACTTACGACATTAAAGCACTCATGCGACGATTTCGTATGCATCATCTCTAGGAGGGGTCAGATTCAAGTTTGTTCAAATTGGGTCCCTGGGTTGAAAATTTTGAGTCTGGTTCAGACTTTGACCAAAATTTGAGAGAAAAAAATTTGGTTAGGATTTTTTATGCGTTTTGTTCAATTTTGAGACCAAAAAAACCCCAAATTTTTAGTCTGAAAATTTGGGGTCCTGTTCCGACTCTGAAATTTTGGACAAAAATTCAGAATTTTTTAAAAAAAAATTTGATGTGTTTTTTGTTGAATTTTGAGAGAAAAAAAAAAAAAATTTTAGCCTGAAAATTTTGGGTCCGGTTCAGACTTGGAAGTTTTGGACGAAAATTTGGAAAAAAAAATTGTTTTTTTATGATTTTGTTCAATTTTGAGATGGAAAAAAAAATTTGGGGTCAAGTTTGGACTCCAAAATTTTGGTCCAAAATTCAGACATTTTGGGGGGATTTTTATGTGTTTTGTTCAATTTTGAGATGGAAAAAAAAACTTATAGCCTGAAAATTTTGAGTCCTGTTCCGACTTGTTTTTGAAATCTTCTTCAGACCATGTAGTCAGAATGCTTTCATATTTGGTATACAACATCTCTAGGAGGTTTAGATTCAAGTTTGTTCAATCCTAGTCCATGGGTTGATATTTTAACTTAGTACAATATAAGAAAATTTCTTTAAATATCTTCTTCAGTTCCACCAGTCAGAATCCTTTCATATTTGGTATACAACAACTCTTGGAGGGTAAGACTCAAGTTTGTTCAAACCTGGTCCCGGGGCTATTAATTTGGGCTACCTATGGGAGCCTGAATTTTAACTAAGTGCAATATGAGGGAATTTCTTTTAAAATCTTCTTCTTCAGATCCACCAATCAGAATCCTTTCATATTTGGTATACAACATCTCTAGGTGGGTCAGATTCAAGTTTGTTCAAATCGGGAGCCTGGGTTAATATTTTGGCTCCCTATTTGAACCAAAAGTTTAACTTAGTGCAATGTGAGGTGATTTCTTTGAAAACCTTCTTCATATCCACCAGTCAGAATTCTTTCCTATTTGGTATATGACATCTCAAGGGGGATCAGATTAAAGTTTGTTCAATTTGAGGGCTTGGCTTAATATTTGGGCTCTTTGGGCAGGGGTGGGGTGGTGGTGGGGGGCATGTTACATTCAGGTTTGTTCAAATCCATTCCTTAGTGTTTTTCCATAAAATTTGCCTCTCATGACTTCATTCCTTTGTAGTGTTGATGAACCATGTCTAACTGAATGTGATCCCAAATACTTCTTTGAACCACTTTGGCCGGTGAGCGATTAAGGCCTCTTGGGGCCTCTTGTTTTCGTTTTTATTTCGTTTTGAATCAAATATTGAATGTTGTAAAATTTAGGCCTTTGTAACCCAACACGGAAATAACCAATTTGGTGTGAACATTAACAACCATTCATTGATCCGTATATTTCTGTGATCAAAATGGCTGTGCCCAGTGATAACATGTTTATGTTGTTAACGTCAAGAAAGACAACACACAAACTTAAAAGTTTGTTCTGCTATGTTGAGGCATTGTGTTGTACGGTCAACAAAGTGAAAGGAAATGGGGAAATGTTTGTTTTCAGAAATGTGGTTGGAAAATCCCAAATACACACACTGGATTAGCAGGAACATTAAATTCAAAACAAAGGCAGAGACAAAATTTTTCATCTGTGACAAGTCTATTGATGTCTCAAATATAGGGGAAGTAGCATTAACATGTCATATGGCCTCCAGAAAACATACAATTTTGGTTCAAAAACACTCAAAAAACAAAAACAAAACTGCAGCACAGCCAACAGTTGTTGACTTGTTACTAAAGAAGTTTAATACTTTTGGTTTATTTGTTGTGATCATTGGTGGTAAAGCTCAGATAACTGGCAGTGGGGTTAAACTCCAACAAGATATATTTTTAGCTCAACTTGACAAAGTCAAGCTGAGCTATTGCCATCACTTCTCGTCCGTCGGCGTACGTACGTACATATGTACGTTAGTATGTTAGTACGTTAGTACGTACGTCCACAATTTCCTTTGGCACACCTCACAGGTCGCATTTATGATCAGATTACTTTGAAACTTCTTATGCTTGTTTGGGGTGACCTCTAGATGGGAGCTATCGATTTTCTTCAATTTCCGTCAAAAAATGTTGCCGCGGCCAACGTTCTTAGAACTTAGTTTAGTCAGACCACAATATTTCCCTTTGGCTCACCCTACAGGGCTCATTTATGATTAGATTGCTTTGAAACCTGGTATGCTTATTTACGGTGACCTCTAGATGGGAGCTGTCGATTTTCTTCCATTTCTGTCAAAAAATGTTGCCACGGCCAACGTTCTTAGAATTTAGTCTAGTCAGACCACAATATTTCCCTTTTGTACACCCTACAGGGCACATTTATGATCGGATTGCTTTGAAACCTGGCATGCTTGTTTGGGGAGGCCTCTAGATGGGAGCTATCGATTTTCTTCGGTTTCTGTCCAAAAATGTTGCCACTGGCAAAAAAACTGACATTGGTCCCAATGATCTTCAATTTTGCCATTTCATTTATAACTTACCAAG
Source organism: Pictodentalium vernedei (assembly GCA_031216915.1). Lineage (NCBI taxonomy): Eukaryota > Metazoa > Mollusca > Scaphopoda > Dentaliida > Dentaliidae > Pictodentalium > Pictodentalium vernedei. The sequence continues at coordinate 177,547,625 of CM062294.1, forward strand.
TTCAAGTTTGTCAAGTTGAGCTACAGTGTCATTGACACTTTCATTGATTTATCTGATCACCCTAGAGGTTAAAAAAAACCCACTCTGCGATGGCTGCGAATCGGGGAGGGGAGGGGGGGTCTGGAATTTTTTTTCTTGGTAGGTGCAGGAACCCTGTTATACCATGGGAACCTGTGCACTTGCGGTTATAGTTTCGATCACTTTTTCTTGCCAGAGTTATGCTTTTGTCTTGGAATAATCATGACAGTGGGGATGGGGGATGGACAGGCCCATCTGGGACAGTCCTGCCTCTAGTTAACTCCTGGGATTCCCAAGAGGATGCGGGAAATTTTGTTGTTGTAATGAGTCATGTACTTACGACTCAAAGGTACAACATACCAAATTTGGTTCAAATTGCCTCATTGGTTCAGAAACCAGAAATTTAGGGCAGGGCCAAAAGTCTTTCCCCTCCCATTACGAAGACAAATATTGCTCCACAAACTTCATTTGAACAAACTTGATTCAACACCTCAAAAGGAAGCTCAGAACCAAATATCAAGTCATTGTACCCATAAGATTTTTAGCTCACCGCAGGGAGCTTAACTTATCACTTGCCGTCCGTCGTCATCCATCGTCCGTCGTGAACTTTACATTATCAACTACTCCTCACAAACTACTGGATCAAATTGAACCAAATTTGGTGTGCATGTTCCCCATCATATGTCAATTCAAACTTGTACAAATAAACTTGCCGCACCCACAGGGGGCACCACAAGGGGCATAACTCCGATAGCACCCATGAATTTCTTTCCAAAATTCAAAAAAATCTTCTTCTTCAGATCCACCAGGCAGAATTCTTTCCTATTTGGTATACATCATCTCTAGGGGGGTCAGATTCAAGTTTGTTCAAATCGACCCCCTGGATTCATATTTAGGCTCACTATAGAAGCCCAAATTTGAACTTAGTGCATTTCAGGCAAATTTCTTAAAAAATCTTCTCCAGATCCAGCAAGCAGAATCTTTTGATATTTGGTATGCAACATTGTGGGGTGGATCTGATTCAAGTTTGTACAAATCGGCCCCCTGGGTTCATATTTGGGCTCAGTATAGGAGCCCGAATTTGAACTTAGTGCATTTCAGGCAAATTTCTTTAAAACTCTTCTCAAGATCCAGCAGGCAGAATCTTTTGATATTGGGTATGCAGCATGCTTAGGGGGTGAGATTCAAGTTTGTTCAAGCCAAGTCCCTGGGTTCATATTTGGGCTCACTGTGGGAGCCCGAATTATAACTTAGTTCAAACTGAGGAATTTTCTTTAAAAATCTTCTTCTTCAGATCCAGCAGTCGGAATGTTTTGATATTTGGTATGCAGCATCCTTAGGCAGGTGAGATTCAAGTTTGTTTAAGCCATGTCCCTAGGTCCATATTTGGGCTCACTGTGGGAGCTCGAAATTGTAACTTACTTCAAATGAGGAATTTTCTTGAAAAATCTTTTTTTTCAGATCCAGCAGTCGGAATGTTTTGATATTTAGTGTGCAGCATCCTTAAGGGGGGGGGGGGGGGGGGGGGGGGGGGGGGGGAGATTCAAGTTTGTTAAAGCCAAGTCCAAACTTGACATGAATGTTCATCACCATGGGTACCTGTGCACCTGCGATTGTGGTTCTGGTCAGATTATTTTTGCCAGAATTATGACCCTTTCGACTTGAAATAACCGCCGCATAGGCCTGAATTTTGTCCGGAGATTTTCAGTATAAGAAAATTTACTGCTTGACATTTTGACATCAGTGTGCAGGGGAATTAAAGGCATTGGGCACCATATAATGCAAACTATTCAAGAGTTGTAAAACTGCAAAAAAAAACCCCTAAAAAACAGATCAACACTCACAAGTGTATAATCTGTGACAAATTCATTCCTTTAGTTTAATTCTTCAATTACAGGTAGCAGCTCCTGAAATAGCAATGATAAAGGTGGCTGTTCCAAATATGGCTATGCATGTTGTTGATAGAGCAATACAGGTAAGTTGTTTGTTTCTTCCTATACAAGGCTAACCTGTCCAAACAATTATTGTTTATTTAATGTACCGGGGTATAAACATTTTTAGCTGACCTGTGCAAAGCTCAAGGGGAGCTTTAGTGACACTTTCCATCCATCTGTCCATCCATCCATCTGTCCAGCTTGAAGTTTTACATTATCGACTATTTAACTACTATACCAAATTGAACCAAATTTGATTTGCATGTTTCTTATCATATACCGATTCAAATTTGTTCAAATAAAGCTGTCCGGCTCACAGGGGGCACCATAAGGGGCATAATTCTTTTAGCACCCACAAAATTATTTTGAAAAAATCAAAAAAATCTTCTCCACAAGTACCAATTAGAATCTTTTGATACTTGGTATACAACGTCCTTAGAGGCGTCAGATTCAGGTTTGTTCGAAGTAAGTCTCTGGTTTCATACTAGGGCACCCTATGGGAACCCAAATTTTAATTTGGTGCAATATGAGGAAATTTCTTTAAAAATATTCATCAGATCTACCAGTAAAATCTAGTGATATTTGGTATACTGCATCTTTAGGGGTGGGGTGGTCAGCTTGAACTTTGGTCAGTCCCTGGAGTCATATTTGGGCTTACTGTGGGAGGCCAAATTTTTACTTGGTGTAATATGAGGATTATTTTAAATCTTCTTCTGCAGATCCATCTGGTAGAATCTTTTGATATTTGGTATATAGCATACTTAGTGGTGTGAAATTCAGGTTTGTTCAAGTCAAGTCCCTGGATTCATATTTGGGTTCCCTGTGGGAACCCGAATTTTAACTCAATTTAAAATCTCCTTTAGATTCACCAATCAGATGATGATTGGTTCAGAGCATTATTTGGGGGTGGAGCGGGGGGAGGCAAGATTCAATTTTGTTCAAATCAAGTCCTGTGGCCATATCTGTGCTCCCTGTGGGAACGCAAACTTTAACTTTGTGCAATATGAAGAAATTTTAAAAAAATCTTTTTTAGATCTACCAGTCAGTGTTTTGATATTTGATAGACAGCATCCTTAGGAGAATCAGACTCAAGTTTGTTCTAATTAAGTTCCAAGGGTCATATTTGGAGCCCCTATGGGAGCTCGAAATTTAACTTAGTGCAATATAAGGACTATTCTTCAAAAAAATGTTCTTTGCATCCACAAGTCAGATTCTTTTTCTATATAGTATTCACTTCCTTAGAGTGGGGAGATTCAGGTTCGTTCACATCAAATCCCTGGGCTCCCTATAAGAGTATAAGAAAGGTTCTTCAAAGGTGTCAGGCCCACCTGGCGGAATCTTTTGATATTAGGTATTCAGCAGATAACTATTTGAAAAGTGGAAAGATTCAACTCAAGACTCAATTTGATTCAAAATCCTCTGTCTGATTTGAATTTTGAAGCCCCTTATTGTTGATACAGAACTTTATGTGAACACAAAGCTGACAGAGTATCTCCGCCAGATTTGTGATCCAGTCGAAATTCTCTGTCCGCTTTCTTTCGTGCAACACTTTAGAATCTAACCTGGCAAAAATGACATTGGATATTTGAGAATACAGTGGAGCCCACTTTGGATATCTCTTAACTGAATAACCCTTTTAATTGAATATAATTTCCCAACACAAACCCATTTACCATACCTTCAGTACAAATTTGACCTGTTAATTGAATATAGGTTATAGAGTAAACTCCTGTTAATTGAATACAAATTCTTGTAACCTGTCGAGAAATTACCCTGACTTTCCCCAATTTTCCTTTGTTTATAGACCTATTTGGCCTCAGTACATCCAGTACAGGCATTTAATCTATTATATCTTGACAGAGCTCATGGAGATCTGTCAGACAAGATATAATAGAATAAATGCTAAGTTTATCTCTAGAATACAGAAAAGTGACACAATCCCTGTTAATTGAATACACCGTGTTAATTGAATAATTTTCATTGGCATAATGGGCTGTTCAATTAACAGGACTTTACTGCACTGAATTTGAGATGCTGTTCTTGTTTGTTCTTCTTGACACAGTCTTTATTTAGCAGCATTTTATTTAGGAAATCTCACCCCACTAGTAGGTATCATGATTGAATCGCTATCTGATTGTGAAAAAGACCTCTTTTGTGAATACGGTACTGCATACTTTCCAAGGAACACTTTACCAAACCCAAATAGCAGACGACACATACAAAACAAATTCTTTAGCCCTTTACCCATTGTAATGGCCAAAACCAGCCAATTCTCTTCGCAACATTGTCATTCAATTTTCATTATATTTTAAAATCTTTTCTCAAAAAACCTAGCTTATGACCTCTCATTGGAATGAGCTCATTGAGCTCATTCCAATGAGGGATCATAAGCTATGTTTTTGATGCAAAAAATGAAAAAAATTAGTTATTCAAGAATTTTGTTTGCAAGTGTCATCTGCATTTCGTGTTGGGTAAAGGATTAAATAAGTAAAAAATTTTCATTTTTTGCCTTAAGAACATATCTAATGACTCCTTAGTGGAATGAGTTTGTCATGCTTATTCCAGTCAGAGGGTCATAAGCTTTGTTTTTGAGGTAAAAATGGAAAAATTCTAAGATTTCCTTGTCAATTTTTGTAAATCAAACTGGCCGGTTTAGGCCATTACATTGGGTAAAGGGCCCCTGTGAGAACCTTGGGAATTGAAGCAGTGCTTATTAACTGCGGTAAACAAACTCTGTGTTGCTGGTAAAATAGGACTCAGTTACCAGTGATTGGGGAGGAAGTCCTCTAAAATGGACAACATGGGTATAAAAGAGTGACTAAACTTGACTTTATCTCTGTGTTGTGGTCACAATTAGCCATTGTGCAGAAGTATGCGACCTTAAACACCCATAAATAAATAAATAATTAGGTAAAGGGTTAAACAATAGGCCGGTATACTCATTCTAAAACCTGAAATGGTGCAGTATCATTTTGCATTTGGAGTCATATTGAGAAAAATAATGTCTCCCTTCATTTTGCCATCCCATAAAAGTGAACATTCTACAATATACTTTTTGATTTAAAATCAAAACATTCTTTCAGTCTTAGAATATTAATAAATGCACATACTTTCATTTGCCTCACCCTCACCCTGTCTGATTATTTTAGATTAATAAATGAAATTGGTTAAAGTTTTGAGATAGTTTGTTAAAATGAGTAATTTGGGGATTTTGTTCCCCATCCCCCCCCCCCCCACCAAAAAAAAAAAAAATTTAAATACTTTTTTTAAGAGTCCAAAATTTAGATGTCAAAAGTTTAATCTAACTCTCTCTGCTAGATGGTGACACCAAGGAATTCTGCATGTGTGACCCTTCCTGTTATTTAATTCCCTTTGTTTTTCTCTTATTGTAGGCTTTCGGAGGAGCTGGATTCAACTCGGATCTCCCTCTAGCTGAAATGTATACATGGGCTAGAGTTCTAAGAATAGCTGATGGGCCAGATGAGGTCCATTTGAGAGCAATATCAAAGATGGAATTCGCCAAACAGAATAAAAAGAAAATCTCTAAACTCTAACGGTTAATTCCAATCACGAGACTGTTATTTCGAGTTTGTATTCAGAGATTCTGTCTACCATTCCCAGTGACTGTTATTTCCAGTGACTCGCCCATTGCTGTGATTCTGTAATGGATAATACACAAGGCCCCGTGTATTTGGCCAGACAGTGATCAAGGGGAAATGCTGAGACGATTATCTGGTTAAGTACCCTGGTCTGAATGTATTATCTGACTTAAAACACACTTGACATTAAATCCCTGGTTTAAGTGGTAGAGTGCTAAATTATTTTGCAATGACGCTCTGTAACATTGTATTTTTATTCACAGATTCTGGTGCTCCCAGCAAGGAGAGCCTCAGTTTAGCATGATTTCTTCATAAATAATTTATTTGTTACAATTTACTGAAGAGGGCCTGTTGGCACTCTCCAATAAATTCTAACAAAACAATTTAATATCTTCTTTGTTGTACTGCCAAGAAACAGCATGCTAATGCTTGCTGTGTAAAGTCATTAAAGTGGTTTGAACACTTTTCGATAGAGCCATGATAGTATATGCATTAATGTGATATTTGCTGAGCAGTAGGACAAGAAATGCTTATTTAAATTGGTTTTGTTGTAGTTTACTAGAGAGTGCCAAGAGGCACTCTTCAATAAATTGCAACTAATCATTTATTTATGAACAAAATCTTGCTAAATGAAGGCTTCATTTGTTAGTAGCAATAGAATCTTTGAAAACAATACTTGTGTTGCAAATCACCTTTGAAAAATAAAGTGTCATGCCACCAGTTAACTGAACATACATAGGCATCCCACAGAAGAACATAACAGTCAATTCTTTATACAGATGTTCTTGTTATACTGGTTCAGAACAGGGACGTAGCTAGAGGAGGGGCAGCACTCTACCAGTTAACTGAACACACTTAGGGCTTCCATTGAACACACCAGTCATTTCTTGATACAGATGTTCTTGTTATACAAGGAATAGGTATGTCTTATCCCCCATCCCCACCCAATTATCGCCTAAAATTTTAAAAGTTGGAAATTCAGTGATGTAGATTCCAAAAGTTGGAAATTGAATAATATCAGTTCATTTTGCTCTTGTCATATTTTTTTCGGTCAGAGCCAAAGTGGTTTTCCAATTTTTGATCAAATTCTCAGTCTTTTCCAATTAGCTGACAAAATTGTCTAAAATTCCGAATCGATTCTGTGACTGGTCCGGTTTTTCAAATTCATTTCCCTAACAATGACCAGGCAACACAAGGACAAGAGACTGACAGCTATTCAGTCAGGACCTACTCCTTCCAAATGACAGCCAGTCAGTTGGAAGGAGTAGGTATTGGCTGAATAGCTGTCAGTATATAGTTCTTGTGTAGCCTGATCAGGGTAAGGGAAAACTCATGGAAAATTGCCCCTGGGGGAGGCCAACCATTGAGAGGGAGATACCTCCATCCAAACTCTCCCCCAACACCACCCTGTGACCCTCTGGATGTGTCGTGCTGGCACCTCAACCCCCATTGGAAATCTAACTGATCAACCCCCTACCACACCCATTGAAGACCCTCTAGCTACGTCCCTGTATCGGAATGGATCGTGGCAAGAATAGCCCACTGAGTTTCTCGGAAATTGTAAAAATTTGTCCAATGAAAAAATCGAACGAAGCATAATTTTGTAGTATAAATCAACCCTCTGTTGGAAGGCTTTGCAGTACTTCTAGTATGGGCCCAAGATGCAAAAGGTGTCACTGGAGATGGAATTCCTGCAACCACTTAATTTTTGTGCTTTATCTATTCTATCTCATCATGATCTGGTTTTCACAGTAGCAGTGTCCGGTAAAAAAAAATGAAATTTTGTCAGTTTCCATATAGTAATCTACCCAATTTTTGTGCATTTGATACAATATGATACAATATACATGTTCAAAACATTAAAATCTTATCTGCTAATACTTTGTAAAAAATGCATATTTATTGGGGTTTAACAACACTTTGGACAGCTAGGGTCACCTCATGTCAGACAGTTTTATGGGTGGAGGAAATCAGAGTACCCAGAGAGAACCACCAAGCAATGGCGAGTGACTGTGAGACTCCAAAATGTATGAACTCCACACATACTGTGATTTCCGGGTTTGATTATAAATGATAACTTCACAAGTGAATTATGCAATCAACAATTGTGTCAAGTATCCGTGCGTGCAAACAAGGATTCTTTGCCGTGTGTGTAATGGGGACTTCATTGTTTTTTTTAACCCTTTACCTAATATGAAAAGCAGACGACACTTGCAAAAAAATTCTTGAATAGCTATTATTTTCATTTTTGGTCTCAAAAATATAGGTTATGACCCCTCATTGGAACGAGCTTGACAAGCTCGTTCCTATGAGGGGTTATAACCTATGTTTTAGAGACAAAAAAAATGAAAATTAATTGCCGATTTTTGAGAATAGCGCTGTCCGTTACGTTAGGTAAAGGGTTAAATAATACAATTATCATTAATAATGAAAAGTAATAAAAGTAATTGCTTGACTGGACTGGTTACGTGGAATAATTCATTCGAGGCGAGGGACTATATTGTAAAACACTCGTGCGGATTTGCGCACTCGTGTTTGTACAACGTCCCTCACCTCTCTTATTTCATGTAGCCAGTCCAGTCAAGCGATTACTCTCTGTATTAACTGAAAATAGAATATCCTTTCAATTTTGGAATTCACAAAAAAAAAAATTGTCACTATCCATTCCAATGACGGGTCATAATCTGAGTTTAAATGCTTTTTGAGAATATAGTACTGGCTGGCTTGGGCCATTACTTTGGGTAAAGAATTGATGTAGATAACATTTTCACAAAGTACACCGGGTTAACTTAGTTAATAATGATAATTTTTGTAACCAGAAAGTGTCACTAAGCCTGTGCAATGCTGGTAACTGTCGTATCATTCATATGAAAATGTACACTCACTAAGGTTGTGCAATGTACAAGTTCAGTTACATAATAATATATAGGTTCGCATGTCTTCAGCCAATCTAACCCTGCCTGTGCTGCAGTGTGGAGTTACGATGTTGGGGAGCTGGCAGCTGCTCGGTGGTTCTCTCCGGGTACTCCAGCTTCCTTCACCCGTAAAACTGTCACAGTCCTGATTAGCCATTGTGCATAAATATGTGACCTTAAACATCAATAAATAAATGAATAATAATAGTTGCATAATAGAGATGGTCTTATTTATATGATCTTATTTATAACCAGAAATAAGAGAGAGCCTAACCCTGTGCAGTGCGGTGTGCAGAGTTAGTTGGTAAGTTAACATACACACTGGTTAAAAATAGGCATTGCACAGGATTACTTGATAGGCTGCCATATCACAACTACAGTTAAAACTAGAAGTCCTGTCATGAAATGCGCACAAATAGCACATCGATCTGCACGTTAATCTACGCGTTATGACTATAGTAAGGCTATCAAATTCTGTACATATGGCCTGTGCACAAGCAATGTTTCAGCCAATGGACCTCCAGGTAACCCGGAGGTCCATTGGCAGAAACATTGCCTGCGTTTGCTATGAGTAACCAGGAGAACCTGCTGTGCTTTGGATACCATTCGATATGGCAATTGCGTGCAATTCCTATGCGCAATTAAGCCTAGATAAGCGCACAGTTCGTGACAGGACTTCTAGTTTTAACTGTACGTGAAAATATACATTGAGTAAGGCTGTAAAAATGCACAGCTTTAGTTGGTTACATGGGGTGCAGGATTCAAGGAACTAATAGAAATAGTTATACTGGATTGTGGAAATCTTTTTAAAGCGAATTCCAAAAATAAAAACATTTTTATCCCCACCAAATAAAGTTTTGCGGGAGATCTAGCAATAGAATCTGTCCGTTCGTCCTTAACAACTTTAGACCACCACTGTATCTCGGTCAGTGCATGTTAGATTTGAATGATCTTTGGTATGCTGATGGACCATCATGGGGGAAAGGATATTCACAAGTAACAGGTTTTGTCCATTCATTTGTTCTAGAATCATGGGCCTTTTTTTTTTACTTTCGCCATTCGTCCATCTGCCATAACAACTTTACACCTCTGTATCATGATTGGAGCATGTCGGATTTGAATGCTCTTTGGTATGCTGATGAACCATGATGGGGGAAAGGATATTCACAAGTAATGGGTTTTTGTCCTATCATCTTTTCTAGAGTTATAGGCTTTTTCGACTTCGAAAATTTATGTTTTTATGGATTCTGGATGGTACCTTTAGTAGTGTATATATCTTTGGTATGCTGATGGACCCCCAACAACTTAGTCCCCTTTTTAGTAAACCACTTCTCGGTGGGGGATACCAGTGGCATTGCACCTTGTCTATATTTTTATACTGTACCAATGACCCAGACATAGCTGGTGCTAACTCTTAAAATATAGGGCCAAACACAAATTTTGCCCCCCAATCCCCAAAATTTGCATCTAAAACCAAAGAAAACATGTCCTGAATGGCCCATCACACTTCACCTCTACTGTGCATGCGCAGTGTCAAGGACGTTCCGAAATTGGCGCCATTAATCATTCTTAGTTTGGCCCTTCATCAGTTAACATCTGACTGATCTTTGTGCTTGTAAATCTCAGTTTAAATGATGCCAGACACATAAATATTAGTGAAATGGTGATTCGAAGGAGGAGAGGAAAAATGTGTGACAGAAAATTATCAGGGCTGTAACTTAAAATTTTTTAATGAAATTATGTTAAGTTACCTATTTTCGAGGCAGCAGCCATTTTGTTGTCATTCTTGTTATCAAGTTACACTGCTTGTTCAGTGTTTTCCTCTCTCCCTTTCCTTTAAGTCCCCTCTTGCTATTCTCCCATGCTTTTGGCATATTTTCTGTAATTTTATTACTAAAATTTCTTGGGAGTTTTAGCTGAATAACAGAATGAATTCTGTTCTTTTCCCCATGTTTACGTCTTCACCTATGGGTGGTTAGGCGTAGTGTTCTGCATCTACCATCTGATGTTCTGCAGTTTCTTCCCTGGAAGTCTCTGTTTTGCATCAGATAGTGTATTATTGGTAACTGATTTCGGGCCTGGGTGCCTGGAGTCTTATTCTAGTGTTTCTACACTTATTGTTTACATTTACAACAGCCCTATGTGTGAGGGGGGATTTCTTGAAAATAATATCTTGATGTTAATTTAATCATAACTAGATACATTATTATTGTTCGTAAGTGTTGCATAAATTGTTTAAAATATTTTAAAAATTTTTGTCCACACTTAGGCTTGGGATCCATTGGGGCTCAACGTTACTTTTCAGAAACTTGGGCTGTTCTGAAAAAATATTTTTTCAAAATTTTTTGATTTCAATTATTTTTTCTATGTTAATGGATCATATTATTATGTATTTTGATTATCAGGGGTTGGTGCGAGTACTAGGACTTTGTTTTCTTTTCACATTGAAAGGATTTTGGTCAATTGTAATAAGAGGAAATCTTCCTCTGACTTTTATAATCATTGTATATGTAGTCAGTGTACTCGCACTAGCTCCTGTTCTGTATGTGATAATTTCGATGACAACATGGGAAGCGTGTGACACGGTATGTTAGTGGGGAATTGGACATTCCGGTCCTTTCCCCGGAGGGTCACTCTACTTTATCAATTTCTATTTCAGACGATCAAGATTAGGGTGATGTATCCGTGATGTCTTCCAAAAGTGTGCCTCCGTCGTCACAATTAATGAAGAGCTAGCGGAAAAGTGCTCATGTAAATACACCAATTGCCTAAGAGGACCCTAGTAGGTTCGATGGCCTTTGACGTCCGCTAGCTCGCCCGGTGTAGCGTCCATTCATCGAATGGTTCGGCAGCCGGGTTCGTCCGTTGCGGTCTAGAAGGAGTTTTGGGGTGATGCGAGCACTATAAATCAACCAAATGCACACCCAGTGACGGCAGATTAGAGGGAGAACGGAGGAAGCCTTTTAGTCCGGTTCCTAGCTCGTCCAGGTCCATCCGGACGGCGAGCGAAAGAGGCCCCTCTCTCGTACAACAACGTCTGGCCCCAGATGTTGTGGTACATAATGTTTCGCATACGGAGCATACGTCCGCCGCTCGGGACGCTCCGACATATAGTCAGTCCGAAGAGACTGTCAATAAGGCTTCCTCATTCTCATGGTAGCGCCAGTCGGAGAATCATCGGCGACCAGGTCATACCATCCGGTAGCCAGGGACACGAGGCCTGCAGACTCCGGACGTTCGCATAAGAAAGTGTGCGGGAGTCAACGTACACGGAGCTTCTGGCGGCAATGCATCGTAAGACCGCTACTGCACAGGCCTCGGTGACGGACGTGCTATCCCAAATAGCACAGCTTATCGCAGCATCCCAGCAACAACTGAATCTGTCGCATCATGTATTATCCGACGATGCTGGGTCGGGACGCTCCGCGGCAGCATGTGCGGACATCTGAAAATTTCATCCGGTCCGACGGGATGCCGAAAGGGATTCGGAGGATTTCGAGCTTTCCCTTTCGGAACAACATATGCTGTTGTGTATGTCATCTGACTTTATCTTCTACAGGTTCTTTCGTCGGACCAGAATGCTGCGATGTCGGATAAGAAACTGATAGCGTCGGTGGACTTAGAAATTTTTGGTTCGGTTCAGGGACATCGTCCCTCAGTTCCGACATAGTCCAATAATGTCACACAAACTTTTGAATTATTGAACGACGCTATATATTATTATTATATGCTTGCTATTACCAAGCATTTCTGGTTTCTTGTTCACAAAGTTACAGAGATGTCTTTCAAAGTGTGCCTCTGTCGTCATAGTTAATGAAGAGCTAGCGGCAATAAGTGCTCATGGAATATGTCTATCGCCTAAGAGGTCCCTTGTAGGATCGACGGAGTGACATTCGCTAGCTCACCCGGTGTAGCGTCCATTCATCGAATGGTTCGGCAGCCGGGTTCAGCCGTTGCGGTCTAGAAAGGAGATTTGGGTGATGCGAGCACTATAATAACTTTAGTACTCACCCAGTGACGACGGATTGAGGACAGATCGGAGGAAGCCTGTTAGTCCGGTTCCTGGCTCGTCCAGGTCCGTCCGGGCTGTGAGCGAGAGAGAGGTCCCTCTCTCGTACAACAACATAGGGGACCGCTTTTTGTGGTTCAGATATTTCGCATTCGGAGCATATGTCCGCCGCTCGGGACGCTCCGTTATATTGACAGTCCGAGAGACTGTCGATAATGCTTCCTCATCCTCACAGCAGCGCACATGACCGCACATGACCGCACATTGGCTACGTGACCTCGTGTATCCGACCAGTTTCGTCATGCAGTGATTCCACGGCGAAAAAGGTCACGCCATCCGGTAGCCAAGGGACACGAGGCCTATACACTCCGTTCGCTCGCATAATAGAAGTATGCACGGGGTAACGATCACGGAGCTTCCAGCGGCAATGCATCGTAAGACCGCTTCTCCACAGGCCTCAGTGACGGATGTGCTATCCAGGTTAGCACAGTTTATCGCAGCATCCCAGCAATCGACAGTTTCTCGGTCGGATCAGGAATTATCCGACGGCGCTGGGTCGGTGCGCTCCGCTGTTGCATCAGGTTCGGACGACCAAACGCTTTATAGGGTCCGACAGGATGGCGAAAGGGATTCGGACGATTTCGAGTTTTCTCTTTCGGAACAACGGAAGCTGCCATACATTTCTTCCGGCATTATCTTCCAGTGGTTGTTCCTTCGGACTACATTGCTGCGATGTTGGATAAGAGACTTATAGCGTCATTGGACACGGAATTTTGGATCGGTTCAGGGACATTGTCCCTGACTTACCGACGCAGTCCAATAATGTCATTAGAACATTTGTATTATTTATCGACGCTATATATATATAAGCCTGTTACCAAGCATGATAGTTTAGTTTCTTGTCCGCAATGCTCAATTCTGCCTTTTATCATTTCTAGAAATAATTTATTTTGGCAGAACAGGGCATACCGAGAGTTTATATGCGTCTAGACGGCGGGGTTAAAGACTGGTAATTATCTTTTTCGCCGTGTATGTCTTTTCCAACCACAATGTTGGAAACAACAATGATGTCTAATAGACTTAACTTAGACGCTTTATCATACGTAGTCCACCTTACTGAGGCGTTATCATTACGTCTTCAAGAGAAAGAATTCCGGGATATGATCCTCATTGTGATTTCTTTCAAGGGCAGTAGTTTTTCCACGTATAACTCCGCCCTTCAGTGGCAACCTGGAGTTGGTTAGACGTGATGCAGCCCTAGCTACATCCACGCGCGTGGATAGTGAGGTGAAGAACTCTCTCAGAGTCGCTTCGGTCTCGGAGAAGCTTCTCTTCGACGGCAACTTTTCAGCAATCCATGAATTGCTCGATATACATGTTCTCTTGTCTATCAAGTGTAGCAAGAGATTCAGACTGGGGCAAACATTCGGTGGTTGACTCAGAGAGTGCCACTGCAGTTGCCGGATCCGAGTTTTATAATTATGACGGTTGCCAGTCAAACAGGTTGGGGTACAATATTGATCCCAACGGATTCGTAGTGCCAGGGTCTTTGGGTTCCGCAGTCTCTAGGCAAGCACTTATCTTCCACGGAATAATGCTTTTTTAGGCTTGCTTTATGTCATTGGATGAACATTATTCAGAAACGCATGTCCAAATCCTGTCCGATAAACGACGCAGAATCCTTCTGTTTGTTATAGTACACCAAGTTCTGCTTCGGTCCGTCATATTCTGGGTCGTCTGATTGTATTACCGGACTCCCTTTCACGTAAGGGTCGCTTGTTGCCGTCAGAATGGACTCTCAACAAACAAGTATTCAATCAGATTTGCTATCAATGGGAGCGCCCAATGATAATTTATTTACGACACAACTTGCTAATCAATTGCAGATGTTTGTGTTTGCATGTCCAGATCTCTGAGCTTATGTTGTTAACGCTCTATTGATCTGATAGGACGGAATGATAGGATATCCGTATCCTCCTGCGCTGTTGTTTCAGCAAGTATTGCTAAGATAAACTACCACAATACATTTCTGTTGATAGCATCTCTGTCTTCACAGAGACCGTGGGTAAATTTACTCAGATGTCTACTGTGGGACTTAACGCGAAAACTTCCTCCATGAGAGGATCTTCTTTCGCTGGGGAAAATCATGTCATCTTCATCACAACCCGCAAGGTCTCAACCTTCACATATTCGTTGTGTGGTCCTTATTGCATTGTAAGCATTGTACAGGACGAGATTTGGACGCGATTTCTTACTGTAGGAGAACCTCTTCTTCGCTATTCTATGCGGCTAAAGTGGAGGCTCTTCCATTGTTGTTGTAGGGATCACTATGTTGATATTGTTGATCCCTCCATACTAGTCATTTCAACTTTCTAGTATACTTGTTTGACAAGATCTACTGCAGCCTGATACTATTAAGGTTATAGGTCTATGTTATCTCATACCTATGCACTCTATGATAGTTTACAATTGAGTCTTATGTCTCTTTATCTAAGTCAGTTAGTAACTTTTTGATAAATAGACTTAGAATCATTAGATTAAATTTCTATATGGAATTTAACTTCGGTTCTTATTTAGCTAAGTATTCATTTGAGCCTCTGGAAACAGTAGTTTTCAAATTCTGACCTTTTAGACAGTAATTCTGTTGGCTTCTCTTTTACTGAAGAGTCAGTGAGCTTCATGCACTATCGGTGGATGATTCTCACTTTCGTAGTTTCGGAATCACTACTTCCTTTACTATTTAGGTTGGATTTTTGGTTAAGAGTCAGGCTCCTAATAAATATCCGGAACCTATTGTTATTAAGGTCCTTCCATCTTCGAACGGGCATAGGCCTTTACTCTGTCCGGCTAGAGTTTACGTATTTATAAACAGATATCTGTTTATTACTACGGACGTAAGCTTCTTCTGTCTTTGATGCCTAATAGAAGGACGTTACGCTCCATTTAGGGCTGTCGCGATTATTCGATTAGTCGACTAACCGTCGACTATTGAAGTAGTCGACGTTTTTTATTTTTGGTCGATCGTCGTCCATTTTCAAGGTGGTACACGTCTACTACACGTCGGGGCTAAATTGCATTGTTTTTTGAGGTGAATGATCAATGAAGGTGAATAACTTTAAATATCTAACCATAGTTAACATTCATATCCGGAAGACTGTACGACTGCCACTGACTGTGTAAGAAAGAACACTCACAGTTACTCGAGAAGAATAGATTCTTCTGAATTTCTCCAGTCTTGTACACACGAATGCACCCATTGGAAAACCCAAAGCGCGGAAGTGACAAAATTATGACGAAAGTCAGAACGTCAGATCACTTCTCAAAGTTCGGAACTTCAGACTAAGATCCAATTTTAACAACTGACGAGGGAATGCATAGATCTCAATGTTCAAAATTTCGAGAAACTTATTGCAGAAAGGAAACATATGCAGGAACGTTCTTTGGTAAATTCATTTTAATTCATCGGCTTCAATCTAGTTCAAACTTGGACCCGCAGTCAGTAATATTATTTTTGGGGTTGGTACGTCCTACAGGACGTACCAACCCCAAAAATTATATTACGGACTGTGGGTCCAAGATTGGACTATATGTAGCTTCAGTCGGGACCGATTTGTTGTTCCCACAACCCCACTTCGTCTGAACACACTGGTGCCATTGTCATTTTCAGAGTTTTACGAACAGAAGAATTATTTGCTAAAAAATCATGGGAAGCGACTATTAATCGACTAACCGTCGATTACTGGTCACGATTAGTCGATTACAATAAATGATAGTCGCGACAGCCCTAGCTCCATTCTATTGCTAATGGATTCAATTAACTATCGGTACTGCTTATGGTATATCATTGACTCAGCAGTTGTGCTTGAGATTTCGGCTCATGAAGTAAGAGTTCTTTCTACATCTTGGGCTTACATTAATAGTGTCGCTATTATAGATTTTTGAAGGCTGCTCATTGCGCTCAGCCATCCACATTCATGAATTTTTTATCTCAGAAATATCAAGTCCATTTCTGGAGGCCTCTTTTGTTAGGTCTATTATCTACTGCTCAGAATGTCATTCACTTAACAGTTGCTACTATAGCTAGGTAGGCTGTCTGTTTCGGCAGTGACTTCGTTCTGCTGCCCTCTTCGCTCTGGGCTATTTGACCCAGGGCAAGAAAAAGAGGGGGGGGGAGGGTGTTCCCTTGGGTCACCTGTTTTACTATGAAAACAAGGGGATACCTCCTCCGGAGTTAGTAATTCTGAGCTGTTACTGGGATGGCTTTTTAGTGAGAAGTTTATGTTTTAAAAATTCATTCAGGTCTTAGTTTTTAAAGTATAGCTTTTGAATATAGCACGTGTCAAACGGACGTTATTATACAATCCTCAGACACTTTTAAGGAGTATAAGAGTCTCTATTCTCTAGATTTACTTTATTTATTGGCTTACTTTAAAAATTATTAGTATAAGGATTATACTAGATATTAATAGAGTACATGGATGTATGATGCTCAATTTTGCAAGGTGTTGTATCTTTCTAATTTAACATAAATAAGAAAGATACATGTAAGGCCTAATACTTCTTTTTCCCTAGAGGGGATGACTCTATTTTATATAATTGAGCGTATTACAACTTGCTCTATGTCCTAGGCCCTCCAGCCTTTTTACTATTCAGCTATGTCTGGATCATTGGTACAGTATAAAAATGTTAAAAAATTTATAGTAATTTATATATTTTTTATACTTACCAATGACCCAGACGGGGATGGCCCTCCCAGGAGTTGGGAACTCATACCTCCCCACTGAGTACATAGCGCTTACCAGGCACTGGTTATAAGAATGATTAATGGCGCCTATTTCGGAACGTCCTTGACACTGCGCATGCGCAGTAGAGGTGAAGTGTGGAGGTCCATTCAGGACATGTTTTCTTTGGTTTTAGATGCAAATTTTGGGGATTGGGGGGCAAAATTTGTGTTTGGCCCTATATTTTAAGAGTTAGCACCAGCTATGTCTGGGTCATTGGTAAGTATAAAAAATATATAAATTACTATAAATTTTTTAACTTTCAATTAATAGTATGTTCATTGTACTTTGCCTAAACCACTCTAAGAGTAAGATCAGCAAGCACTGGATGGGAATGTGATATGAGAGTACAGGCCTGGCGTTTTCAGGAGAGCGATTTATTCGCTCGCCTACTGCTCGCCTTAAAAAAATTGAGAAGGGCAAAAAGTAGCACTCCTAGCCTTAGAAAATAATGATTACCACAACAGCTTATTCCCAAAACACACAGATTTTCAGATCTCTATGTTAGTGGTCTCTGCAATATGGCCACACTCCCCCTCCCACACCTAGGCAGAATTCATTAATAGTACAACTTCATTTTGCCACTTTCAGCTTTTGTAAGCTTGAGGAGAGCTAATCTCTCCCCAAGGCCATGTGAGGAGAACGATTTTTAGCCCTCCCGCAATTTTAAGAATGCCAGGCCAGAGAGTACATTCAATCAACAACCATATTATACTTCATCAAAAACCAAAAGGAATAGGTGCAAAAATGACTGACACTAGGCACTGCACAGGGCTAGACACAACTCATCCTCAGCATTGTTTGGACAATATAATTTGCTCTCAAGAGTGGTAGTGGCTAGTGAGACTGGATTTAACAGGGGCAGTGGCATGAATGTAGATGCTAGTTATGTTAATAAAGCAAAAATTACACTAAGCCTTTGTATTTGGCAGTATTTATGTACAATTTCCATGTCAAGTATATTTTGTATGCTATAACATCAATGACTGGCACGAGGCTATATTCCTGTGAAAAGATACGACGGAAAATGAATCGAGTAGCCGATTTCATATCGAATCAAATAACAACTTAAGGTTCAAAATAGAATCAAATCATCACAGGCCCCTAAACATAAACATTGAATATGAGATGCTATTTATTTTATTTGTTTTTTGGTATGGATTTCGCAATGTTTTAATTTATGTACTCTCAACCCACCGGTGTATGAGTGTATCACAACCCGATTACAATCTGATCGAGAAAACCACCACTTTTGTGATCACAATACTGTGTTGCATGGTACACTTAATTCAATATCTCTTAATTGAATATAATATCCAAACATAAAACCATGTACCATACCTTTGACACAAATTTGACCTGTTTTAGGTTAACTGGTTGAGGACTAGATTATTTTCAGTGGTCTGATTTTGTAATTCACTATTTTATTACAAATTATTGGAGAATGCCCACAGGCACAATCTCATACAAATTTGACCTGTTAGAGGTTAAAGAGTAAACTCCTGTTAAGTGCATAAACATGTTTGTACAAATTTGACCTGTTATAGTTTAAGGAATATATTCCTGTTAAGTGAATAGAAAATCATGTAAAAATTTGACCTGTTAGAGGTTGAAGAGTAAACTGCTGTAAAGTGAATAAAAGATTTTGTACAAATTTGATCTGGTGGAGGTTAAAGAGTAAACTGCTGTTAAGTGAATAAACAAACTTGTAATATGTCAAGAAATTAAGCTGACAGTCACTGAATTGCCTTTGTGTATAGGCCTATTTGGCCTTTGTACATCCAGTTTATTTATTTATTTATTTATTGGTGTTTAAGGTAACATATTTTGGCACAATGGCTAATCATGACCACAACATGAGTATCAACTCAAGACCAGGGGTGAGTGTTAATAAGCCATGTTGCCCATTTTAGAGAGGGTTTGCACCTTCCAAGCATTGGTGACTGGGTCCTATTTTACCAGTAAAACAGAGCCTGTTTACCTCAGTGAACACTGAACGGGCACTGCTTCACTTCCCAGGGGTTCCTGCAGGGAAGTACATCCAGTG
Source organism: Pictodentalium vernedei (assembly GCA_031216915.1). Classification (NCBI taxonomy): domain Eukaryota; kingdom Metazoa; phylum Mollusca; class Scaphopoda; order Dentaliida; family Dentaliidae; genus Pictodentalium; species Pictodentalium vernedei. Next base: position 177,566,928 of record CM062294.1, read on the forward strand.
CAGGCTTTTAATGTAGAATATCTTATTTGACAGAGCATCATAAGCAAATAAGATATAATAAAACAAATACTCAAGTTTATCTCCAGAATACAGAAAACTATTTAAATCCTTGTTATTTGATTACTCCTGTTAGTTGGTTAATTTTCATTGACGAAGTGGCTCTTCAGTTAACAGGGTTCAACTGTACTGTTGACATAATGCAGTATACACAGAAATAATAAATCCTTGAATGTAGTAGATATGACATCCAATCAGTTCTATTAGCTGAACGTAGTCTGTTTTTGTTTTAAAAACTATTTAAGGCCCCACAAAGAAGATCTTCTGTTTCCCCGGCCATTATTTGTAAAATTGCATGCGGGCGAGCAGTTTTTTATTTTATTTTTTATTTCTGTAATTATTTCTTAGCCATCAAAAGTTCATATCTTGGTTTATGTTTTAGGCCTCATAATCTACAGAATAGCATGGAAGGTGGTGTATTTTGTCCCTTGAGAGCAAGAAGGCTTTGCAATGCTAAAGCATTGCAAAGCCATCTTGCACTCAAGGGACAAATTTATCAATTTTTTTAACTTTGGTAAAATATCAGACATAAACCATTTAATTTTGATTTTTTTAAAGTTTCCATTGGTTATAAAAAGAGAGCATGCGGCAGCCCAAAGGATCATGCGGGAGGGCCCGAGAAACAGATTTTTAATTTTTTTAGGCCTAAAGATAAATTTATGCTACATATACATATATATAATTTTTAAACAGTATACTTGTTTATGATGAATATTTTTTTATATGTTAATTTATATTATAAAAAACCCAGAATAAAATGTACCAGAAAATGTTCTTTCTTTTGTCTCAATAACCTTGATATGTCAACTAAAGTTTCCACCGGTATCAACTGTTGTGTCATTTTAGCAAAATATATAGAGTTCATTTTTCATGATCACAAACCACCAAATGCATGCTGTAAGTTGTTTTGCATTTGACTGCAATTGTGGAAATGGTTTGGGAAGATATCTTAACTTGTTGAGAGCTAGAAGCCACTATCATGGCTCTATTGAAAAGTGCTGGAAGCCTCTTTAGTGGCTTTACACTGTATGTATTAGCTTGATGATTGTTCAGCAGTGAAAGAAAATTAAATTATATAAAATTCTTTGGTTGCAATTTATTGGAGAGTGCTATTGGCACTCTCCAATAAATTGTAACAAAACATTTATGAACAGAATTATGCTAAACTAAGGCTACTCATGCTGGTAGCATGGTCCCTTTGAAAAAATGTGTCAAATTACCTTTGAAAAATAATTTAGCTTCGACCAGTTAATGTATAATGCATTATTCACTGTGTTAAAATCTTGAAATCAACCCACAACACCCCAAAATATTACCCAGGGGACTTGATTTAAACATACTTTTGAATCAACCTTACAATGTTGTTACATATAAAACATGTTGGCCTTTGGAGCAGTGATTTGATAGATTTTAAAAAGATGTCTCCATTAACCACATTGTATTGTGTTAAAAGCTGGGGCTGAATGAAACCCAAGATTTGATGCCACAGGCTCGATGTGAACAAACATGTGAATTATCCTTGCAGAGATGTCTTATGTCAAAATGTGAAGGCAGCATTTGGAGCATTGGTTTTGGGTGAGAAGATTTTTTGATGTTTTGCAAATAGTATTAAATTTGCTATCAGTTGGCTTGGTTTGAACAAACAAAACTCGTCATTAACATTACAAGCAAGTTATTTATCAAATATGGGAGTTTCTTGAGTAATATATACGTTGAGGAAAAGAAGATTTTTTATGTTTTCCCCATTACCAGAGTGTTCAAAAATAGAGTCCCACCCTCCACCTCCCTTTACTAAACATGATGCTTTGGATTTAAGAAATTTGTAAATCATCCTTACAGTGATAGTACATATCGTAGTGATTTGGGATCTGTACATCATTCTTACAGTTATATATAACACATATAGATGTATTTGGTGCCATGGTTTGGGAGAACAAGATTTTTAATGTTTTCGCACACTGATCTCTTTGGTAAAATGTGGGGCCCCTAACTTTACATGAACAAATTGATGAGTCTTCAGCATAAAGATGCTACATTTCATACATTAAAGCATCTGGCTCACTAGTGTATGCAGAGATTTTTAATACCAATAAATATGACCCCACTGCTTTGATGAATAAACTTTTAAATCATCTGTACATTGATGCCATACATATGTATATCAAATATGGAAGCAATTGAAGCAGTGGTTTGGGAAACTATATTTAAACGTTTTCTCCATTACCAATAGTTTTAAAATCTGGGCCACCTTAATTAGCTCTCAAGGGTCTGAGAAATTTTCCAGATTTGTCTATCACACTGTACCATCCATGAAAGTCTGGTGGCTTAGCCATGGTTTCTAGCCAAGTCCTGGCTGCCTATAGAAATGGGTCCTTAACCCTTTACCTAACGAGTCGCGCGCATCCGCCAGCATAATATGCAAACTGAGCAGTTGAAAAGATTAAATTTTTCAAAATATTTCAACAAAACCATATCAGGTGACCCCTCATTGGAACGAGCTCATTGAGCTCATTCCAATGAGGGGTCACATGATATGGTTTTGTTGAAATTTTTTGAAAAATTTAAAAAAGTGATATTTAAAATAATAAATTTTGATATTGTCTGCATTGGGTAAAGGGTTAAGATTCCTACATATGACACCAGAGGCACGATTTGAACACATGTGTAACTCATATTCGCAAGGATGTTATATTCCAGTCACATTTATTTGATACATAAAAGGTCAAAGGTGTACAGTTTATTTGTTCATTAAGGTTTAACAGCAATTTGATACACCTCGGAGCATGACAATCGTATGAGTGCAGGGAGTCTTTGAGAACCTGGAGAGAACTACTAAGCAATGGTGAGTAATTTAGTAAATTTACCATCCTGACATGCGGTTAGCAAAAGTTGAAGGTTAGTGTTATGCTGACATGTACATCATGGTCGACCTGCTGTATGCCCGTGGTTCACTTGCCTTCAATCAGTGCTAACCCTGCTTGTGCTAGGATGATAAATCAGAGTATGACAGATACTCAGCATTGTTGATTGGTTCCCTATGGGTACTCTGGCTTCCTCTACCCGTAACCTTGTACAACTTGATATGACCAGACTGCAAAGTGTCATTGCTCCCCAATAAATAAACAAGTAATGCACACATTTTCCTTTCATGTACAAATTATGTTGGTGAATATGAGGTAATTCAGAGCAAAATGTGAGTAGTATATCAAATATGGAAGCTCTTGGAGCTGTGATTTGAGAGAAGTTTTTTTAATGTTTTCTCAATAAACCACCAAGTCAAAATGAGGTATCCTTCATATGGAGCCCTATACTAAAGCCGATCAATTTTTGTTGCCTCATTTCATTATACAGCTCTTAACAAGACAGAACACATGAGTGGAGTACAGTGGACTGGAATCAATGACTTGAGTTGGAGTGTTTTTCACAAGTGCCAAAGGTGCACGCAAAATGCAGATAAACCGCCAACAAGGGTCACTGATTACTGATAAGAATTATTACGTTCAACTTGAACCGAGAGCATGCATGGGCTACATTCAGTGACATTGCAGTGGTTTCTAAGCAAGTCTTGGCTACCTCTATAGGCAGCCAAGACATGCCTAGAAACAACTGAGAAGATTCTTTGAATGTAACTTGCAACTTGTGTCTACAACTTACCTGTTGGGGCACCTATTCTGTTGCAATAAAAAGTGATCAAATCAGAATTAGATCTTTAACCCTTTACCTAACGTAACGGCCAAAACCGGCCAGCGCTATTCTAAAAAATCGCCAATTAATTTTCATTATTTTTTTCATTTTTTGTCTCAAAAACATAGGTTATGACCCCTCGTTGGAACGAGCTCGTCAAGCTCGTTCCAACAAGGGGTCATAACCTATGTTTTTGAGACAAAAAATGAAAAAAATTAGTTATTCAAGAATTATTTTTGCAAGTGTCGTCTGCTTTTCACGTTAGGTAAAGGGTTAAGGGTAAAAGAAGAACATACCTGTCGTCTGTCCTTGAATTCAAACGCTTTTTATTCTTTGTTAGGTTGTTAAATATAATTTTTGTTTCAATGGGGACGAGGATTGGGAAATTTTTAGTTTGAATTGGGAAAAATCTTGTCAAAATGCCATTGGGAAAGGGTCCCATATTCGGCCCCATCAGACACCCAAAAGAAATCCTGTATCACTAACTCGTAATGCATACCAAATTTCATTTAAACCGGCCCCTGCCATTACAATGGCAAAAAATCTTTCTCCTCCCATTATAATGGCACTACCATTATAATGGCAAATATCGCCCCACAACGTTCTTCAAGTAAATTTTATTCTGTACTTCAAAAGGAAGCTCTTAACCCTTTACCCAACACAAACGATATCAAAATTTATTATTTTAAATATCATTTTTTAAATTTTTTCAACAAATTTCAATTTACGAGCTCGTTCCAATGAGGGGTCACATGATATGGTTTTGTTTAAATTTTTTGAAAAATAATATTTTTTCAATTGCTGAATTTGCATATTATGCGGGCGGATGTGGGCGATTCGTTGGGTAAAGGGTTAACCAAATTTTGAGTCAATGCATCCACCTGTAGAAGATTTTTTAAAAACATACATACGCTTTTCCCTGCTCCCAACACCTCCCACAACAACTCAATGACCTCATTCCAAGGAGGTGTCATAAGCTATGTTTTTGAAGTGAAAAATGAAAGTAAAAAACAATGAATGGAAATTTTAGTGCATAGTGCTGGCTACTTTAGGCCGTTATATTACGTAAAGGGTTAAAATTACCAAACAGCAGGTGCCCAATTAGTATAAGCTTTATACTTTTCACATAGAGTTTATGAACACATGATATTATCCAACTGACAGCACATCGGAACTTCCTGCTCACAGACTTGCCGTTTGGGTAGAAAAACTCCCCAGCATATTTCTATTTCCGATTTGGAGAATCCCAGGTTTTCATGAAATAATTTAGATATCACATTATCCTTATCAAGAATAACATAAGTGGATTTCTGTTGATTGCGAAGCTGTTTGACGAATGAAGACATTAGTATTGTGGCATATCCCTTCCGTCTGTACTGTGGTTGGATATATAACATGCCAATGCTGCCATCCTGTTTCTCTAGAACATAACCTGCTAACATCCCATCTGATGAATACACAGCCAGTGACATCATACTTCCGATCAAATGCGAGATAACTTGTGGTGTCGAATCATCACCGTATTTCCAGTTTTCTGCAATTGTGCCACTCAATTCTGCTTTCAAAATTCCAAGTGTAACCTCTTCTGGAACAGTTCTAAAATGATAATTATTAAAAACTAAAAGGAAACAATTCTCACAGAAGGGTCGCCTGGTCATAATAAACATGAAAACAGAATGTCACCACAACCAGGGGAGTAACTTAAGGGGTGGGGGTGTAGAACAGTTTGACAACAATATGTTTTCCAAGCAGGACATGTCCCTCTGGGTTGGAGTCTTGATATCAATTTGGACTTATGTGACAAACACAGTACGCCATACAAATGGAGGTCCCACCACCGTGGGAACCCCGGGAAGTGAAGCAGTGCTTGTTAATGTGGTAAACAAGCTCCTTTTTACTTTTAAAACAGGACCCAGTCACTAATGCTTGGGGTGGAAGTCCTCTAAAATGGGCAACAGGGGTATAAACAATTGTCTAAACTTGACTTTATCTCCACGTTGCAGCCAAGATTAGTAATTGTGCCGAAATATGTGACCTTAAACACCAATAACTAAATAATTGGAGGGCCCAGATTGTGGTTGTTGTGTTCTCAGCATCATCAACTTGGAGGACAGCACATGCTAGTTAAATGAGAATTGGGGAAGTCTTTGTGTCATGACTATTATATGTATTTATCCAAAAGTAAATAACTGACAACAGTTGGGGGTATGGGGTGCAGGGACCTGACGACAGGGGGTGTCACCCCCTCAGTCATGGCCAAAATTTCCTACATTTGGAAATTCAGAGGGCAAGTCATGAGTAGTTGGAAATTCCATCTATCTGGATTTTAGAGTTTCTTTGGTGATGCTTTTGTCTACTTTACTTACAAAAATTCCAACTTGGATTCAAATCTGCAAAAATTCCAACTGCCACTATTCACAACTACAGTGTATGCAATATCCAGCTTCATAAGTATGCATGATGTCAATCGGTACAAGATTTCTATAGTATGTTTACATATCGTAATAAAAAAAGAATTGCATCAAGAAAAATTGTTATCCTGAGTTAATTCCATCATTCACAGTTACAGAACGATGAAACATCGAAGATTGATCATTCCTGCATAAGATCTGATTTAATAGTAGGAGAGTGTGGATTGCTCAAAGTTCTCAGCTTGAGCAGTTGTTTAGAAAAAAATCAATTCCCAGAATAATACCAAATAATAATAACCTGATAATTCTATCATAAATGTTTTTGCATTTCAGTTACTAGAATCAATTTTTTATGCCCCCTTTCATGGCTTCATTTTCAATTTTTAGCTCTTCTTGACTAAGTCAAGCTGAGCTAATCTCATCGCTCTCTGTCCGTCGTCCGTCAACACCATGTTTTGGTCTTCTCCTCCAAAGTCACTGGGCCAATTCAAGTGAAAGTTTGTGTGAGTGATGGTCCCAAAGGGGCATTTCATTTTTGTTCAACTCAGCATGCCCAGCCCCATAGGGAGGGAGTGGGGAAAAATGCTCCAAAATATTTTTAAAATCTTCTTCTCAAGAACCAGTGTGTACAATGACTTGATATTTGTTATGGAGCTTCCATATGTGGTATAGAATCAAGTTTGTTCAAACAAAGTTCGTAAAGTAATATTTGGCTTTGTAATAGGAGGGGTAAGATTTTTGGCCCTGTCCAAAATTTCTGTTTTCTGAACCAATTGTCCAGTATGAACCAAATTTGGTTTGTGGTAGTATTGGGTCATAAGTACTTGACCCAGGCAAAAAAAAAAAATTCCCGCATCCCCATGGGAACCCTGGGAGCTAAAAATAGAAATATTTTCAAACGCCCATATTTCCCAAACCCCACGGAACAGAGAGCTTTTATTTGGTATGAACTTCTATGAAGTATCCTTATGACCAGTAGAATTGAATGGTAAAAAAAATTGCCATCGGTTATGTTAGGGTGTTCTGTAATGGGCATCGAAAAAATGCTGAGTCAGCGTATTTGCAAAAATTTTAAAAAATCTTTTCTCCAGAACCAATCATCAGAATCTTATGATATTTGGTATACAGCATTCATAGGGTGGTCAGATAAAAGTTTGTTGAAATAAAGCTCATTGGTTCATATTTGGGCTCTCTACAGGAGCCCGAAGTTTTAACATAGGGTAATATGGGGAATATTCTTTAAAAATCTTCTTCTTCGGAACCACCAGTCAGAATCTTTAAATATTTGGTATACATCATTGTTATGAGGGTCAGATTCTAGATTGTTCAAACCAAGTCCCTAGGTTAATATTTGGGCTTCCTACGGAAGCCCAAATTTTATCTTTGTTCAATATGGAGGGTAATTTTAAAAAATCTTCTTCTTCAGATCCATCAGTCAAAATGCTTTGATATTTGGAATGCAACATCTCTATGGGGGTCAGATTCAAGTTTGTTCAAATCAGATCCCTAGGTATATATTTGCGCTCACTATGGTAGCCCAATTTTTTACTTAGTGCAATATGAGGAAATTTCTTTAAAAATCTTCTTCAGATCTACCAGTCGGAATGCTTTTATATTTGGTATACAACATCTCTAGGGGGGGGGGGGAGGGGGGGGGCAGATTCCAGGTTGTTCAATTCGAGTACCTAGGTTAATATTTGGGCTCCATATGGGAACATGAAATTTAACTTTGTACAATATGAGGGAATTTCTTCAAAAATCTTCTTCTTCAGATTCACTTGTCAGAATGCTTTCACATTTGGTATACAACATCTCTAGGGGGGGTCAGATTCAAGTTTGTTCAAATCGGATCCATAGGTTAATATTTGGGCTCGCTATGGTAGCCCAAATTTGAACTTAGTGCAATTCGAAGAAATTTCTTTACAATTTCCCTTCTTCAGATCCAACAGTCAGAATACTTTCATATTCGGTACACAACATCTCTAGGGAAGTCAGATTTAACTGTGTTCAAATCAAGAGCCTGGGTTAATATTTGGGCTCTCTATGGGAGCCAGAATTGGCCATTTTGCTGAAGAATTAAAAATTTTGTATTCAGTACCCTCTAGAGGTACTAAGATTAATCCACAAAGGTTGTATCAAGGGGCTTCATAGGGGAGCTCTACATTTTACTTATGATCAACTGAAGAAAAGGCATGATGCCCAGATTATTTTTGTCACTCCTGAGGGACTCAAGGATTGACAGTGTAGCCTATGGAGATGGCTTGCTTAATGTAGACTCATTCTTGGACTCTGTTTAAATTGTGTTCTGATGAGCGCTTCAGGCCCTGTGGGGCCTCTTGTTTTCTCTGTAGTGAATTTCCAACTAGGGGGAGGGACTGGGAGGGGAGTTTCCCATCCCAGTCCCACCCTATAGTTGGAAATTCACTAAATATAGTTTCTAGAACTTGTTATTTGAAGAGATGGATTGACGGCAGTCAATAGTCCATGAGATAGGATAGGCGCAGTAGCATCATTCAGTAGTATTGATTGGGGTGGGTCGCTCTTGCTGAGATCCAAAAGTATTAGCTGATTGTGGTAGGAGACAGCTGATAATAATATTCTACAGTCAGTTTGTCTTACTGGTTATCTGATACTGGCTCACAAAACTTCAGTCCCCGGGACAAGGGTCTCTACTAGTCCCCAAACAATGGTTCCACTAGTTCCCAAACACTGGTCACCGAATACCTGTGTGTGTTGGATGTATAATGCAAACTACTAGGATTATGTTTGGGGTAAAACACATATACTTCTAAAGGGCATATTCCCCATTACTCTGATGGATATTCCAATGCGCAATCTCCTTTGCTCTGACAACTAGCAACTATTTACAACAAAATTGACAAAATCCAAAAGAAGTCCAGATTCCCGAGAAAATATCCTTTGTGCATTGTGCCCTAAAATATGCACCAAATACTGAAGACAGTAAAGTGTCACAGGCTATGAAAATGGGTCCAAGTGTGGGGAAAAGCCACGTAATTTGTCACGATATGGCCGACTATTGTCGAGATAGGGATATCTACCACAAAATGAAGATAGAGTCATGTCACTGATGTTTTAACTGATCTTTGTTATTTCGACTTGTCTGACTCACAAAAGTTGGAGAAAAAGTCTCTTCCCTGTTTTCTTGCATTAAACCCTGGTGTTGCAATTTCTTGCAAGTCATACTTAGCTCATTTAGATGTTATAAATGAGCTAAGTCTGACTTTCAAACAATTGCAACACCACTGAGGGTTTAATACACGGAAACCGGGAAGAGCCCTTTCCAGAGTAAGGACCCATTGGAGTGACCAAAACCTCTTATAATTCCAGGGACACCCAACATTAGTGGTATCCGACTATTTGCCTAGCAACACAGAACTATTGAGGTTGCTGGAATTGAGGTACTTCAACCAGTCCTGACAGCCTGTCCTCGATCAAACCCCGTAAAAACATATGTCATGACAGTTTTGTATCCACATGTATGTACCAGAACCCAATGGAATGGGTTCAGGACTCAGACCCTGTGCAGGTTGGATTCAATTACTGGAAGATGGTACTGAAGAAATTCGGGTCCTCAAAAGCTTTGGATCAAAGCCTGCGTAGCCGGCCACCATATATCTGATGTTTGGGCATACTCAATTAATTCGGTCAGTTAATATCAAAGAGAGAGAGAAAGAGCGACAGAGAGGACGGTTAACATATTCTACTCCTATTTGAGCAGTGCATTGGCTGTTTCTGGTAATTTCATTATAAATCTATCCGCAAACGTACACATACAAAAACTTGAAAAATCGCTGACCTTGAGATGCAAGAAGATTCGGTTGCAAAAAACACATCACAGGCTCTTATGATGGAGCTGCAATCAACATTATGCTTTGCGAAATCTTCTATGACATCCATGTCTTCTTTCACAGTACCTGTAATAAAATGGAGTAGGGTGTCCAGAGGTGGCAGAAGCTCGATAAAAGATGAGGGGCACAAATTTACAATGCTACCATAGTTCGACCCAGTGTGAGAAAGGTTAAAATCATATATCGGTAAATGTACCACGAATCGCTATAGTCTCTCGTTTGGATGAATATACCGCTGTGTGGTTACTGTCTTGACCATTTCTTCTACTTCAACCATCTTCCAACCCGAAGACCAGCCTTCGGGTTGGAAAATAGTTAAGTGGAAGAAACGGACCGAAGCAACCGAAAGTGTGTTTCTTTGGCTAAATATTGTTTGGATTTGCAAATAATGTTACAGGAATGCCTGTACATTGACAGGTTTGCATGCGCCCATTTTAACTAATTGTGTAACTGCAAAACATAGTGGAAAAAGTGGAGGGGCACGGGTCCCCTGGCTCCGCCTCCTTTGAGGGTGTCTGACATGTGGAGCAATTTGGGCCCGTCACTGGGATTCGTGCAAATTTGAATATTCTGATTTCTCTTTTTCTTCCATTCTATATAGCATGCGGTGGGTGGATTAATACTAAAACACCCACAGAGTGAAGTTTCCATCTGGATAACGTGTCGCTTTAGTGAATCAGGTGCCATCTACAATGATAGATCAATGCATAAGACAGGGACGCGGTCGCTGAGTAGGAAGAGGTGCAGGCTGCAAGCCGAGAGGTCCTCGGTTCGAATCCCACCTGCGGCAACCGCGTTTTGTACTTGGGCAATACACTTCACCCCCATTGCCGGCTATCACTAAAAGGAGTATACCGAGTAGTCCGAGTCCGGAATTGGTGTATACTGAAATCAAATATCCCCTTAATGCCAAGGTGTTGACGAGATATTTTTTATCAATATGTCGTATAAACCCATCTTTCGAATTAGTGAAAGAAAATCCATTTTTTTCATTTTTAGCTCAACTTTGACGAAGTCAAATTTGAGCTATTGTCATGGCCCGTCGTCCGTCTGTCCGTCCGTCCGTCTGTCCGTACGTCAACAATTGGCTATGGCTCGGGCTAGAGGTCGTATTTATGAACCGATCTTTACGAAACTTCTTGTGTACCTTTGTTATGACCCTGGGACGGGAACGAGTGTTTTTAGGTGTGGTCCAAAATTCAAGATGGCTGTCAGCGGCCATTTTGTACCGATGATGCAAAAATCAGTTTTTTGTACAGAACTTCTGTATGAAAGTTCTGATTTGAATAAAGTTTTGTATAAATGTTTAGTACCATGGGATACATCACATATAATACGGGTTTTTTCTCGTGCGTAAATTATGCAAATTAGACTGACTTTGATTTATTTAGTGTTACTTTCAGAGCTGTAAGTGCCAAGCTGCTATGGCTCGGGCTAGAGGCCGTATTTATGAACCGATCTTTACGAAACTTCTTGGGTACCTTTGTTATGACCGTGGGACGAGAACAAGTGTTTTGGGGTGCGGTCCGAAATTCAAGATGGCTGTCAGCCGCTATTTTGTACCGATGATGCAGAAATCTGTTTTTTGTACAGAACTTCCATATGAAAGCTCTGATTTGATTAATTTTTTGTATGAATGTTTAGTACCATGGGATACATCACATATAATACAGGTTTTTTTCTCGTGCGTAAATTGTGCAAATTAGACTAATTTTGATGATTTTGGTGTTACTTTCAGCACTGTAAGTGCAAATGCCAATACGGCTCGGGCTAGAGGCCGTATTTATGAACCGATCTTTACGAAACTTCTTGGGTACCTTTGGTATCTCCGTAGGACGAGAACGAGTATTTTTGGGTCCGGTCCGAAATTCAAGATAGCCGATGGCAGCCATTTTGTACAAAATTAGGTGCAATCAGATTTTTGCACAGAACTTCCATATGAAAGTGCTGATTTTAATAATTTTTTGTGTGCATGTTTAGTACCATGGGATACATCACATATAATACGGGTTTTTTTCTCGTGCAGAAATTATGCAAATTAGATGAACTTTGATTTTTTCAGTGCGACTTACACACAGTAAGTACACATGTCAATATGGCTCAGACTAGAGTCTGTATTTATGAACTCATCTTCACGAAATGTCTTGGGTACCTTTTTTATCACCTTGGGACGAGAACGAGTGTTTCTGGTTACGGTCTAAAATTCAAGATGGCTGCCAGTGGCCATTTTGTACCGAAATTAGGTCTAATCAGTTTTTTGTACACAACTTCTATACAGCTCAGACTAGAGGCCATATTTATGAACCAATCTTTACGAAACTTCTTGGGTACCTTTGTTATCACCGTGGGATGAGAGCGAGTGTTTTTGGGTGTGGTCCGAAATTCAAGATGGCCACCAGCAGCCATTTTGTACCAAAATTAGTGCAATCAGTCTTTTCTACAGAACTTCTGTATGAAAGTTCTGATTTGAATAAATTTTTGTATGAATGTTTAGTAACATGGAATACATCACATATTGTAAGGGTTTTTTTTTCATGCAGAAATTATGCAAATTAGATGAACTTTGATTTATTCAGTGCTACTTACACAATGTGAGCACACATGTCAATACGGCTCAGGGTAGAGGCTGTATTTATGAACCGATCTTCACAAAACTTCTTGGGTACCTTTGTTATCACCTTGGGACGAGAATGAGTGTTTCTGGGTACTGTCCAAAATTCAAGATGGCTACCAGTGGCCATTTTGTACCAAAATTAGGTCCAATCAGTTTTTTGTCACAAGTTCTATACAGCTCGTATTTATGAATTGATCTTCACAAAACATCTTGGGTACCTTTGTTTTCACCTTGGGACAGGAACAAGTGTGTTTTGGGATGCCTTTGTTATCACTGTGCTATGAGAACAAATATTTTGGGGTTCAGTCAGACCCACTCTGGGACTCAAAGTTTTCTTTTCTAGTTTAGCATCTGACTGTTACCCACCTTTACAATACTTTACCTTTTCCATTTGTTACAGGCAACGGTCAGTATTTATGTACAGACCGTTACAATACTTTATATGTACCTTTGTTATCAGGTCATTACCTAGATGTTTGTCATTGCTGTGTCACATACTACACGTGCATGTCTTTGTCTTGACAAGTTGAGCTACAGTGTCATTGACACTTTCATTCTGACTTATATTGTGAAAAATGCCTTTCAAACACACTAACAAGTGTATACAGAAAGACTATTTGGTCATGTGATTTGTCTCTTGTTTTGATCGGCGGTGTTATGAATCTTAGATTTTCGGCAAGTTCTGGAAGGAAACTGGTACGAGTAACACCCGTAAACTTCGGTAGTAATTTTGTATCGTATATTTGTAACGTGCGTCCAAATTTTAATGTACACAAATTATTTATCGAGTTATTATCGATTGAAGCGCCCGAGGCGAAAATCAACAGCCGGGGTCCGGGAAGGTGTATACAGAAATTACCACAATGAAAAGTGTATACAGCTGCCGAAGCCGAATCGCCGGAGTACAAGTCAGGTTGTACACAGTAAGTGGAGGGTGGATTATTGGAATTTACTTTCCCGCGGTGGGTTTGATTGTTTGGCTTTCGAGTCCTTCCATCACAACACGTTTCTATAATTATACTTCAATTAAGAAAGCGTCCGAATTCTTTATGCGCTAAACGGAAGGAAGGACAAGACTGGAACGCTCCTATTTCAATAACGTGGAGGCAGTAGCAAAATATAAATAGTAATGCCTTGAAATAAATACTTTCCGGGCGTCACAGGAAATCAACCACCCCACTGTTAGTGGTACACTCCTTCCGAACTCGGCTGTTGATGATTTTCGCCTCGGGTGCTTCAATCGATAATAACTCAACAAATAATTTGTGTACGACATTAAAATTTGGACACACGTTACAAATATACGAAACAAATTTACTACCGAAGTTTACGGGTGTTTCCTTCCAGAACGTGCCGAATATATAAGATTCATAACACCGCCGATCAAAATAAGAGACAAATTACGTGACCAAATAGTCTTTCTGTATACACTTTTTAGTGTGCTTGAAAGACATTTTTCACGATATAAGTCAGAAAAATGAAAAATATTGGATTTTCTTTCAATAATTTTAAAGAAGGTGGGTTTATAAGACATACAGATAAAAATGGCTCGTCAACACCCCCCCCCCCCCCCCCCCCCCCCCCCCCCCCCATTGCCCACGCGGGGGCACGGTGGCATTGTGTACTAAGGCGTACCGCACGTCGATGGAGCACCTGCTTTCAACCAACGCTAACCCTGCTTGTGTGGAGTTAGTATGTTGGGGAGCTGACAGTTGCTCGGTGGTTCTCTCCGGGTATAACGGCTTCGTCCACCCATAAAACTGTCGTGGTCATGATTAGCCATTGTGCAGAAATATGTGACCCTAAACACCAATAAATAAATAAATATATTGCAGAAGGTACCTTTGGTGCACTCAACCGATGTACTCAAAACTAGATAAATTTTTAAATGCGCTTAAGTAAAAGCAGTGTTCTGCCAATTGACTTTCGTGTCCAACCAGGAGGTCCACTGGTACTAACTCGGCTTAGGCAACAGAGAACTCCATGTTGTTTTGGGTTTGCCTACCAACCTTTAAAAAACTGTCCGACAATGGAATCTGCGGAGGGCCACTGATTACTAAGATCAGAAAAAGGTGAAGTGTCAAATAAATCATTTTCTGGCGAATAGATGGCACTTTCGTCAGAAAGTGATGCATTTATCGTGGCGTTATTAACAAAATTTAACACATACAAACCCTAATAGCAGAAGCATAGCTACCCCTTAGTCATGGTACATGTCCAACTGTGCATCATTGCCCTTTTGGTGTTTAGGATTATTGTCAAAAACGCTCCAAAAGGCTTCAAACTTTAAAGTTTTATTACTATTATAGCTTACTGTTATGCCACTGTTAAAATTGGAGCCATGCGGATGGATATCCACGTGCTGCAAGTTTTGTGCACATTTTTACCAAAGTTATGGCCATTGTTAGACTTAGAAAACTGTCCGTATGACCGTTTTGCGATATGACGCATGCATTGGTTGTTGTATTTTGATGTCCTTTGGTCCTTTTGAAAAGCCCGCATGGAGGAAAGGATATCCACATGTTGCGATGTTTGTCCACACATTCTTACCAGAATTGTTGTCCTTGATGTCCTTTGGACGCCCCGTGTTCACTACTCTCCCCAGCTCGTATATACACGAAATATACAGGCCTGGCATTCTGAAAAATGCAGGAGGGCAAAAAATCGCTCTCCTCAATCAGCTTAGGAGAGCAATTAGCTTTACACAGCATTTTAAGTATCCAGTTGAACGAACTCATTGAAACTGAAACCAACAGACTATTACATCAGTAACTAAGGTAAAGCGAAATCTCTTAGACATCTAGATGTCTCACTCAACAACCGAACACACACTTGACAAGACCTGTGTGTGTACCCAGACCTGTTGTCCAAGAAAGTCATACGCCTACCACTACCACCTTCAACCCCCAAGGGGGTTGAAGGTGGTAGTGGTAGGCGTATGACTTTCTTGGACAACAGGTCTGCTTGAATCTACAGTCACTTCCTGGTGCAAGTGCTTCAAGTGACAGGATAGTAGTAATGGTAGTATATTATAGTGGCAATATTCCTTGAATAATTACCCCTCAAACTGTGATGTCAGTTGTTGAACTTGAAACTGACAGAAAAAAAAATATTGCTGTGACCCATTTTGCTTCATATGATTGCAACTGTGTTTGGGTATGGTTGCAGCTATTGCCTTTTACCACTAAACCACTTTCAAAATGAAATTACGTGATGTTATGTGACTTCGAAGTTAAATTACATTTTTGCTTTACAACAAAAATTTAATGTGAGCATAATACATGTAATCTCAATCATCCCAGACCAAAATATTTAGGAGGGCAATTTTTCGCTCTCCTTAATTCTTTCAGGAGGGCAGTAAGGAGAGCTAAAAAATCGCTCTCTTGAAATTGCCAAGCCTGAATATATGGAGGTAATCTATGGGTTTGCACTAAAATAATTTATATATACAAAATAAGTAAATGCAACTTAACATAGTCATCATGAATATCCAATAATTTAAAATAATTACCTATTTCCATCATTCTTGCCTGTAGTAATGTTGTGGGTATAGTCATGGACGTGTATATATCCGACTGGGTGGTAGGTTGGTTGTCCGTCCTTCAATGTTTTGTTGCAGAGGAATTCGTTGAGATTGTTATAGATTTGGACTCCCAACTTGACATAATTCTGCCTTTTTGTATCAAGTTGTGGATTGAGGATTTTCTTCGGAATAGTGTGATTTGAGTAGATTATATTTCAGACCTTTCAATGTTATTTAATACAGCTTCATAATGAAGTCCATCTTACTTGTTTGTGGGATATCGGCAGATGTGCTTTCTTTGAGATCTCAACCAAACAGATGAAAACTCTATTCTGACTTGTCTTTGTTACAACTGATAATGTTACAACGCCGCATAATGTTACACCAACGCATAATGTTACAAAAAATGTAGTAAACAACCGATAATGTTATAAACTCCGCAAAATGTTATAACTTTTTTCAACCCGTTATGTTATAAAAATCGACGCATAATGTTATAACTTTTTTCAACCCGTTATGTTACAACAAATTAACCGATAATGTTATAACTTCTGTATACTAATTCCAGTTACAGCTATTGTAGAAGGACTTCACCACTTACCATTTATTGCCGCATAAAGGTATGTAAAATTTATACTAAAGGTTTCTGCTCTGCTTTAGGCGAGGAGACACCCCTCCCCCAACTCCCGGGGATTTATCATAGAATGACCTAGTCATGTTACATAGACGAGGATTGTCCTGGTAACTCAATCGTGTGACGTCATTACCATGATCGCGCAGTGCCCAACAATGTGAAGGCGGGGGTGGTGGGGAAGCGGTGCTATTTTATCCGGTTGGAACGTTTACCAACATGCGTAGTCTCCGCTTCCAGAAATGTAGTGTACCATAGTCCCCTGACGCCTTTGGGGATGGGCAAATGCCTCTGTTTCTGCTTGTTTTGGGCATCTAAAACTCATTTGTCGCATATTTTTTAGTCATAAGAATATCTTATTGTTCATTAATTTGACATTTTAACAACTAACAGTGAACAAAAATGAGGTGGAGTTAAAAGAGGTAAAAAAGTTGGATGGAGCGAGGTACATACGGTGGATGTGGCAGGTTGGTAGTGTCGTACGGAAGCCGAAGAATGAGATGCGAGACTGGGTAGGAAGAGGAACATGACCACCCAGTCACGTGACATGACGTCACTTCCGGGGTCCTGCCCCGGGGTCCTACAAAATGGCTCATTTTCAACATACATAACTACTCAACACCATCACCAACACCGCCACAACAACAACATCAACACAACTCCTCCTCCACAACCTCCTCCTTCTCCCTATACTGCCTGTTCTAGTGATTCCGCCTTTTCCAGAACCTGTAATCCCAAATTGATCACTTCCACTTCTTCCAACATCTCCACCATCTATATTATCATACCGTCTAGCACTACTCTCTTATAGTATTCTCAGATAGCCTTCTCTGCACAAACACCCTGATGTACTAATCCATGACCTCCTCTCTTTCTCAGCCTAATCCCTGCCCACCCCTTTCAATCCTCCTAAACCCCATTCCTCTTCCTACCCAGTCTCGCATCTTATTCTTCGGCTTCCGTGCGACACTACCAACCCGCTACATCCACCATATGTACCCCGCTCCAACCAACTTTTTGACTTCTTTTAATTCCACCTCATTTTTGTTCACTGTTAGTTGTTAAAATGTCAAATTAATGAACAATAAGACGTTCTTGTGACTAAGAAATATGCGACAAAGGAGTTTTAGATGCCCAAAACAAGCAGAAACAGAGGCATTTGCCCATCCCCAAAGGCGCCAGGGGACTATGGTGCACTACATTTCTGGAAGAGGAGATTACGCATGTTGGTAAACATACCAACCGGATAAAATAGTACCCCTCCTCCACCACCCCCGCCTTCACCATGTTGGGCACTGCACGATCATGGTAATGACGTCACACGATTGAGTTACCAGGATAATCCGCGTCTATGTAATGTGACTAGGTCATTCTATGATAAATCCTCGGGAGTTGGGGGGGGGGGGGGGGGGGGGGTTTCCTCGCCTTAACCAGAGCAGAAACCTTTAGTATAAATTTTACATACCTTTATGCGGCAATAAATGGTAAGTGGTAAAGTCCATCTGCAATAGCTGTAACTGGAATTAGTATACAGAAGTTATAACATTATCGGTTAATTTGTTGTAACATAACGGGTTGAAAAAAGTTATAACATTAGGCGTCGATTTTTGTAACATAACGGGTTGAAAAAAGTTATAACATTTTGCGGAGTTTATAACATTATCGGTTGTTTACTACATTTTTTGTAACATTATGCGTTGGTGTAACATTATGCGGCGTTGTAACATTATCGGTTGTAACAGTCGTTCTCTCACCAGTAGTTATGGGAGCATTCCAGGACCAAACACACCCTATTAGTCCAGGCACATTAGACATAAAAATGAGAAAGTAAGGACAAAAATCGGAGAAAGCTGATTTTTTTATATGTTTCCGGGACACACATTGCGGATAAAGTGTGAAAAGTCCCCGCGAATCCGAGTTGAGCTTTTTTAGTTATAGCGTTTTTTTGATGAAAAAAAAAATTTTAAAAAAAATTCGACCCAGCTCCATATTTCTCATTCTTATTCGCCTTAGTAGGGTGAGAATCATAAATATCGTGCTGAATTATATTGAGAATACATATCCCCAACAGAAAATGCCAACTTTGTACCAATCCTCACACTCAATGGTGAAATATTCACGAAAATGTACAAAATTACGAAATTTTTTTTATTGTTTTCATACACACAACGGTACACAACGTCCATTAAATCAAATCTACGACTACTTTGGGAGTTAAATTATATATCAAAAATTGCAGAAAAGCAGTGGCGTTATAATGATATATAACAATAGTCATTTATTCCATAATGAACTGGTGAAACGTGTGAAATATTAACCATACCCCCTAAACTCAAATTCAAACGGCATCGACTTTTCTCATTCAAATACCGTATTATAGCATCATTGTTTCAATTTCCATGTTCGATTAAATCACATAATGTGGTGTTCGCCTACACTCAAGATGCATTGACATGTAATGTGACGTTTGACCAACCACTTTATATCAAAGCAGTGGAGATTGTGTCTTCGTCAGATAAGTTGACAAAAGTTTTCGTTAGACTCGGCGGCTTCCATATGATTATGTCATATTTAGGGGCAATTGGTTCGATCATGGCTGGTAGCGGCTTGGATGAACTTTGGGGGACTGTTTATGCTGGTGGGTCAATCCATCATTTGATCAGTGGTCATGCATATTCAAGAGCAGTTCGTGCCCATTTGCTAACACAAATTGCCATTACAAAACTTGTGTTTGAAGAAAGCCGAACACTAGATAACATAGACTGCACAGAAGTCAATGAAATATTCTGTGGACTTGCCAGAGGTGACTGTACAACAGCTGACGCTGTCAATCAAGAAAGTGTCAACCATCTACTGTCAAAATTAGACGAACTGCTCCAGAATGCGTCCGTAGGACGCACAGGAAAGCTTTGGGTACAATACTACGAGCAAATAGGTCTTCTCCAGTTGTTCTTGAGAGCAGAGCGCACAGGCGACTGGGAACTCCACACATATTGTGTTCGCAATATGATTCCAGTATTTCACGCAGTTGGTCATTTTGCATACGCAAAAGGTTCTCATCTCTATTTGCAGCAGATGAATGAGCTAACAGAAATAATGCAACAGGATGATTTGAAGTTGTTCACTGAGAAAGGTTACTTTACCATAAGGCGCTCAGATAAATTCTGGGACGGGATATATTCTGATCAGACCATAGAGCAGTGTTTAATGAGAATGTTCAAGCTCCCTGGTGGTCTCACACATGGCAGGGGAATAACCGATAGCACTGTTGCGAAATGGGTACATGGACTACCTCTTTGCCTTCCGATATGTAATGCTCTCGAAAATTTTGTTCATGTTCACACTGGTCATGGCGAACAACATCGGGATCTCCGTCAAAGTTCACAATTGACTGATGCCAATGATATCACCAAATTATTGAACTGGCTCAGAGTGCATCCCCCCTTTCAGAATAGAGATCCACTACAATTAGTCTCTATAGCGACCGGGCTTGTGGCCGACGAAACTGTGAACTGTGACCAAGTTCGCAAAATTGGTGAATGTTGCGTATCGAATGTTGTTGTGAGCAAAACGTTCAACAGCATCAAACTACGACGTGTTGACACTGTGAAGTCTTTCGCATCGATGGCAAATAGCATCAAAGTCCGTGGAAGTAAGGTAGTGATTGACCCCACAATTCTGTTCAACCGCATCACATGTGTTATTCAGTCACAAGCAGAGATGGAAGAGTATCTCAAATATGAACTCGCCCCGAAACCACCAGCATTGTTTGATTCTGCTGGAATGAGGAAGACACAGAAAAGCACGCTCGGTAAGATCCTCAAAACATACGGTTCCGAGCAAACTAAAATCCCAGAACATTCTCTGTTTGTTGTAGATGGTGGATTTTTATTGAGGGCAGTTGTATGGCCTAAACAGTCGTCATATAAGGACATATGTACATCATATTCCAATTATCTAGTGAGACATTTTGGGGCGAACGTCGTGGTTGTTTTTGATGGTTATGCTTGTACAATGTCGACAAAGGGCATGGAACAAGCCCGGAGATCTAAAGACAGGTATTCCATTGATATCAATATCTCACCCGAGTTACCAGCCACCACACCCCAATCCGATTTCCTTGCAAATGCCAAGAACAAAACCAAACTGATCGATCTTCTAATGCAGGAGCTATCTGCTATCAATATTCAGTCCAAGCAGGCCGAGGCTGATGTACTGATAGCCGAAACTGCACTTGACATCGCTCAAGATGACAACAATGTTGTCGTTGTGGGAACAGACACAGGCTTGTTAGTCATTCTTACCTCTCGAGTTCAACCGGGATGTAATATTCACATGATGTATTCCATTACCCCAAACTTACTAGTTTCAGTTAGTGAAATAGCAACCAAAATGGGTGACCATAGAAGCAACCTCCTTGTAGCACATTCTATAAGTGGTTGTGACACTCCTTCTGCACTCTTTCGAGTTGATAAGAAGAAAGTATTCAGTACAATTGTCTCCGATGTTACTAGCGACTCACAGCAGTATGTCAACACAATTTTGGCGGATGACAGTACACCAAGTGCAGTAGCCGCTGCCGGGGAACAACTTCTCCTGATCTTATACGGGAGTAAAACTGTTTCCTCTCTCGACCAATATAGATATGTCACTTACAAGCGTTATGTAGCAAAATCTAAACTGAATAAACCCATCGACCTAGCCTCACACCCACCAAGCAGCGATGCTGCACAACAACATGTCTACAGTTGTTATCTCCAGGTCCAACAATGGCTGGGCACTTCGCTTCCTCCGACGGATTGGGGGTGGTCGCTAGACAATGGACTTCTTGTACCGACTGCAGTCACAAAGCCATGTGCCCCCGATAACCTACTGAATCTGATCAATTGTGGTTGCACGAGTGCTTGTACAAAAAGGTGTGGGTGTAAGAAGGCAGGACTCTCTTGCTCAGGTTTGTGTAATTGCAGTTCGGATTCTTGTAACAACCACAGAAACACTGTCCTGTCGGAAATTTCTAAGTTCGA
This sequence comes from Pictodentalium vernedei, assembly GCA_031216915.1. Taxonomy (NCBI): domain Eukaryota; kingdom Metazoa; phylum Mollusca; class Scaphopoda; order Dentaliida; family Dentaliidae; genus Pictodentalium; species Pictodentalium vernedei. The sequence continues at coordinate 177,588,741 of CM062294.1, forward strand.
TGAATAATATGTATATAGGTCATGTCATTTCTGTATATAGCGTTGATAATAGTCAATGTAACGTAATCCATGTTGATTGATTTGTACATTCTGTAAATATTATTTATTGATTTTTGTACATTCTGTAAATATTATTTATTGATCTAATGCTGCCAGACACAGACGTGTCTGTTCGGTCCCAAGCCCGAAAATAGTTGAGTTCTCATGCTGACGAATTTTATGCCAAAAGGGGAACTCGGCCAGAAGCAGAGGGGGTCTTCCATAATGTCTATTTTGTAAGCAATGATAAAAGTCTTCAAATGGTGGTGGATTTTTTATCGTCTGTCCAACTAACATCCCGTTCTGTACTACGACCCTTTGGGCAAATCCGTTAGGAAAATCGTCATTTTTTGCGTAAATCCGATACTTTTTTGTGAATTTTCAATAATTTTTCGCAGAAATTGTCACAGAATGCACATTTTCCTCTAGGTAAATGTATATTAGACATTATGTAGCTCGAAATACGCGTAAACAAAAAATACAGTTGGATCATTTCGAGGTTACAAAGTTCGTGCGATTTTTTTTGATTTTTTTCAAACGCGTTTTCGAAAAAAGGCTGTAGAAAAAAAAAGCTCAACTGGGATTTTAGGGGACTTTTGTCTAATCGTTCAGTGACATGTACTCGACATTCCCTGAAAAAATCAGCTTTCTCCGATTTTTTTCCCTAGTGAAACCTAATGTTCTTGGGCTATATGGAGATTTCTACAATATTTCTTTTCACCGGGGTGCTCATCTTAACCAAGATAAATGTACTTGTGCACTTTTCCACAGTAAATCTCCATAGAAACAGAATGCTTTTTGTTTCTTTTTCATAAGGTTATGTTTTATTCTTCCAAATGTTCCACTTTAACCAGTTATCCTGTATGAAACACACATTCAAGAATCTCAACGATAATCTTCAGTATCTGAGTTGAACTTGAGAGGCAATTTTTTGAACATCCGAACTGTTTATTCCCTACGTCATTTATACCAAATCCCAAGCAGTGTTGTCTCCCATCGCTACGCCCGATACATCGGATACACGGCTACTAAAAGTTACAGGACTATTTTTATCTAAAATTAGATTTACAGTTTTTCCAGCAACGATAAAACGGGAAGTCTGAAAATAAACATTGCAACGTGTGTAACACATACGCCATCGTCATCGAAATTACCAGTGACTGTTTTGAAATGTTTTTTATGATTGTACAGAAACATTGTTACATATTGCAAATTAAACAAAAAGTCGCGAAAATAGAACCGAACAGTCTGTTTAGAGGGATCTAGTGGTTGAATGGTATTATTATCAAGAAGTCCATCTCTAGCAACAAATTCCCCCTTCAAGTTCCGAAAAGTAGCGAAACAAGATTCGGACCTCAAAGCCTCTCTAAAATAATGCCAGTTTCATAAATATTGTTTAGGTTTAAGTTTCAATTAAAATTTCATTGCATGCACACAGCCATTTTTCTACTGTTGAGGTAAACTGTTTCTTAAAATTTACTTGCTCGGTACAGTATGCGGAGAGTGGATTGCAACACCTGCTGAGTGAAGTTACCAAAACGGCATCAGGTCAAAATAGTCATATTTTGTGGAAAAGTTTTGAAACCACATTCTGAGCTAATGGACCTGTGGGTTCAACACAAGTTAGCCATCTGATTGATCTGAAACCTTGCATTTCTAAAGCTACGGAACAAAATTTAAGTTTTTTCCTAGGTAGTAAATTCCACTCTATGGGGTATCCAATAATTGAGTCTTGCAAGGATTCTTCTGCCCTCTTTGGGGTCCGGGCCCATGCACTTGAGAAATTTCACGTCATGAAGGCTCCAACTGGGAATTTGAGAGAAGAAACACACAAAGAATAAGAAATGTTACCTTCATATTGAACTGAGAACATTTAACCCTTTACCTAACATGAAAAGCAGACGACACTTGTAAAAAAAATTCTTGAATAACTAATTTTTTTCAGTTTTTGTCTCAAAAACATAGGTTATGACCCCTTGTTGGAACGAGCTCGACGAGCTCGTTCCAACGAGGGGTCATAACCTATGTTTTTGAAACAAAAAATGAAAATATTTTGAAAATTAAATTTTTTGAGAATAGCGCTGGCCGGTTTTGGCCGTTACGTTGGGTAAAGGGTTAATACAGAAGTTACTACATGTATAACGCATGTAGTACCTTTTATAACAACCAGTCGCATGAAATAATGATCAGTCTCTGTAATCTCTATTAAATGAATTGTTCTTACTCTATTAAATGATCAAGACATTTACGCGATAGTCTACATTTTGTGGCTTTGTAGTTGAGTCAAGGCAAGTCTTGGCTGTCTATGTAGGCAGCCAAGACTTGCCTAGAAACAACTGACAAAGTTCCTTGGATGTAACTTGCCTTTTGAATCTTCTGCCTTTTGAACCTTCAAGAATTAAAGTGAAATTAATTTTTTATTTGAATGAGGACTAAGATTGGGAAATTTTTGGTTTGAATTGAGAAAAATCATGCCAAAATGCCATATTCGGCCTCTGTAGACATCCAAAAGAACCACTGTCTTAATACCCTGAACTACTATAATAGCTAAATTTGACCAAAACACACACATACAAAACCAACCAAACAAAACAACAACAAAAATCAGAAACAAAGCAGTGATAGTACTGCATCAGTATCACATCACAAGTAGACGGCCTATGTATATTTGTACTTGATGTGGCTGGAGGTTGGTCACACAATGATGCCGCATACATATGCACCTAGTAAAATTGCCTGAAAAACTCTTCTTTTACAAAAGACAAGATCTGTATGCACCTGCGTCCAGTGCCTGTTGACGGGTTTTTTTAACCTGGAATAGAATGTACAGTTCCAGGGAGAACAGGTTGCAAGGTAACTATAAAATATCCAACATATTACTATGTTGACAATTCCAGATCTTGACGGAGTAGCGGCCTGTGCAAAATAGAAATTAAGTCACGACTTACAGACAAGAAGCCTACAGGTACAGTAGTTCTAATGGCATATGGACGATTCGGACCATGTACTATTCGGACCAGATTTTTTTTGGACGATTCGGACCAGATCTATGGACGATTCGGACCAGATTTCTGGACGATTCGGACCAGATTATTGGACGATTCGGACCATGCTTATGGACGATTCGGGCCATGTTTATGGGCGCCTCAGCCAGACGTGGCTAATTTAATTAGGATGGTTCAAGTCTCACTGTCGTATCAAGATATTGACTATATTAATGCCAATTTCAGTGAGCAATTTTTTCAAAAAGACATGCAAGTACGTGAAAGACGACACATTATTTTCTCAACTCAAAAACAATTAGAATTACTCGGTAAGGCAAAAACTTGGTACGTTAATGGTACATTCAAAATTGTCATGACCCCATTCACCCAGCTGCATTCGTGAACTACACGCCTTTGTTAAATCTGGAGAGAGCATAAAACAGCTGCCACTATGCTTCTGTGTGATGTCAGGGAAGAGCAAAGAGGATTATAAAAAGGTAAATGGCTTCTTAATTATCACTGAGAGAGAGAGAGAGAGAGAGAGAGAGAGAGAGAGAGAGAGAGAGAGAGAGAGAGAGAGAGAGAGAGAGTTTGATTATTTATGGGAGGAGGTTAGGGGGTAGAGAGAGAGAGAGAGAGAGAGAGAGAGAGAGAGAGAGAGAGAGTAGTACTGTTAATTTCTTGTGTGTCAGTCAAATTGATTGGGATTAATTTCACTGAGAAATACCGATGTATTGTTTGTGGTTATTACAACAGATAATCAATCCTGTTCGTAATTATAGAGTGCGATTTGTCAGGACAAAAGAACAGAATTTCAAGTCCCACAGTCATGACAAAATAACTGTATTTGTATTATTTATCCAATAATCATTTTATGAGATTAATTATATCATTCACACACATTTTAAGGTACTGCTAATTGAGGTAAGAGCAGGTTGCCAAGATATTATGTAAGAAATAATGAAGAATTGAAACTTAAAATGAACTAATTTCTGCCTAACTGTCCCAGAACAGGGTTAATAAATATCCATGTATTCTAAAAAGATGCCTAAGAAAATATACTATATCAAACGTGGTGTGTTTTGTGGGGCATATTTTTCCATACTCTTTTGGAGCATTTGGATATTTATTAACCCGGTGCTGGTGCAGTTTGATGGTATTAGTTTTAGTTTCTCATTATTTCTTGCATTTTCAGTTATTTTTATTTAACTTTACATCTATAAATGTGCAACCCTATACATTGTAACTCTCTCTCTCAAACCTCTCACCGCAGCATTCAGATATGAATTGTTTAATAATGTCCCTTATACTTGCAGAAAATTTTGTTCTTCGATGCATATAGGGCCGCCAAATGCGTGGAGACCCTGGTCTCTTTCAATTTTCGCCCAAAATCCATGTACCATCTCCCTTTTACCGATATTTATGTAGTCTTTACATGTTTCCTGTTCAAATGAATTGTGCTATATGTCTGCAACATTTATATCTATGTATTATAATCTTTTCATTTCGGTTTTTGTAATATGAGAGTTACCTGCTTTTGACTAGAATAAAAGTATGTTTAATCTTCTTTGGCATTAGTTGTTGTTTTTTTTTTTTATTGCTCACCCCGAATCAGTCAATCGTCTCATTTTTTGGTCCAAATGGCTTAAAAACATACTCCAAACCTCCCCAAAACTTGATCCCAACCGCCAAAGAACTATGTCTGAATCGTCCATAAACATGGTCCGAATCGTCCATGAACATGGTCCGAATCGTCCATGAACATGGTCCGAATCGTCCCTAAGCATGGTCCGAATCGTCCCTAAGCATGGTCCGAATCGTCCAGAAATCTGGTCCGAATCGTCCAAAAAAATCTGGTCCGAATCGTACATGGTCCGAATCGTCCATAATCCGTTCTAATATGTTTAAAATTCTCAGTTCAGAATACTAGAGTTCGTTTGACGAATGTTACTCACTGATACGATGGCTTTCCTCTAATGCGCTGTTGAAAACGGCTCAGACAGCCCTTTTATATTTTCAACAGTGTTTAACATCAAAGTATTTCTTGACAATATCACTTAGTTACGTCCATCGAAGCGCATAATGACTGAGCTTTCGATTGGTGGTGGTGGGTGACTTTGAACGTGTCCTTGCTTAAACTCACAACCACTGTAATACAAATTATTCCTACTCAATATTATCTTAGCAGAGGCTACTGGAATTTAATATTTTAACTGGTAGAGTGTTAAATTATTTTTGGTCATTAATATTTGTTCACATTTTCTGCCTTGTTACAATACATGGGAGAGTGCCACCAGCACTCTCCCATCAATTGTAACAAGGTAAATCGGTACCGACTTAATAATGCCACTTCAAAGATAATATGAAGCACTCCTACAGAATATGAAACCTTTTGGTTATGGTACATGCCCCACAGAATAAAGCTCTAATTCGGGCTTTAAGCACTCAACCAGTTAAATAACATAGCTTACTTAACATAGTTTATTTCGAGCACTCTCTGGCAGAGTCAAAAATATGCGGCTGGTGTTGTTACAATGTACCGTCCTTCAGGTGGGGACGTAAAATGGCTATCTGTTGTGCGGAGAGAGACACGTTTCGTCCAGGATAAAGATCCATTGGTAGTATTCAACAACAGCAAGGCCACGAAGTCACCGCCAGGAGGCCACCCAATATTCCAGCGCCACTGGGCCAAGGATAGGCGTTGATATTAGTTATAAAACTTGCTCGTCAGTCTTGCAAAATGAATAAGCTTAAACTAAATCTCCTACTTTTATATAAAAGGTTGTGTATTTGTTAGACTTTGGAAAACTCTTAAGAAGACGAACGTGTTCTATCTGTTCCCTGGCATCAGAAAGATCTTAGATTCTGACCCTGCGATACAGAATACCGGAGTTGGAGAATTCGTACCCCTGCACGATTCGTACCTTGGACAGTTCGTACCTTTTCCTGGACGATTTGTCCCCCCGATGTCTGGACGACCCGTACCTCGTGTCTGGAGGATTCGTTACGTACCTCGTGTTTGGACGATTCGTTCCTCGTGTCTGGACGATTCGTACCTCGTGACTGAACAATTCGCATAACCGAAAGAAACTAAGTATTCTGCTGCTCCTGCACTGATAAGATCAGAATCTCAGTGAGAGCTTTCCAGAAAATGATGTTAGCTTCTGGTCTCATCAGGGTTGGAAGATAAAGATTCATAGTTAATAGTGGTTATACTACAACTTATTTTGACTTGTACTGTACACGACACAACACGTACAGGAGACAACTTGTACCTTCTGCGAAGACAATTCGTGCCTTTTGTCAAGACAATTCGTACCTTTTGTCGAGACAATTCGTACCTTTTGCCAAGACAATTCGTACCTTCTAATTGTGGTACGAATTGTTCAAGGTAGGAATCGTCCAGGGTATGGTTGTCAAAGATCCCATAACCACTAAGACTGTATCTTCGCTGAGAACTCGAACCTGTTATATTTCCTAGCATTAGAAAGATCTCATACTCTGACCCTGCGTTACATAACACTAACAGGGTATCTTCGCAATTCATAGTCATTGCCTAACTGACATTCAGTTATTTACAATAATTTCCTTGAGACGAGATTATCTAGGATAGCCCATGGCAGACCACCATAAAAAATATAGTCGTACTATCGAATACTAATATACAATTTTTCTCTTCAAATACTTCTCAATTTCGCGTTTTTCCCGTTCAAAAATATGGTTCCTGGACGCCTCGCATAGTCAGGTTGGTACTAGTAGGTACATGTGGATTAACCACACCTGGGAGAATCAATTCTTCTGTCATGAAATCTCTTGCTCCATCCGGTTTTTTGCAAGTTTCTAAAAAAAATTATATGATAAAAATAATATTTACTGGTACTGTTTTGAGTAAGTACAGGAATTATCTCACTCGTGACCAAGAGGACTACGCTCGCAGCTTTTAACCACTCATGAAAACTTATATTTCCTTTCAGTCACCAGGGGCGGATTCAGGAATTTGGAATAGGGAGGGGTGTGGCGCCAATTGACCATATGATGCCAAGCATCATCCGAGCCGCTAAACGGGTAGTAAGGGGCGTGCGCGAGAGGGGGTGCCCCCCTCTCGCCGGTGGCGGTCCGGAAAAATTTCACAAAAATTGCACCAATAGGCTCTGGCAAAAATAGGAGATTGGCTCTGGCAAAAATGGGGGGGGGGGGGGGGCATGCCCCGGATCCACTCTTGGTCACTCATGAAATAATTCTGGTACGTACAAAAACAATATATATCGTCTACATAGTTTATTACCGTGTATATGAACTTTCGTATTCCAGTCGATGATATCATTCGTTTGTAGAAATCTAACAAGCCGTCGTTTGTCTATAGAAAAGATCACAAATGCTTGGACATTTTCGTTATTCTGAAAGAGACGAGAAATTCGAGTCAGGTAAGTCATGGCTGACAATTTTCGTCATTGGAAGATATTTCCTGGTAAATTAGCCCCCCCCCCCCCCCCGCCCCATTTCCCAAAGTTGTCAGTAAATTTAACACAAAGCGTGTGGGAATTTCATATAAAGATTGTAATTTCGAAATGTTAGCGAATTTGTATCATCGATTTGATCGATCAAGATTTTGATCATATTTTCCTGTAGAGCATTACAAAGATATGGAAGCTGGGTTTTTTAATCTCTCCCCCCCCCCCCTCCCCCAATGAATTTTAACGTTTGACTATCATTCTCTGCCGAAATCCCCTTAAAAATAGAAAAAGGCGTTTTCGCCGTTGAGCTCGTTCCAAATAAGGGTCATAAACCATGTTTTTGGAACAAAAATTGAAAATTTTTAGTAATTCAAGAATTGATTTTGCAAGTATCGTCTTCTATCCGCATTGGTTAAAGGGTTAAGAATGGCCATTTCTAGCTACTGATACAGTATAATCATCATGCAAGTGAACAAGTATGCCAGCACGTAACTTGCATGCTTTACTCTGTTTCATATAATTGAAGTGAGTCAGTGCGACAATGTTTGCTTGTTTTGGAGCAACTTTGTTCCTTTGTTAACCCATAAAATACAGTAGTTAAAAAGTAACCGTTAATCGATCAATTACCTTTTTGATCGATCAAGATTTGATCATTGGTTAATCGATTAATCGGTTAACCGTTTCAGTTTTAAGTGTTACTCCAGTGTCAACAACATTTGAAAATTGAGGTTTATATTGAGGTTTGTTAAATTTGATGCTTTTACGTCATTTTCAAGACTACAGTGGTTCGGCCCAGTGGGAGAAAAGTTACAAACATTTAAGAATTGAATGAAATTTTTATAATCTTTATTGGAGTATGAACGTGTGGGAAAGGGTACAAATTATGTATGAATCCCGAAGGAATTCATACAATTTGTACCCATTCCCACACGTTCATATTCCAATAAAGATTATAAAAATTGCACTCAATTCTTATAATTACATTCCGTAACTGTTTAAACTACTTTTTACCAAACAACAAAGCAGAAAAACGAAATAAAACACGTACGAACGAACGAGGCAAAAAACACCCTCACACAAACGACAATGCGCACAACTCTGATTTTTAATTTTCACAACTTTAGAAATGGAAACGAGTATTTTAGTAACGGGCTTTATGCCACAGTTGGGAAATGTCACCAAAGAAACAGCTGCGGAGTTGATCACTGCGAGAGGCGCTAAAAGTTAAAAACCCGCCCAAACACCACCCGAATTACATTCTGTCAACTGCGCTCTGCCGTAAATGCGGGCCAAAGTTCGACCAAATGTATTCATTGGGAAATGAATTACATTTGGTCATGACGTTTTCATCCAGCTTACCAATGGGAATTGAGTATTTGGACCCAAAACGTATAACTACATTAACAATGTAATTATTTATCGGTAAATGAACCATGACACACTCTAGTCTTTCGTTTAGGTGAGCATGCCGCGGTGTGGCCAATGTCCTGCTCCTTTCTTCTTCATCATCTTCCACCTTGGATTTGCAAATAATATATCACAGGAACGCCTGTATATTGTTTCACCCATTTGCATGCGCTCATTTTAAATCCTTGTGTAACCGCGTAACATGTCTGTGGAAAACAGTGGACGGGCACACCCCCCACCACTCCGGTTCCGCCTGTTCTGGGTTCCAAAGTCTCGTTTGTGGGCAGCTGGCTGCCATAATAAAGGTTTTCAATGATAAGTATTTGTCACAAATGTTTGCAGATGATCAAAAAAGGGACACGGTATTTCACCAGAACTGACTTTCCAGCCATAACTGGGAACACACGTTGGTAAAATATTTATTGTGACTGGGATTAAACCATTACCTAACAAGACACAGGGCCTCTCACAATCATAATTTTCTCGATTGACTAAAAATCGTATTTTTAGCCATCAAGACTCAGCTCACGAATTCTTATCTATGTTTTTGATACAAAACTGTAAATAATTTACAAACTGAAAATTTATTGCAATTATAGAGTTGAAGATATCGAAATAATATTTTTTTAAAATCTTCAATATTCGCTTATCAACCCTTGTAAAACAGAATTATGGAATCAAACAATTTGTGGTTTCATTTAGCTCGGATGTAGCATGAAGTACCCGGATGTAGGAACCACAAATTTCTACAACTATCCTCGAAAGGTACACTCCAAAAGGTATCCACCAAAAGGTATCCTCCAATAGCACATCGAGATGTCATAGGTATCCTCCAATATCCGTTTGTGCCTATATTCTGCATGTGACGTGCGCACATTGTGCACTAGCACACAAGCACATATCCGCACATCCAGCAAACACAAGCCTCACGTTCGTGTAATCCCTTCTATGTAATCCCTCTGACTTCGACTATAAAATCCCCTTTTCACCGTATGTTTCCATGTGCAGTACGCGATGTTCGCGCATTGTGCATTAGCATAGAAGCACGTATTAGCACACCCATCGTGTGCCCATGTGCTGAATGCGATATATGCATACACTGTGTAGTAGCACACAGACACGCCTGGGAATATCAGAAGTCATATGACATAACACAGCTTGTAGACACATAGAATGAAGCAGGGCAGAGGATTCCGAAGGAATTCGAACTAGTAAAGTTACTCTTATAAAAGGAACGCGCCTTATAACATTACGCACTACTATTGGAAAATGGATGTTCTGTCCATTTCGGTAGTATTGGGTGTTTTTTGTGATCTGGGTGATTGTCGGGTCTATTTTGGTAATTGTACGAAGTAAATGAAGATTTGGAGAACCTGCAACCTGCTCTCATACAAAGGAACTCATCCTCTGAACATGTCCTCATTATATTGTAGGCCTCTGGGCCACACGGCTATCACGTGCTACCAAGGAAACCAAGATGGCGGTCTCCCGTATACAAAATGGAGGACGAAAACACGTTACCAAGCGCATCCACACTAGAGCACCATGGGAATGGAGTCACAAGATGGCCGCTCACGCGGGCTATCGTTACAACCAAACATGACGTAACTAGGTCACGTAACGCCATATGACCATGACGTTAGTTACTTCTGGGGTCCCCCAATAAGGAACGATTATTTATTTATTTATTTATTTATTGGTGTTTAAGGTCATATACTTATGCACACTGGCTAATCATGACCGCAACAGTTTTACAGGTGGAGGAAGCCTGAGTACCCGGAGAGAACCACCGAGCAACGACGAGCAGCTGCCAGCTCCCCAACATCGTAACTCCACACTGCAGCACAGGCAGGGTTACAGCGGTTGAAGACATGTGCACCATCGACGTGCAGTACGCCTTAGCACACGGCGTCATCGTGCCCCCATGTGGACAATCGATCTGACGAGAACCGGTTACCGCAACGCTACCGCTCCCCAACCCCCCCAACCCCCCCCCCCCCAATAAGGAACGATCTCACATCTCCTAGTACTCGACAATAAAATGAAAACCAACACTTTCGCTGCAAAACATAGAAAGTAAGCAAAAAGTCCTTGTCTGATGTGTGTGTTCACAAATAGACTAAACTATAGGTATCAGTCTGGTCATTCAGAGGTAACTGGTGGCACTCACCTTTGTCAATGTAGAGATACCAATTACAACACCAACATTTGGCCATTCATCTACGGCGAAATGAATCCAAGGCCATTTCTCGTCTGCTGCATTTTTGACTCTGTGATAAATCTGCAAAGAATTATATTTTTACATATACGTACACATTTTCAAGAAGACTAGATACAGATACAGTTCTTCGCCTAAAACAATTCAAGGTCGATAGTTAAAGTAACTTGAGCCCTTTTTCTCCTTTCGTACTGCATGGCGCGGAATCAAACTGCAATTGGTCGAACCGAAGACTTATAGTACGTGGGTAATACGTGGATCGATGTCCGAGACCATGAGCAAGGTATCACCCACGATAATATACTATTAAAAAAAAGTAGGGGATATTTGGTAAAAGTGAGATATATGAAGAAGTATATTTATATTTTCATCAAAACGACAGTTGAGGCATTGCACTGTGACATCTGGTGAATGATTTCAGCGAAAGTTGGGTGTCTGACAAGTACACATTCCACGTACTGAGCTGTAGAAGACATGGACGGTCAGTCAGAATTTACCACATTCAGTCCAAGACCTCAATACCTTGTAAATCCTCCTCGGTTCGGAAGACAAGCGCGGATCCGACGTGGCATACTCCTCACCAAACGACCAATATATTCCTGCAGTGCAGCGGCGTGTTCCTGGACATTGGTTGGGGCTGTTGGCGTTGTCGTAGGCGCCTGTCGAGTGTATTCCAGACGTGCTCGATTGGTGAAAGGTCTGGACTTAGTGCTGGCCAAGGCAGTGTAGTGATGTTCTGCTTCTGGAGGGACTCTGTAGCGACACGGGCCCTGTGTGTTCTTGCAATGTCAACTTGGAAAATGAATCGACGATCGTGATGTCACGCAAATGGCGTCACATGAGCTGCTAGAGTGTTGTCACGATAGTACTGCCCTGTGACACGCCCTTGGATGACATGCAATGCTGTTCTGCTCGTCATGGTTATGCCTCCCCACACCAAAACCGATCCACAACCAAAACGGTCGTGCTGCCTAATGGTTACGTCATGGTATCACTCGTTCCGCCGCTGCCACACTCTGTTTCGCCAGTCGTTGAGTCGTGAGTGAACCTCGATTCATCGGAAAACATGATGTTACTCCACCGACGATTGTCTCAGCGCTATCGTGCTCAACACCAATTACGCCTTGCTGCGATGTGACGTTCAGTCAAACGTGGAATTATTCGAGGTCGTTCAGCGTACAAATTCCAGCTGTGCAGGCGATTCCGGATAGTCTAGCCACTGACTCGCACATCTGTCGCTCGGTACAGCTGCTGTCCAATTTCTGAGGCACTTTGATGGCGGTTACGTAATGCTTTGGTTCGGATTAAACGATTCTGGTTAGCAGTCGTCGCCCTTGGACGACCTGATCAACGTCTGTCATCAACATTACCTGTCTGACGGCAGCGTGACCACAACCTGCTAATCGCTGATTGAGTAACGTTGAGAATTTGAGCCACTGCAGTCTGTCTGTTGCCAGCTTCCAACATGCCAACGGCACGTCAACGTTCGTCACGTGTCAGTCTTCGCATACCTCAAAACTTACGTTTCGACCCGAAACTATTGATGAACGAGTTTATACCAAGAAAAGAACGACGAGACCTCCGAAAAAGCCTGTCCAGTACCAATGAAGATTTCAAAACGTACCCCACAGACATTAACGCGACGCTCGTACGAAAAACCTGCACGAAGTTTTCGTGGGCCGGTGACATTCATGATCCACACTAAACTTGGTAATATACTTATGTCACGCGTATCCAATATCATTTTCCGAAAATATCAACATCAGTTTGAATATCCCGTACCTTTTTGAATAGTATAGATGGAAGTCCATTACCCGTGATTGTGGATATCCCCGTGATATAGCGGGTGATACCGTGCCCCATGCATATAGCTATAGTTCTTCTGTGGATCTCCAGTTTTATGGGCCGTTAAAAATTAATTGGCTTCCGACAACGAGGTGGGCACTTTTGTCGCCAAATCGCTGCTACACACAGATACAGCTAATGGCAAACCACATTAAATACAAATATGATACGTCAGGATTTCAGTTAGTAGGATGGTTGCTTAGTGAATGTGTGGGATAGGCCAATACATATTTTCAATGTGCAGCCTCAAGTCTGCACGTTGAAAATATATTATCGGTCTACCTCCAGATAATGAATCTGGACTCTGCCAATTGCTGCCATTGAACTGACATTGAAGATACCACTAGGGTTCAAAGGGTTTTACACGCTGAGCTATATCGTGAAGGGTTAAATGTGACGTTTTATTTGAGGCATCATCCCATGCTATGGATATAGAGGCCGCTATGTTGGATTTCAATGGTGGCGTGTGGTAGCTAAGGGTATAGGTTCGGATGGAGTATGTGTTCTGACAGTATGATCAGTTCGGTTGGAGTATATGTAAGGCCCGGAAGTAGTAGTGTAGTTACACCCACACATCCAGATCGGGGGATCTCATCGCATAGTAACGTGACGCAAGGATTTGATAGGATATTGTCGTGAGCGATACCATTGTGATACGTGGTGTCAGTACGCACGCGCAACGCGTGTAATAAGAGTAAGAAGCCCACCTGCAACAATAGCAGAACTATGGGGTGACATTCCATTGTATAAAAGTATGACTAATTACCGTAAACGATCCGACAACTCTCAAAACGTATTGAAATTAATTTTATTTGTTTCGAATTCTTCTGGAATCCTCGGTTTTGCCTATCTCGTGCCTTATTCTCTTCATTCCTGGACTTTTGTATCTAGGTTGTCACTTCCTTGGTCTATCATTTCTGACTTCTCCTTGTTTACTAGTAGACGGTATGTAACAATTTATACATATCACATGCAGCACATAGCACATGCTGGGTGCCCCGAGATGTACTTGTGCGCAAGTGCAAATTGTGCCTAAACAAATATACCACATATCCTCATCTGGGTATATGGCATCTGGAGACTGTAGTGGTTTGTGGACTTTTGTGGACTAGTGGAGAGTGGTGGGGACTATTGGTGATACCTTTCGGTGGGTGGTTATATCGAAAGATAGCTATCTGAGGATAGATATGGTTCCTAGCAGCTGTCCGGCTCTCAGCTCAGAGACCATTACAGCTCATTTATACATAATAACTGCCATTTGTCCTATGATCAGCTTCCACTGTGTCCACCCAATATCATAGTCTTGCAGCCTTGTACCATTTCTACTTACTTAAAGGCTTATTAGCCATTCTCGACCTCTGTCCATGGCAAAGTCTTTAGTAGGCCCAATCAGATCGCTAGGATACCATACTAAGAAAAGACTTATGTTTATTGTACAAAAATGTGCATATGTGGTAGTTAACAATGTATGAACAACTCATACAGCACATAAACAGATGTGTGTTTATGTTAAATTGCACACTGTGTGACAAAAACATGTAGCACAAAAGCACACACGATGTGAAAACTGAAAAGTGTGGCGAAGGCTAATCGCTTGTCAAAAAGAGGTGTTGATATTGGGGTGCCGCATGTCAGGGAATGATGTTTGACGGAATGTGCTTGGGTACTAGTGCTCAATGTGGCAACTCTCTTGCGACACTCTTTCCAGCAATTGCATAGGACAAATAGGCACATCCAGCGTGTACCCATGTCTTGCAAGTGACATGTACACGATGTTACATACTGTGTACGAACACACATGCACGTTCCACCAAACACCAGACCCACGTTCCGTAGAATCCCTTCTATGTTCTTTCTATGCCAATAGAATCGCTCTTTCATCGTACATGCCTATCTGCTGCATGTTTTGTCCACACATTGTACACTAACACACAAGCAATAATCAGCGCATCATCAGGCGCCCATGTGCAGTATGTGTTGTGTGCACATTGTGCACATTCCACTAAACACCAGTCACGCGTACCATGGCGCCTCGCTTCCACTGATACGCAATGGCACCACGCATCACCATTGCGATGATGTCGCAACATGGCCCTTGACGCGGGTTACCATAGTAAGCCCACATGACGTCACCCAATATTTAATTTTGCTGTGGAGCATGGCACGTGGTCGAAGTCACGTTTGACATAACATGAGTTTAGAGTCAACATCCATTTGGTGTATATTTTAGCTCTGAAAATGCTCTTTTAGCCCAATTAAAAGCTCTACAAAATGCCCAATGGCATTCGAACCACCGAGTGTTGTAACGAAGAGAACAAAATAACACACAAGCATAAACAAAAAATTAATTACCCCCTCCCCCCCCCCCCCCTCAAAAAAAAAAAAAAAAAAATCCAAACAAACGAATTTGCCTATTAAGCGGTATATCCTGTGAATTTCATTTACAACCATACCTTTATTTTATTTACTGTAACCAAAGTTTCGAAGTCCCGCGGGTGTGATGCCTTTACAACGCGATTTGTTCGGAAACGACACTTCACCTCCGAGCAAGTGGGCAAAAGTGCCTTGCTTTAGGACAACGCAAATGCATGTGGCTAAATTCAAACGTATGACTTCAAGATCAGAAGTTCTAGATACTGCCCACTGACACTGAACAAACAAAGAAATCATCGCATTTGTAGGATGTAATTTGATGGGTTTCGTGGTGAAGGCATCACTAATAGGACCAAATGTTGATTCATGGATTCCATTGAATGAAAGGAGTTTATCACCCATTTCCCGAGAAAGTTTGAAAAATTAGGTGTGAAATCTACCCCAGTGTTATTTACTGTCGCAAGTCCAACAACAAGTTGTCAGGCAGCTAGGCACACCCCCTATGCCCCCCCCCCCCCCCCCCAGGAACGAACTAGACCGTTTTTTCAGGTACCTGGACATCTCGAGAGTAGATTTTCAGATGTTAACAAGAAATCATCCTGGCCGGATATGACGTAATCTAAGATGGCGCCCATAGGGGTGGGTCAATTTCGCGATTTTACACCATCACTAATTTTTCTCGATTACGGAAAAACTATATGAGATAAGGAACGGGAATTAACTCATTCCTATTTCTGACACCATTCCCCGTATAATAATATCAATCAAGTAAGTGAAAATCCAAGATGGCTGCCAAAATATGCCTCAAAATAGACGGAAATCGTGTTTTTGGACACTTTTTTCGCAAAAAAAACCCTGTAAACTTTTAGATGTTAAGTTGATCGCAAATTATTCTCCGATAATACCCAGTGTGAGCATGCACCATCGAAAGCCGATGTGGAAAACAAGATGGCCGCCAGGGCGACCACCCGTTTTCAATTATCCTGCTTTTGTAATGGACAGGTTTACACTATCTCAAATTGTACGATGGCTGCGGAAAAAATGTTTGATACAGGGCACAGGAATCAACTGTATAGTGTTTTGGACACTTTTTCTGCGTTTGATAAAACCAATTTAGTCAGTGAATATCCAAGTTGGCCGCCAGAATAATGCCTCGAAATTGAAGAGAATCAGTAGTAGATCATGTACCCGACCGGATGGACTTAGTGGTGGATCTAGCAACTGACGTCATGTCACGTGACCCAGTTACGTCATGTTTGGTTGTCCTGGTAGCCCGCGTGAGCGGCCATCTTGTGACGTCATCCCCAGAGTGATACGTGGTCTTAGTGCGCTTACGCAGCGCATGTTGTTAGGGTGACACGTATTTCAGTCCTCCATTTTTTATATTGCTGGCCGTCATCTTGGTTTCAATGGCATCACATGGTTGGTATGTGACTCAAAACCCTACAATACGACAGGGGTATGTTTGGAAGCTGTGTTCGATTCAAAAGAAGTAAATCTGACAACAACCCGATAATCCCCCCTAAACCACCCCAAATTACCGAAACGGACTTTATTTTGTTTAGATTTCCCCATTTTGGGCTTATAATAGTAGCACGGTGTGATATAGGACCGAGGGGTAAGTTCGATCGAATTGGAGTAGTTTGCTGGTTCGGATACTTCTTATTTATCTAGTTCGGATTCCTTTGGAATCCTCGGTTTCCATCTGTTTTGTCTATAACTGACCCTATTCTGACTATATTAGTTGCCTATCTAGTCTCAGCTGTCTCTGTCCCATCCTCTGACCTCATCCAAGTCTTATAATCACCAGTCAGATTGCTTCATTTCCCATAATCTGTGCATATCCATACATAGTTATCTCCCCTGTATATATAACGAACTCCTTTTTGATTTCCAAGGCCAAGCGGCAATCGAGCAGTGACTGGAACAGGCATTGCTGGAATCTAATCTATCAAATAGGCCATAGAGTAATTACTTCAACGAGTGACTCCTCTTACGACTCTTATCCTCATCTGGGTATTGGAGGATACCTATGACATGGTGATATGGTGCTGGGGGATAACTTTGGAGGATACCCCTTAGAGGATACTTATCGGATGATATCTATCTGAAGACAGTTATGGTTCCTAGTGTCTGTTCAGATCCTTGCATGTAGACCTCCCCCTGACTTCCATAGCTCCAAAACCGTTACTGCTTACTTATCCAATATCACCACAGTCTGTCCTATGATCAGCTTCTACCGTAATCGTCCAATCCTGTAGTCCTCTTCCAGCCTTGTTCCATTAATACTGACTTGTAGCACTACTGTACGCTTGCTAACTATCTTAAATTCCTCGAACGTCTAAAATCCCATCGAGCAAGTAAGCTATCGAGTAATTGCTTGAACGAGTGACTCCTCTTACGACTCTTATATCCTCATCTCGGTATTGGCGGATACTTATGACATGATGATGTACTATTTGAGGGTACCTTTGGTGGATACCTTTCGAGGATACTTTTTGAGGATACCTTTTAGAGGATACTTATCGGAAGATATCTATCTGAAGATAGTCATTGTTCCTAGTGTCTATTCAGTTCCTTGTATCTAGACCCCCCCCCCCCCCCCCCCCCCATCCCCCTTGGCCTTCATAGCTCCTAGACCGCTACTGCTAACTTCTCCAATATTGCCATCGTCTGTCCTATGATTAGCTTCTACTGTAGTCACGCAATCCTATAGACCTCTTCCAGTCTCGTTTCATTAATACTTACTTGTAGCACTACTGCAGGCATGTTAACTATGTCAGATTACTCGAACGACTAGAATCCCATCGAGCAAAAAAAAGTAATTGCTCATTTTGGACTTCGTTATACACAGGGGAGATAACTCTGAATGGATATGCACATATTATGGGAAATGAAGCAATCTGATTGGTGATTATAAGACTTGGTTGAGGTCAGAGGCTGGGACAGAGACAGCTGAGACAAGGTAGGCAGCTAATGTAGTCAGAATAGGGTCATTTACAGACAAAACAGATGGAAACCGAGGATTCCAAAGAAATCCGAACTGGATGTCCATTACATAAGCGGGATAATTGGAAATGGGTGGTCGCCCTGGCGGCCATCTGGTTTTCCACATCGGCTTTCGATGGTGCATGTTCACGCTGGATATTATCGTAGAATAATTTGCGATCAATTAAAATCTAAAAGTTTACAGGTTTCTTATTTTTTATCATGATTCTATAAGTTTTTTGCGAAAAAGTGTCGAAAAACTCTATTTTCTTCTATTTCGAGGCATTTTTCTGGCGGCCAGCTTGGATATTCACTTATTTGATTGGTTTAGCATACGCAGAAAAAGTGTCCAAAATACTATACAGTTGATTCCTGTGACCTATATCGAACATTTTTTCCGCAACCATCGTACAACTTGAGATAGTGTAAACTTGTTCATTACATGAGCGGGATAACTGAAAACGGGACTGGCGGCCATCTTGTTTTCCACATCGGCTTTCGATGGTGCACGTTCACGCTGGGTATTATCGGAGAATAATTTGCGATCAATTTAACATCTAAAAGTTTACAGGTTTCTCATTTTTTATCATGATTGTATACGTTTTTTTTGCGAAAAAAGTGTCGAAAAACTCGATTTCCGTCTATTTTGAGGCATATTTTGGCGGCTATCGCGGATTTTCACCTACTTGATTGATATTATTATACGAGGAATGGTATCATGGTATCAGAAATACGAATGAGTTAATTCCCTTTCCTTATCTCATATAGTTTTTTCCGAAATCGAGAAAAATTAATGATGGTGTAAAATCGCGAAACTGACCCACCCTCATGGGCTCCATCTTCAATTACGTCATATCCGGCCAGGATGATTTCTTGTTAACATCCGAAAATCTGCTCTCGAGATGTCCAGGTAAATGAAAAAACCGGTCTCGTTCGGTCCTGGGGGGGGGGGGGGGGGGGGGGGTGTCCCATAGGAGGTGTACCTAGCTGCCCGACTAAAGGCACTTATTTCAAAATGGTATTTTTGATGTTACGTTTGAAGCTACGAACACCCTCTTCCTACGGACTTGTTTATCACTTGGGATATCACCGTGAATAAAGAATATGAGTTCGGAAACGAAAATCATCTCGACGTTAGTGCGAAATTTATATTTTCCCGAAAAAAGGAATGAAAGAAAAAAAATATGAAAGCATCATCCCTCAAGAGAATGAAACCCCAATGTTATGCTTCTTTTTCTGTACAAACGTGATGACTACTAGTACCACTTGTAACTTAACCCTTTACCCAAGGCAAACAATATCAAAATTTATGCTTGAAATATTATTTGTTTCAAAATTTTCAAAGTATTTCAACAAAACCATATCATGTGACCCCCCTCATTGGAACGAGTTCGTTCCAATGAGGGGGTCACATGATATAGTCTTGTTGTAATCTTCTGAAAATTAATATTTTTTCAACTTCTGAATTTGCAAATTATGCGGGCGGATGCGGCCAATTCGTTAGATAAAGTGTTAAAACATATGTCATGTCAAAACACGTTACCTTTCATAGTTTGCCACTTCGGAGGGGCTTTCTCCTGCAAAAAAAATTTAAAATTAGATGTTGAGGATTATCTCGCTACTACAGTTTTGTACTGAGGGATCTCCAGCATCACGGCAGCTGTATTGGGATATTGCAGGCCCCGAGTTTTGGGCTCACCATTGTACAACCTCGTGGCCCTCATCCATGTTATTGAGGATCATCCTTATGCTGTGGCGTTTACGAACATGAACAAAATATGAGGATCACTACTGTAAAGTCATCTAGCACAATCTGGAACCCATGCTATAAAACTTTTACAATTGTATTTTGTAGAATTGCATTTTCTACCTATTAATATAACTGAATAAAATGAATCATTAGCATTTTAAAAGATATAGTAATTTGCCATTTGGCAAATTGCCAGATCTTTGAAAATGCTAATGGTTCATTTTAACCCATATAAAACCATATCTAGAAAATACAATTCTGCAGAATACAAATGTAAAAGTGTTACAGTATTGGCCCCTGGTGTTATATAACCGGTGGCATACAACGACATTCATATCTGTGTAGTTCACAGAACAGAAAAAGAAGAACGTCATTTCTAGTTGCATGACGATAGGTATCGCGGTTGCCCCAAGAGCAGTCATTTTATTTATATAGTAATTTATTGGGGCTAGCGACATTTTTGACAGCCCAGGTCGCCTCGTATCGAACAGTTCTTTAAGAGGAGGAAGCCGTAGTACCCGGAGAGAACACCATGCATCGGCGAGCAAATGTTCGACTCCCCAACGTATTTACTCCGTAGAAACAGGGTTAGTATTTGTTATTTCTTAGTACACAGCGCCACCGTGTGGGCAATCGGGCTGAAGTACATCGTCCTGTTACCCCTTGCTGTGATCGAACCATGGACCTTTCGGTTTCAAGTCCAATGCCGTTGCCACTGAGCCACCACCCTCCCCATTTTATGATTACATCAGTCACGGTGCAAGATACGATCACCTATATACCATTTAACTCTTAACCCGCTGGGTATTTCTAAAAGTATTTTTCATCAAATCGAATCATGGCTGCTGTGAAAAATCCATGAAAATTCAACTAAAAAATCACTGGTGCATAAAATGATTCCATTTACAGAGGGAAATTGGGTTATTTATTTATTGGGGTTTAACGACACTTTCGACACCGACACTTTCGACAGCCAGTGTCACCTCGTGTCGGCCAGTTTTACGGATGAGGAAGCTTGAGTACCCGGAGAGAACCACCGAGCAACTGCCAGACTCCTCAACGTACTGACTCCACACATGCAGGGTTGGCATTGGTTGAAGACATGTGCACCATCGACGTGCAGTTCGCCTTAGTACACAACACCACCGTATCCCTACGTGGGCAATTAGGATCAAATGTCTATCCCAAGGACACAACGCGGTAGCCGCAGGGAAACTGGGTTAAAAATGCCTAAGTAATACTCATTCTAGTGTCTCTGAGCACGAATATCCGCTAGCAGCACGCAAAGAGGGCATCCCAAGTGCACAGCTACGTTCTGATGCCATTTTCTCCATGACACATGAAGTGACTGCGCACGCCTAGCACATGTCGTCAAGATCATAGAAATCGGAAAAAGACTTTTTATATCCGATTTCTATGGTCAAGATAACCGGTTTCTTTTATTCATTTTGCTAAAAAGTTCCAGTCTGAGGAAGAAACCATCACACATATACCGTATAGTGGCATCCCTGAATTGTGGTCTGCACGTTTTACACCGATCTTAAATGTGCTTGGTAACTACTGGACTAAACATCTAAATCTTTAGGCATACAAACCTGAATGGATTTAGGTAGATGCTGCGACAACTGTTTGCTGAGTTGTTCCAGGTCTGTCAAACTATCTAAATGCACTGCCATCCTCAATGACTTTCTATACTTCGTGTGTCGCCTAAAATATATTAGAAAATAATTTTATTTCAGTGAAGTAACTGTGATGATCAGTGGTGGCGCAACTAAATTGGAAGTATGGTTATAGTGTGCGTATGTGTGTGTAAGGGGGGGGGGGGCAGGGGCGGATCCAGGAATTTGGAATGGAGGGGGCGGGGGCGCCAATTGACCATATGATGCGAAACATCATCCGAGTCGCTAAGCGGCGACTAGGGGGCGTGAGCGAGAGGGGGTGTCCCCATCTCGATTCGGATAGTAAACTGCTGCCAGAAAAATAGTAATTATGTACACAAATGTACA
Source organism: Pictodentalium vernedei (assembly GCA_031216915.1). Taxonomy (NCBI): domain Eukaryota; kingdom Metazoa; phylum Mollusca; class Scaphopoda; order Dentaliida; family Dentaliidae; genus Pictodentalium; species Pictodentalium vernedei. The sequence goes on from CM062294.1 coordinate 177,610,805, forward strand.
TACATGATGACTACACGAGGCATTTTATGAGATCTAAATCAGTGCCAATGTCATATTTTGTACGGCCTGAAAGTTATAGTTATGCCAGTGTTGTCAGAATATGAGTCCCCATAACTGCGCAAGCATGCGTGATCATCTAAATTCGTAAATTCAGACTTTGCTCAGTGCTGTATTATGATATGACTCTGGCTAAAATGAGGGGGGGGGGGGGCTTTGGCATGCGCACTAGGACCACGTATCACTATGGGGATTACGTCACACGATGGCCGCTCACGCGGGCTACCACGACAACTAAACATAACTAACTGGGTCACGTAACATGACGTCACTTCCGGAGTCCCCTGTGGGGTCCCCCAATGTGGCACGATCTCCACATCTCCTACTACTTACAGCTCTGTAGAGCTGTTCGTATAATTGATTATACTCTTCCCCACTATCGATTTTATGGTAATTGTGTCGTCTGTTCATCTAATATCAAATTGTTCTTCATCAGCTATTTTCATGTGTAGCAATGGGATCTGAGGGCAGCACAGTGGCTCAGTGGCTAGGGTATTGGACTGAAGGATCCACGGTTGAATACCGACCAGTGGTAACTGCGTTGTGTCCTTGGGCACGACACTGCATCCCGACTGCCCACGTAGGGTAACGGTGGTGCTGTATGCTATTGCGTACTTCACATCGATAGTGCAATTGCCTTCATCCAGTGCTAAACCTCCTTGTGTGAAGTTAGTACGTTGAGGAGCCTGGCAGTTGCCCGTCGCTCCTTGGAGGTCCTCCCCGGGTACTCCGGCTTCCCCCGCCCGTAAAGCAGCCCAACACGAGGTGACCCTAATTAATTAATCTGAGAGAGGTTTGGTTCATATCTGTAAACATTGAATGACATGATATTAGCCCAATCTACATCAGCATGCTCAAAACTTCTGGAAATAGTGCTCTTGAAAGGAAATTACTTTTAGACTTAATAGAGAGGGTTAGGAGAAGCATGGCGGCTCATTGGTTGGAAATTTACCTTTAGATGGCAAAGTCGACAGTTCGATCCTGACACGTGCGCATCTACGCTGTGGCCTTGAGCAAGATACTTTATCCTGAAATTCAGATCTTCTGTTCGCAGGGTAGTGAGTAGGGCAGGTTACCTGGTTACCACGATCCGCGGCCTACGCAACTACTGCCCTGCCAAGGATTTCTTATTTGCCAGAATGTTACCCTGCCTAACAGAATAGAGCTGAACAGCTGGGCATCTGATATATCGTGGTCTTGTACAACTTCCACCTCAGTTCATATGCCCTGCTGCCCATGCAAAAGGGGGCCAGGGTGTCCTTGTAAATTCAACAATTCTCTTTATAATATATTCATTTATCTTCCCGTGTGGAGTGCCCTGTTCAGTCTACTGGGCACCTGATATCATATAATATGTACTGTTGAAAGCACTTGAAAAGGTGATATATACGTAGGGAAAGATGCGCTGACAGTAGGGCAGAATGATGATACATCCTACACCTCCCCGCCCCCCCCCCCCCCCCCTCCGCAATATTTTTCGGTAGTTACAGGCCTGGGCACAATGACGGTACACTCGCTTTCAACCGACGCTAACAATGCTTGTGTCGGGTTAGTAAGTTGGACAGTTCGACAGTTACGCTCTGTTGTTCGGTGTCTCCCGAGTCCTCCACCCATAAACAAACATTAGTTAGGTGTGCATACACGCATGCGTACAGGTTCAGATTTGAAATGATGCATGTAACCTTCCTGTTGTCATCATTTAAAGTGCTATTAAAATAAAGTGGAATGGCTTGAAAATCAGGGGAGGCGGAAAGCTCGATAAAAGTGGAGGGGCACAAATTTACAATGATACTTCGGTTCGACCCTATGTGAGAAAGGTTACAATAATATACCATAAATGTACCATGACTCGCTATAGTCTCTCGTTTAGATGAATATTCCGTTGTGTGCTCACGATCCCGTCCGTTTCTTCTACTTCAACCATTTTCCAACCCGAAGGCCAACCTTCGGGTTGGAAAATGGTCGAAGTAAAAGAAACGGACCGAAGCGACCGAAAGTGGGATTCTTTGGCTAAATATTGTTTGCATTTTCAAATAATGTTACAGGAATGACTGTATATTGATTCGTTTGCATGCGCTCAATTTAACTCATTGTGTTAAGGCTCAGCCGCCTTTGAAAGAAAATATGTGACATGCTATTTTCGATGTCGTCAAAAATCTAAAAAATGTTAAAATATTTCATTTTTTGTTCAGAACTGTGAAAGTTTGCATATAAACACGGAGAGACAACGAAAAAGTGACAAATAATGACAATGCTTAAATTTTTGATGACATCGAAAATAACCAGTCACCTATTTTCAAGCTAACCTCCCGTGACCTGATTACTTCGGCAGCGCATGAATAGCGTGTACTCAGCTGTACACCAATAACCAGTATCAATGAATAACCTACCTTTCCGTTTAGTTTGTGTTTACACACCTCCATTAAAAAGGCACGCAGTGATGATTCCAACAATCATCCGCTCTTCGAAATTACTCATGCAAGTTTTTTGAAGTGTTTTGCTGAAATTGCAATTGATAAACACGTGAGTCGTTAATCTATGGAAGAGTATTAGTGTCACACGAGAAAGTTTTTTTTTATCTCCTACTCGTAAGGGATATCTACATACATTAGAGTTAAGGGCCTATATAAGTAATGGAATTTTGTTTATTTTGAAATTCTCACCTCTCATATTCCTTAAATTCAGATTAAATATACACAAATTATACATCAAAATGAAGGTTGGGATGTATAGAACACGAAACACGTATGTAATCAACTCATGGAGTCGACTGTAGGCACCACTGGTTCCTGGAAGTCTGCTACCGTATTCGCACCAGAACTGATAATAAAATAATATTTCATCAGAACAACTTGTGGCCAAATGTGCTTTATATATCCAAGAACAAAGCTAGGCATTCAAAACAGTTTCGAATACAGCGATAGGTCTGCATTTTGGAAAAGGACAACACTGTCTGCATTTTTTATTGAAGATGGTTTCCATGCTCCACAGACATGCGCAAATCACTCGTTACCGCGAATTTCCATCGAAAAACAAAATCGTAATTCTAAGAAATTTCAACAGGCATCATGATATCTTGCATTGAATATGGCAACTGTGCAATCTCTATCTAATAACAGTATACTGTATGAAGGCGATCTTTTTCATTATTTGATTTTAGACGGCGTTATTTTTACATGCTTTTTCTGTCCGATGACGTCGGCCGGAAATCGAAAGTATAACCATACGTAAACAAAAGCTCTGTCGCCGTGTTTTGAAGAATTTTGATCCCCAAGCTTTGTTCTTGGATATGTAAAGCACATTGGGCCACAAGTTGTTTTCGTGAAATATTATTAAATTATCAGTTTTGATGCAAATACGGCAGCAGACTTCCAGGAACCACTGGTGCCTTCAGTCGACTCTATGAGTTGATTACACGTGTGTTTCGTGTTCTATACATCCCAACCTTCATTTTGATGCACATTTTGTGTTTATTTAATTTGAATTGAAGGAATATCGGAGGTGAGAATTTTCAAAATAAACGAAATTTCATTACTCATATAGGCCCTTAATATCTCTTTCGAAGGCGACAATATCTCTTACGCAAGAGTTTGTTTGTCCTACGTGGAAGTTAGTATTTCTTTTGTTGGAGTTACTATGACCTACGCCAGTTCATATCGGAGAAGTGAAGGTTGAACTCCACTGACACAGGTCGCAATAAAATTACCAGTCGCACGCACTTGGGCGGTAAACGTGGCTCTGGCGTTTACCGCCCAAGTGCGTGCGACTGGTAATTTTACTGCGACCCCAGTCAACATGTTTAACACTGTGAAAAATGTTCAGTTTAATGTAGTCCTTTCGATCCTCGACTTGTCTGGTAGAGCTCTATTACAATCGGAATCGGCCGAGTATGAACTCAAATAACCGGTAATAGGTCAGCGACCATTTTTGGTAATCGGTTGAACACAAATTCTCAACCAAAGTACTTGAGTATACTTTTCGAGCCGACAGATCAAACAACGTTGGCATATTGTTCAATCTGGGTGATTTCAGGGAATTACTGGACCAATCTACCTATACCTTGTCAGTGCTGTGGTAAACTAATGCACTAAAATCGCCCGGTTAACATCTTCAGTCACAAAGTTTTACTGAAATGATCTAAAAAATTCCGTTTACATTTTAGCGGACCTGACTAAATTATTTATTTGCTCCTTTATCGATTTATTGCACTTTTAAAGCGTGGACGTAAAATTGTTTCGTATATTTTACTGATGAATAGGGGCGAAGGGGCGGTGGCGTTGCGGTAATGGGTTCTCGTCAGATCACCGAAGTTAAACAACGTCGAGCCCGGTTAGTCCTCGGATGGGTGACCTTCTGAGCGATCGATTGTGTTCTTGGGCAAGGCACTTAACCCCGATTGTCCTCATGGGGGGGGCACGATGGCGCCGTGTACTAAGACGTACTGCACGTCGATGGTGCCCATGTCCTCAACCCGTCTAATCCTGCCTGTGCTGCAGTGCAGAGTTACGATGTTGGGGAGCTGGCAGCTGCTCGTCGTTGCTCGGTGGTTCTCTCCGGGTACTCCGGCTTCCTCCGCCCGTAAAACTGTCACGGTCATGATTAGCCATTGTGCATAAGTATGTGACCCTAAACACCAATAAATAAATAATAACTGATCAATGAAGACGAACTATTCGCACAAAACCATCAGACATGGTAAAATAGGACCAGGTAGCCAATCCCCGAGGTGGAAGCCCTCTAAAATGGGCAACATATATGTAAACGATTGGCTAGACTTTTTACACGTTGCGCTCAAGATTAGTCATTGTGCAGAAATGTGACCTCGAATGCAAATAAATAAATAAATAAATAAATAAATAAATAAATAAATAAATAAATAAATAAATATTACCTACAAGTGGCTGTATCCATGTTATATTCAGGAACAAGACTGAAGCTCACAAATCTGGTGCTTTCAGATAGATAACTTAGGCGCAGTGGACATCTCTTGGGGTTTTTATTTCTATTGCGTAACTGACATCCGGATTATCCAGCGAGAAACACTATTCACAAACGATTGTACACAGTTCTACTATTTCAGGGTTTCAAGGAGTATGTGTCTAAAGTGTCCAATTAAGTCGGGGTGTTTTTAAATATATATTTCGTTGGGTTTTCCGTAATAGCGATATGGGTGTGAAAGAGGACTCTACGACCGGAAGGGGAGTTGTGAGTATCCCATAAGATGAATTTACTACCACTAATCACCAACACTAGAGTTGTGTGAAACATAACGTGATAAATGTGTGTGTGTGGACGTCATTCTATCCCTATGCCACCCCGTGCGTAAACCATTACCTTCAAGGGGCTGTATCCATGTTATGTTCAATAACAAGAGTGGAGCTCACAAATCTAGTGTTTTCAAATAGATAACTTACTGTCCGGCGTATTGTCACTTGGGAGGTTTATTTCTATCGCGTAACTGACATTCGGTTTATCCAGCGATAAACACTATTCCCAAACGATTGTACCCAGTTCTTCTATTTCAGGGTTTCAAGGAGTACGTGTCTAAATGTTCAATTAAGTCGGGGCGTTTTCGTTGAGTTCCCGTAATGGCGACATGGGAGTGGAAGAGAACTCTACGACTAGGGGGCGTTGTGAGTATCCCATTACATGAATTCACTACCACTAAACACCAACACTAGAGTTCTGTGAAACATGACGTGATAAATGTGTGTGTGGGGATTAATGTAAAACTTTGCGAATGAAGAAGTGATACGAGTGATTTTAGCGCATTACTTGACCACAGCACCGACAAGGTGTCGGTAGATTGGTCCAGTAGTTCCTGAAATTACCCAAACCGAAGAATATGCCAATCTTGTGGCGCAATTAGTTTGGTTGAGAACATTAAAATATACACTTGCACTGGCAATTTAGTTAACACACATGTCATGATGAGCTGTGATAAAAATAAATAATAATTCTCAAAAATGTTTGGGAATGACCCTCCCCGTCGCTATCCGGTCTCTGAATATGACAGAAATGACTAACAAAAACGGCACACCGTCGCGGACGAAATGTTCAGGGCCGACTCTTCTTGGGGTTAAATTTGTGAGACTCAACAGCTGAGAAGCCGAGCTTCCGGTATCGGCAGAGTTCTTTTCTAAGAAAAGTGACGCTGAATAAATACTGTTTTGTTCGTCGATTTTGATTTAATATGATAACCGAACATGTGTGCATTCTGGAAGATAAGGCTTTTCTCGACAAAACGATGCATTGAAGTCAATGGATCAACATAAGTAGAATATATATTTGAACCTTTTTGAAAAATCGAGGTTGAAATTCTGTGTCGTCCCTTGATGTTGTGTTATTAATTATGTACTGGAATATGGGTGGTATCCAGTAATAATAATATGCTTCTTCAGTTATTGTTTGTAACGAGCCCCTGTGTTGGCAGCGGATGTGGAAACAAACAATCTGCAGTTTATGGGAAACATAGCCTGAAAGTCCGTAATATAATTTTTGGGTTTGGTACGTCCTTTCAAAAGGACGTACCGAACCAAAAAATTATCTTACGGACTTTCAGGCCATGTTTGGTCTACCCCCGGGTCATCTCTTTCCTTTATTAGTTCGTACTGGGTCGTTTCATACTGAGTCGTTTCGTGCCCCTATCAATAAGTTAGTGTAATCAACTCACTGTCGGATGAGGAAGTTGATTATAAAATCGATTTACTGAAATAAAGAGCGACTCAACATACTCATTACGCCGATTTTTAACGGGTAAAATTTGAAAAAGAACAACAATTATTATTTATTCTAGATCACCCGAGACCCAAGCGGTGTCTGGTAGTTTCATTAGTATGTTTGTACTATTCGTATTGACAAACTAACTGGATAAACAATCTGACAGAATCATTGGTCAGAATGATAAAACATGTGCGGCATGACGAAACGTAACTTGTAGAAAGGGGGCGCGGTGGGGTGTTGATAACCGGTTCTCGTCAGATCACCGAAGTTAAGCAACGTCCAGCCCGGTTAATCATTGGATGGGTGACCGTCTGAGCGACCAGTCCGGACTCCCGCGTTGTGTCCTTGGGCAAGGCACTTAACCCCGATTGTCCACAAGGGGGCACGATGACGCCATGTACTAAGGCGTACTGCACGTCGATGGTACGCATGTCTTCAACCAATCTAACCCTTTCTGTGCTGCAGCGCGGAGTTACGATGTTAGGGAGGTGGCAGCTGCTCGTCGTTGCTCGGTGGTAACTGGTTCTCTCCGGCACTCCGAGTACTCCAGCTTCCCCCACCTATGGGCGCAGATCTCTTCCAAAAAGTGTGGGGGGGGGGGGCGGGCAGATGCCAAATGCATCTGCAGCGAGTGCCGCAGGCACGAGCCGGCAGAGGGGGGTTTGGGGAAAATTTTTAAATTGCGCTTTCAAATGGTGCATTCTGGTGGCCTCTGGGGTATAATTTCTCTTAATTATTTAGTAGAAAAAAATATGTTTTTCAACAGCCTGTTGTAATTTTGTCAAAATGCTTAACCATAATTGTTCCCGCTTTACCGAGCGTTCCCTATTAGATTAACACAATTCAACTGTGCGGTGGATTAGCATAAGGGCCCAACAGATGGAGCGACGACGTATGTGTCGGGCCCGTTAATGGATTAACAGATCCAATAACAGCCCGACACATACGTTATCAACAAGTCGCGTGAATTGAATGAATTCGATCGATAAATTTCGTTTTCAAAATGTAAACAAAGCAGACGATACTGTCTTGCACATTTTCACGAGCTCAGTACCGGTCTATTACTCTCTCTGCATAAGAATTCTGTCTGCAACATTGATATTCCGATATCAAATAGTTATGCTGCTTATGCATTCGTGCAACCCACAGCTGTGTCTGGCTGAGTAACAACTTATTTGAAGGCAGAGTGTTGAACAACTGTTCGTTGAACGTTACGTCAGTCCAAACATGGACCCACAGACATAGTCCGTAATATAATTTTTGTGGTTGATACGGCTACAGTACAGGCCATACCAACCCCAAAATTATATTACGAACTGTGGGTCCAAGTTTGGACTAGTTGAACGTGTATCAGAAGTGAATCTCGCATTAAAATTGATGAGAGGGTGCAGCAGTGGGGGAGCATAGTGGGGGACATGTCATACCATGTCCCCCCAGTGGTGGTGGGGGGGGGGGGGGGCATGGCATACCATGCCCCCCCCTTGATGAGATCTGGGGGGGGGGGGACACGTCCCCCCGTCCCCCCATGATCTGCGCCCATGCCCCCACCTGTAAAACTGTCACAGCCTCGTGACAGCCATCATTAGCCATTGTGTATAAGTATATGACCTTAAACACAAATAAATAAATAACCGGTAGAAATGTTTTTAAAATAATTTAAATATAATTTAACTGAAATAATTAACATTCCAAAAATACTTTACCTGAATTAATTATTGCTGTATTCCACCAGAGTCGTTTCGTACCTCATTAGGTACGAAACGATTCAGCACGAACTGGTAAAGGAACAAAACGACCCGGACCCTTCGGATGCCGCCGATGCTGGCTTGAGAAAATTTACAAATTTTCAGGCCATTTTCGCCCAAAGTATAAAGTAGAGCTGAAACGGTTAACCGATTAATCGATTAATCAACGCAACATCTTGATCGATCCAAGAAGTAATTAATCGATTGACCGTTACTTTTTAACTGGTGTATTATATGGATTAGCAAATTATTTATTTATTGATGTTTAAGGTCACATATTTATGCACAATGGCTAATCATGACCGTATGGATTAGCAAAGGAAAAAACTTGCTCCAAAACAGGCAAACATTGTCACACTGACTCACATCAATTATATGAGACAGAGTAAAGCATGCACGTTACTTGCTGACATACTTGTTTCATCATACCGTATCAGTGGCTGGAAATGGTCATTCTTAACCCTTTACCCATTGCGGGTAGCAGACGATACATACTTGCAAAATAAATTCATGAATTACTAAAAATTTTCAATTTTTGTCTCAAAAACATAGCTTATGACCCGTCATTGGAACGAGTTCAACGAGCTCGTTCTAATGAGGGGTTAAAGTTATGTTTTAGTAAACAATTGAAAACGTAATAAATTTGAATGGAGATTTTTGTATATAGGCGTAGTCGGTTTTGTTTGTTACGTTGGGTAAAGGGTTCATGCTGCAAATCATCAACAGTATGGCAATTATTCAGATATCTATTTGGACAAGTGATTAATCGCTCAACCAAGGTTAATCCATATGATTAATCGATCAAGAAAACCCCTCAACCGTTTCAATTCTAGCGTAAAGCCCGTGTGATAACAGCATGATAAGGCAATATACAATTTGTACAACGATAAAAACTGCAAAAGGTGATGATCCAGATGTAGTTTGGTAACGTAACAAGTGATTTTGACACGAAAACTATTTCGCGCGGTTTCCGATTCTATTCGGATTGGATATCGAAATCTGAATCTCGATTCGATTCGAGATTCAATCCGAGAATATAAATTCCCATTCGCAGAGCCCGAAATGTACTTCACATACTTAATTTTATATCAGAGGCGGTCCCACAAATACAGATTTTAGCCAGATTTGGCAAAGGTGTGGAATATGTTGAGGCGGATAAATACAGTCGATGTCGAAGTGCATATAGTGGGATAGGATTACAGAAACCATCGCCGATATTTGTCATCCTCAGCTGTCTTACCCAGGGACAGGAGGGGGGGGGGGGGGGGTCAGACCCCTGAAAAGGGCATTTACTCGCACTAGTAGCCCCGCCATGATTTGCCGAAGCACGCATGTCTCGAAAGCCCGAGATAAGGGAGTTTGAGAGGAGGTGTCCCTCTCCCATCGGGAAGGGAAGGGCATTGTCCGCCCCCTCGCCCCGTGTTCCGAAGCCAGGGAGGGCAGCTGCCCCCCCCCCCCCCCTCTGCCTATATGCTTTCGGCGTCCCTGATCTTGCCTATTTCTATGGAACAATAAGTCGCTACCAGTGGGCGGTGTGATTCCAGTGCTCCATTTTTAGCTCAACTTGACAAAGTCAAGCTGAGCTATTGCCATCACTTCTCGTCCGTCGGCGTACGTACGTACGTACGTACGTACGTACGTTAGTATGTTAGTACGTTAGTACGTACGTCCACAATTTCCTTTGGCACACCTCACAGGTCGCATTTATGATCAGATTACTTTGAAACTTCTTATGCTTGTTTGGGATGACCTCTAGATGGGAGCTATCGATTTTCTTCAATTTCCGTCAAAAAATGTTGCCGCGGCTAACGTTCTTAGAACTTAGTTTAGTCAAACCACAATATTTCCCTTTGGCACACCCTACAGGGCACATTTATGATTTGATTGCTTTGAAATCTGATACGCTTATTTAGGGTGACCTCTAAATGGGAGCTATCGATTTTCTTCAATTTCCGGCAAAAAATGTTGCCACGGCCAACGTTCGTAGAACTTAGTTTAGTCAGACCTCAATATTTCCCTTTGGCACACCCTACAGGGTACATTTACGATCAGATTGCTTTGAAAACTGGTATGCTTGTTTGAGGAGACCTCTAGATGGGAGCTATCGATTTTCTTCAATTTCTGTCAAAAAATGTTGCTGCGGCCAACGTTCGTAGAACTTAGTTTAGTCAGAAGACCTCAATATTTCCCTTTGGCACACCCTACAGGGTACATTTATGATCGGATTGCTTTGAAACCTGGCATGCTTGTTTGGGGTGACATCTAGATGGGAGCTATCGATTTTCTTCAATTTCCGTCAAAAAATGTTGCCGCGGCCAACGTTTTTAGAACTTGGTTTAGTCAGAAGACTCGATATTTCCCTTTGGCACACCCTACAGGGCACATTTATGATCGGATTGCTTTGAAACCTTTCATGCTTGTTTGGGGTGACCTCTAGATGGGAGCTATCGATTTTCTTCAATTTCCATCAAAAAATGTTGCCGCAGCCAACATTCTTAGAACTTAGTTTAGTCAGACCACAATATTTCCCTTTGGCTCACCCTACTGGGCTCATTTATGATTACATTGCTTTGAAACCTGGTATGCTTATTTACGGTGACCTCTAGATGGGAGCTATCGATTTTCTTCCATTTCCGTCAAAAAATGTTGCCACGGCCAACGTTCTTAGAATTTAGTATAGTCAGACCACAATATTTCCCTTTTGTACACCCTACAGGGCACATTTATGATCGGATTGCTTTGAAACCTGGCATGCTTGTTTGGGGAGGCCTCTAGATGGGAGCTATCGATTTTCTTCAGTTTCTGTCAAAAAATGTTGCCACTGGCAAAAAAACTGACATTGGTCCCAATGATCTTCAATTTTGCCATTTCATTTATAACTTACTAAGTTCAAGTTTGTCAAGTTGAGCTACAGTGTCATTGACACTTTCATATAAGTAGTGTTGTAGCAATAACTTCGAAGCAGACAAGCATGTCGCTTGAAGGGAAAACGGAATCTGACTATTCTTTCATTTCTGTGGCATGATTCACAAAAGAAAACATTTATATCGTGAAGAAACATGTCGAGTTACCCAATTAGAAAGTATATGAATCGGGAAGATGATTGCATCTCGATTCTGAATCAGGCCTTTGGTGTAACGGTAAAGCTGAAGAATAGGGGACTTTTCCATTTACGTAAAAACTACGCATTTTTCTCCCCTTTTTCTACATTTTCCTATTACTTGTCATGTTTTCGATAAAATGACTGAAAGATATTCAATTTTACTGGCAATTATAACAGCCCAACAAACGTTTTTAACCTGTGCTATTTGTGACATTCGCATTCATCTTTCCTCCATGTTTTTGATGTTTTTCGGCGTCTGCTCTGTGTATTGGTTGTTTTTGGTACGCTTGTTTGTTCTGTTCCCGACATGATCTAGGGTCAGTGTAGTGAGGGCTAGGGTTAGCTTACCGGTAAGCTAACCCTAACCCTCACTACACTGACCCCAGACCTACAATCGCCAGCCAAAGAGAAAACGAAAGTTATGTAAACTTCAAAATGGCGAGAATGCAGAAGAATCTCTGGCACCGTAACATTAAAAGGGTTTAAATTATCTCTAATCTTAGTAAAAAATGAATATCTTTCAGTCACTTTATCGAAAACGTGACTAGTATCAGGAAAATGTAGAAAAAAGGCGAGAAAAATGCGTTGTTTTTACGTAAAAGGAAAAGTCCCCTATTCTTCAGCTTTACCGGTGTAACATTGAATCGAAGCTTCGCAGGGCCCTACGTACAATTAACATGCTATATAAGTAATTGAAAGCTAGCTTGAAAATAGGTGGTTACTGATATTTATATTGAACTATTTTTTACTCGCCTGAACGCGCATGCGTGAAAACAGCGGTAAAGATGACAATCTAAATTACTTTTGTGGTGAACGGGAGAAAAATAAAAAAACTTTCATTGGTTACAAATTTAATTTTTTTACATAATGGACGGACATGTGATCAAATATTTCATAACATACTTATTAAAATGGAATCAAATATGTTTTGTTAAAATAAGTTTTTAATGGTTCCATTTTTGTTTAAATTTTTCACTTTTTATCCCAGTACATCACATTAATTTGTTAAAAAAAAAGGGGGGGGGGGGGGGGGGTGGACTTCAAAGTCCCAAACATGTACTATTATAAATCCTTATGAGAAAATTTGGACGAACATAATTTGATGATAGCAAAACTGAATTTGGGGGTGTAGGGGGGGGGGGGCACCAAAAGTTATGACCAAAATTGTTTTTACCGATATATGTCTTCAAAAGGGTCTACTAGGGGTACGTTTTTTATCAGGAATCTACTGGGGAGGTTTAAAAAAGTATCGGGTGGGGGTGTAGAGGGGCACCAAAAGTTATGACCAAAATGTTTCTCACCGATATAGGTCTTCAAAGGGGTCTACTAGGGGTAATTTTTTACCAGGAATCTAATGGTGAAGTTTAAAAAAGTGCCTGGGTGGGGTGGGGTGTAGAGGGGCACCAACAATTATGACCAAAATTTTTCTCACCGAAAAAGGTCTTCAAAGGGGTCTACTAGGGGTAATTTTAATACTCTCCTCAGCACGAGCAACGCCGGGTAACCCTGCTAGTAGTTCAATATGTTGGATATTTTCAAAACTCTTAGCAAAAAAAAAAAAAAAATTGTAACCGTTTTTGCTGTCCTTCCGTGTTTATAATTATTACAATGCGTCGTAGTTTTGAACATCAAAAGATGAAAAATTATATTTATTTTAGGTATTTGACGCCATCGAAAATAAAATGTCCCCTATTTTCAAGCGAACTTTCACATTTCTTATAGATAGCACCTCAAGACAATCAGACTCGGCGTGGCGAAGATCAGGCTGTTCTCGATAAAAAAAAATTGCACACGCAGAGTGAATGTCGTTTGCAATATTTGCCGGGTGAAAACTGCCCGCTCCTTTTTTCATCCACGTCACTTTGAATAAATTTGTTTTATGCCCCCGAGATATTCTCTTGGGAGCATAATGTTTTCACCACGTCCATCCGTCGTCCGGCATTAATTTTTGGTTTCCGTCAAATAACTAAAGAACAGCTTATTTGATCATATAATTTTAGGGGTAATTTATGGATGACTGGAAAATGCTTCCTTTCGATTTTGGTGCAGCTGGCCAATTCAATATGGCCGCCATGGCAGCCCTATTGGATTTGGTTTCCGTTCAATAACTAGTGAGGGCAGACTCGGATCATTTCTATTTTTAGCTCACCGAAGGGAGCTTAACTTATCACCGGCCGGCCGTCGTCCGGCGTCCGTCGTCGTCCGGCGTCGTGAACATTTTTCAAACGACTTCTCCTCTGAAACCACTGGTCCAATTTTCACGAAACATCATATGGATGTTCATTACTATATGGCAATTCATGTTTGTTCAAATGAAATGGCCACGTCCCATGGGTGCTCTGTATGGGGCATAACTCTGATAGCACCGTATGAATTATAGAAAAATTATTAAAAAATCTTCTTCTCCAGAACCAGTGGGCAGAATCTTTTGATACTTGGTATGCAGCATCTTTGTATGGGTCTGATTCAAGTTTGTTCAAATCGGCCCCTGGATTCATATTTGGGCTCACTATACAAACCCAAATTCGAACTTAGCGCATTTCAGGCAAATTTCTTTAAAAATCTTCTTCTCCAGATCTAGCAGGCAGAATCTTTTGATATTTGGTATGCCACATTATGGGGTGGATCTGATTCAAGTTTGTTCAAATCGGCCCCCTGGATTCACATTTGGGCTCAATATAGAGGCCCGAATTCGAACTTAGTGCATTTCAGGCAAATTTCTTAAAAAATCTTCTTCTCCAGATCCAGCAGGCAGAATCTTTTGATATTTGGTATGCAACATTGTGGGGTGGATCTGATTCAAGTTTGTTGAAATCGGCCCCCTGGATTCATATTTGGGCTCACTATAAAAGCTCGAATTCGAACTTAGTGCATTTCAGGCAAATTGCTTCAAAAATCTTCTTCTCCAGATCCAGCAGGCAGAATCTTTTGATATTTGGTATGCAACATTGTGGGATGGATCTGATTCCAGTTTGTTCAAATCGGCCCCCTGGGTTCATATTTGGGCTCAGTATAGGAGCCCAAATTTGAACTTAGTGCATTTCAGGCAAATTTCTTAAAAAATCTTCTTCTCCAGATCCAGCAGGCAGAATCTTTTGATATTTGGTATGCAACATTGTGGGGTGGATCTGATTCAAGTTTGTTCAAATCGGCCCCCTGGATTTATATTTGGGCTCACTATAAAAGCTCGAATTCGAACTTAGTGCATTTCAGGCAAATTGCTTCAAAAATCTTCTTCTCCAGATCCAGCAGGCAAAATCTTTTGATATTTGGTATGCAACATTGTGGGATGGATCTGATTCCAGTTTGTTCAAATCGGTCCCCTGGGTTCATATTTGGGCTCACTATAGGAGCCCAAATTTGAACTTAGTGCATTTCAGGCAAATTTCTTCAAAAATCTTCTTCTCAAGATCCAGCAGGCAGAATCTTTTGATATTTGGTATGCAACATTGTGAGATGGATCTGATTCAAGTTTGTTCAAATCGGCCCCCTGGGTTCATATTTGGGCTCAGTATAGGAGCCCAAATTTGAACTTAGTGCATTTCAGGTAAATTTCTTTAAAAATCTTCTTCTCAAGATCCAGCAGGCAGAATCTTTTGATATTGGGTATGCAGCATGCTTAGGGGTGTGAGAGTTCCTGGGTTTATATTTGGGCTCACTGTGGTAGCCCGAATTATAACTTAGTTCAAAATGAGGAATTTTCTTTAAAAATATTCTTCTTCAGATCCAGCAGTCAGAATGTTTTGATATTTGGCATGCAGCATCTTTAGGGGGTGAGATTCAAGTTTGTTCAAACCATGTCCCTAGGTCCATATTTGGGCTCCCTGTGGGAGCCCTAATAATAACTTAGTTCAAAATGAGGAATTTTCTTTAAAAATCCTCTTCCCCAGATCCAGCAGTCGGAATGTTTTGATATTTGGTATGCAGAATCCTTGGGGGGGGGGGGTGGGGGGTGGGGGGGGGGAGTTGAGATTCAAGTTTGTTCAAGCCATATCCCTAGGTCCATAGTTGGGCTCTCTGTGGGAGTTTGAATTGTAACTTAGTTCGAAATGAGGAATTTTCTTGAAAAATCTTCTTCAGATCCAGCAGTCGGAATGTTTTGATATGTGATGTGTAGCATCCTTAGGATTGTGAGATTCAAGTTTGTTAAAGCCAAGTCCCTGAGTTTATATTTGGGCTCACTGTGGGAGCCCGAATGATAACTTAGTTCAAAATGAGGAATTTTCTTTAAAAATCTTCTTCAGATCCAGAAGATCCAGAAGATGAATGCTTTTGATATTTGGTATGCAGCATCCTTAGAGGGGGTAAGATTCACGTTTGTTCAAGCCATGTCCCTAGTTCCATAAAATTTGTCTCTCATGACTTCATTCCTTTGTAGTGTTGATGAACCATGCCTAACTGAATGTGACCCCAAATACTTCTTTGAACAACTTTGAATCACTTTGCCCGGTGTGCGATTAAGGCCCCTTGGGGCCTCTTGTTTAATTATGTATTGTGGATATATAGAAGAAGCTTCCTTTCGATTTGTGACCAGTTAGCCGATCCAAGATGGCCACCAGTGGCCAATTCATTATGGTGGCCATCCTGACTTTGGTTGCCGTCCAGTAACTAATGAATACTGACTCAAATGAATTTCAATTTTTGGTTATGTCTAGAGGAAGCTTCCTTTTGATTTCCCGTGAGCGCTATTCACAAAAATCATCATTCAAATTCTTCATTCCGAAACAAAGCTTCTGACCCTTATTGGAACGAATCCGTTCAAAAAGGATTTATTAGCTAGGTTTGTAAATCAAACTATGAAAGATTTGGGATAATCCAATTTTTTTGTGCAAGTGCCGTCTTTTACTCATTTTAGATTATGAGTAAACGTCTTCAGAGTGGCTAAAGTCATATGGTCAGTAAGGACAGAAAAGACGCAGGAACAACTTTTTGAGGACGACAATGGAGCCATGGATACCTAAGTTGACGGATGAAGAAGTAAAAGCTGCCTTGGAAAAACATTATGACATACAGGATATCGTTTTACATAAACTTGTTAGTTACGGTGACCAGAATTATCATGTTAAATCGACGGAAAAGGAATATATCTTGAAAGTTTTCAGTTCTAGAGATGATTCATCAATATCTGGTAAGATGGTTAGATTGGCATCATTATTCAGGAAGTAAGATCACTTCCGAGGTTGACAAAACCATCTCTTACTAATTGGAATTGTTTCTTCTTCAAATGGCTGAAATATTGACACTGTTTAAAAGGGCCCCAAACCCATCCATAATCGTATATTACATAACTAATCAAGTTATATTGTACCTCACATGACGTTCCCTTTCCCTGATTGTCTGAGAGGTACTATACATTTCCCGATATTTTTATCGAGGGTTCTAAAAACAGTCGTGTACTATTTAAGTGATTTTTTTCGGACTTCTGTTTGATATTTCTTTTCAACCTACCTCACAATTGTTTACAGCAGGCTACTACTACAGTGGAAGTTCATAACTCTCAAGTCTACTCTCTATTTTGTTCTTTCCCAAGCGGTTTAAAGAGAAAAAAAATAAGCCAAAACTGGGTCGAGTGCGGCCGGCGCGCACCCAGTAAGGGAACTCTTTATATGTACTTAAACCACGGCTTTCCGGTACCAGTGCGCAGACGTATAACCAACGTGTCATTCTTTTTTCTTCCGTCATCTTATGAAGATGCGTATAAATTTTGCTTCGAGATTCCGCTCTACAGTTTCGCACTATTGCACAGGTGTGAAATTCTAAACATAGGGCATGTGTTGAAACTAATGCCATGTAAATTGGAGATATATTTTTAGTATCAGATATCTGATTACATTGGGCTATTTGTTGGACAAGACAGTTTGAAGTTTTGGTCTCAAAGTTGGAGTCTGATGCATAGGAGTAAATTACAAGATGAATTATGGGAAACAGTGGGTTCTAAAAATTGCCTATTTTTTAGAATGTCATTTTTACACGGGTTTTTTACCAGACATGTAACTAAAAAATGAAATGGAAACATATAATTTGTTTTGCATTTTAGAAACGGGATGCTATGCTCCAGGGGTAGATAAGTTGGGTGGTGGTAAAATTCTGCTTTTGAGGATTCTGGGTGGCTGAAAATGAGTGGTTACGGCATTTTCTCATGGAATTTTGCCGGTTGAAGTCTTGCCTTTGACAATAAATTATTTCACCCACATTCAAATTCAGGGTTGGGGTATTCGTATTCAGTATTCGTATTCAGTCGTATTCGAATACAGTTTATCAAGTATTCACATGTATTCAGTATTCACTGAATGTTATGAATACATGTTTTCGTATTCGAATGCATTAAAATTTGACGGCTGTATTCATGAATACATTTTGAATACTTTTTGAATACTTACTATATTTTGGAATTAAAGAACCATATACTGAATAAAAGGTTTTCACTGATCAAGCCCATGGAGTCTAGACAACAAATTCACACCTCATATCAATATTAAAGACTTAATAATCCCTGAAATTATTTATATACCACCAAACAACTTGTATGAAATTTATGCATTGAAAGCAGACAATAGACTTAATTATCAATTAACTTGTCACAATACAACCTATTTATGTAACAATTGCCACATATCCCCATGGCTTTTTAAATTGTTGAAAACATGGACAATAAAAATAATACAAAAAAACTTGTGTTATTGGACACAACTCAGTTATTCAATGATATTATATTCTAAAATTTTTGGATTTATTTAAAGTTTTTCTATTTATCCATTATTTCACAGAGAAAACACATATTTATTTATTTATTCCTGTTTAAGGTCACCTTTGTACAGCTCAGTATGTCTAATTATAATCGATGAAAGCACGTAAATATTATAAAGAAAATACTACTGCTGTTAGCAAACTTTCAGCTAACAGACCTCCAGGTTTAACCATGAAGTGCATTGGCTAAAACTTTACTAGTCCTTCTTATGTGGTGTCATTGCAATTGATACTTAACGTTCAGGAGGAAACGCCAGTCTGTGATTTTTTAGAGGTAATCCACTCACCTTTTGTGATGTGTTGTCCATGGAGAGTAGTCTAATTACAATTACTATGAAACCCATAGAGTGGATTTCCCGTCATGTAATTACCTTAGTTTTCCAACAAAGCATGGTAAGCACAATTAAAGCTTCAGCTAAAGGACCATCAGTTTAAAAAATACTTTTAACCCAACACACAAAAAACTTAAAGGTCTTGCTATAAATACTTCTAATTTAAAAAGTATTCAAGTATTCAAAAATGTATTCATGAATACATTGTAATGTATTTGTATTCGTATTCAAATACATTTGAAAATTTGTGTATTTGTATTCGTATTCATGAAATTTAAAAGTATTCGTATTCGTATGCGAATACATTTACAAAGTATTCGCCCCAAGCCTGTTCAGATTGTTTATTTTTACTTAGTCAGATACTGTTACATGTTTTTGTCGATTTGCGAAATGTAATACATGTTATGTGTTCGATAACTAAGTTACAGAATATTTGCATTTGAAGAGAGTGTATGGCATGTCATTTTTGTAAATGCCTGGAAAACTATGGATCGGAACCTGAATCAGTGATACTTGACTCGTTTTTCACAACGTCCCTGTGCTGAATTATGGGTATTACAGGGTTCATACAGCTCTTGAAAAACCCTTGAAAATGAGTTTTTTCTTGAAAAACCCTGGAATTTGAAATTAGCCCTTGAGAAACCCTTGAACTTTCAGAAATCTCTTGAAAAACCCTTGAATACCAAGCTATTTCTTGGGCATTGTAAATATATGTGTACTCGCCTTTTACTTGTTTGTTGCGCTCGTGTCGCTCAGTTAAAAAAAACATAAAAAAGTATGGAACGTTTTACCAAGATTACTGTAACACTGATCACACTTTGGGTACCAGTACTTCCTGACTTCCAAAGTCAGATCCGTGTCACATGAATCTTAGATTTCTAGAGCTCATACAGCAAGCTGAATAGTATATGTAGCCCTTGAAAAAAAGAAGCCCTTGAAAAATCCTTGAAAAACCCTTGAACTTTGTGAGCAAATTTTTTTTGTATGAACCCTGTATTAGCTGTTGCTTTACCATTGAATAATACAGGGCTGTGTGTTTTTTTTTATTGTATATTCTCTCGTTATTCACCACATTTTTGTCATATTTATTATTCTTCTCTGTGCCGTTTTCGCGCGCGACTTTCGTGTACCGGGCGGTTCGGTCTTTGTTTTTACATATGCTATCCTTTTGAATATTGCTTTTATTGGAGTTAGGTGTCAATGGGGCGGGTGGGGTGGAACTGATGCGGCAGTATTCACCCCCCAACCCCCGTTGAGGGACGAATTTCTGCCTGTCTGGTGTAGTTTGGCTGTTTGGGTTATTTTGTGTTCCCACCGGGCCTTTGTTTGTTATTTTGTGTCCCCGCCGGGCCTTTCTTTCCTGCCACCTTTCTCTGTTAGTTGGGGTGTGTTCTCAGCTTCTGATTTTTATTTGCTATGGGTTCACCAGCCCATCTACTTCTCACTCGCCAGATATGCCCAGGACGATTTCTTGTGGGCAGTGCTTGCTTCCGAAGCATGCTGAAGATTCTCATGCTCCATGCTCTACATGTAATGGATGTTCGGCTGATAGACCCTGTGGGTCTTGGTCATCCACTTTTGGGGCTTGAGTGAACCGTGTAGTGCGTGGTTGTGACCGTTCCTCCCACGTCCGCGGGACAGGGGAACGCAGTCGTCCGGGGCCACCCGACACGACTCTGTCTGGAGAGAGTTCTCCCCTCCGTGGGAGATTTGCAGTCTGTTCTTGCGGTGGATACTGCGGTAGCGGTTGACGTTTGCGGTGAAGAGATGCCTTGTTCTGGGACTGTTGTCCCTCTCCAGTCGACATCTGAGGCTGACACTAGGGTTGTGACTCCTTTGGAGCCGAGCTCGGTTGCTCTCTCATCTTTTCCACCGGTGTCAGCTGCTACCGACGTATCTCCTACTGTTGCTGCTCCGTCGGTGAAGTCTTCGGTCTCAGTGTCAGTCGGCCTCGGCTTGTAATGGTCTGCAGGGATAGTTGCTGATTCCCTGGCTTCAACTCGGCGAAGTTGGAAGGGGTCGCCGGCCGAGTCATCTGCTTTGGTCTCCCAGCCGTCGGACCAAGCAGGTTTTGCATTGGAAGTAGATGCCCATGGTGGAGGTCACCATGCAGTCTGTTGGGCTTCCGTCCATGCATTCTGGACCTTCGGCCGGTTTTGCGGGACCGGCACAGTTTGTGCAGCCTGGACCTTCTGTCCCTCAGAGATCCGCGGCGACTCTCCAGAGTTCCCGCACTCCAGATTCACGGGGTATTTTATACCCCTATAAGCATCTGCTTTCGGATGCTTCGGCTACTACCTGTTGTTCCGCGTCGGGTGTTCTTGAGGATCGTGACCCTTCGCTGGGTAAGAGGGTCAGATGTGAAGCCACTATGCCTGGTTCTCACCACATCGGACCTGCAGATTCGGGTGGTGAGTTTAGGGAGGCCCTCTCCTTGCTCACGCAGGTTCTTTCTAAGAGCCCTCCAGTTGCCTCCAGCGAGACTACTAGTGGTTTCTCTCGGTTTCTCGGCGCCCTCGGCGGCGCCGCCATCCGGGATTGGATGCATGCAGCTTTTTGATCTCCCCTGGTGTTCCTACAGCATGGGAGGCTTCGACTGGTTTGCCCGAGATGGACTATGTGTCCTCCGACTCTGGTGATGGGTCAGGCACACCATCAGTCTTCTGACTTGGGGGCGGCTCTTGACTTTGTGTTTGAGTTCCTTCCGGAGCTTAAACCGTCAGATCAGCTAGAGGTTTCAGGCAGGCAACGATCGTCGGTCGCGCACCTACAGCCCGTGGAGCAACCTGCTTCTGGGCGCCTCCGGTCGTACCAGTTGGTACAGGTGGTCGAGGCTTTTGCAGCATTGGACTCTAAGCTGAGTTCCAAGTCGATGAAGACTTCATTCTTCTCTAGACTGATACAACTTATGCCCCCTGTGCGTCATGTTTCTTACGATTCCGCCATCCGTCGGCCTGCCAGACTTTGACGGTCTTGGATCAGGACTCTTCTTCCCTCGGGCTTTCCAAACCCAAGTCGACCATTATTCCTATGGCGACTTTGGAGTCCCTGTTAGGTTTATCCAGAGAGATGCTGGGCATGCTATCTCTCTCAGATCATGTCGTCTGTTTTAGCTGCTTTTTTGCCTCCAGATACGTTTGACGACATACAGGCTCCTTTGCCTGTGCTTTCCAAGGCGCTCATACACCTTACTCCCATGCATGCCAACAACAAGGCTAATCTGGATTTAGTTCGCCGGGACGCAGTGCTGGACACTAGCCGCTCTCTTCCTGAGGTGCAGCGCTCTGCTCTTCGATCCGCTTCATTAGTGGGTCCGCGTCTATTCCAGGATTCCGTGGCGACGGTCAGGGATGACGTCCTGCGTCATTCCAAAGATCATCCGCTGCTTCGCCAGCTCAATCCGCCTTTGTTGGAGGCCGGGGCCGCCATCTGCTTCGTCCGCCGCGTAACCACTGTTTCTGCATCTCCCTCTTTCTCACATGGTAAGGGTAAGCGCCGGCAGAACAGAGGAAGTCACAGATCCTTCTACTAGCAGAGGAGGTGGTTTCTTCTCTCGCAGGCCTCGCCGAGGCTCGAAATGAAAGTCCTCAACTCGGTTCGTCCCAGGTTAGAGGAAGCATATCAGAGTTTGCACGCTGTTGGGCCGCGATCACATCCTATCCTTGGGTGTTAGATGTTCTTCGGTTGGGGCTGCGGGTATCATTCCGGAGGAACCCACTCTGTCACGGTTGCCGCTTCCAACTGAAGTTCCTTCAGACGGTTCACGTCGGGAACTTTTGATCTTGGAGATAGACAATCTCCTGCCATAAAGGCGGCGATCGAGGTCGCCAGGAACATTCATTCAGTGGGATTTTATCCCCGCCTGTTCTTGGTGCCGAAGAAGGACGGCCGACTCAGGCCGGTTATCGATCTGAATATCCTGAACCAGTCTATCATTGCTCTCAAGTTCAGCATGGAGACTTTTTCAGGTCTGTTCGCCGCTCCAGTCACCAGGGAGATTTCGCCCCCAACATCGACCTGCAAGACGCTTACTTGCACGTTCCGATTCATCGGATATCGCGAAAGTATCTTGGGTTCGCTTTTCTGGGGCGAGTTTACCAGGCCAGGGCCATGCCTTTCGGCCTCAACCTGGCTTCTTGGGCCTTCACCCGACTGATGTCGCATGTGATAGCCTTCCATCGCACACAGTCCAGGGTGACCACTTACGCTTATCTGGACGACATCCTCCAGAAGGACTCCAATGATGCTCTTCTGGAGTCCGATGTCGACACACTGTTGAACCTGCTTTCCTCACTAGAGTTCAGAGACAACGAGAAGTCGGACCTTGTCCCTTCTCAGTCCTTTTGTCACCTGGGGTGGACTTCCGTACTCATCTGAACACGGTGGCGGTTCCCCGGGCAAGGGCTGTGATTCGGATATCGCCCGGACTCTGCCCCAGTTCACGCCCGCTACAGCCCGGTGTATTCTCCGGCTGCTCAGTCTCTGCGGTTCCGTGATGAATCTCATTCCTTTAGGTCGGCTGCAAGTCACACCTCTCCAACACTTGCTGCCCAGTCGTTGCAGGCCAAATGTCGATCCTCTGGATCTGGTACTCCAGTTACCAGCATATTAGGGACCTGCGAACCGTTCGAGATTCGGCTCGACTCGAAACCATCGCCGAGATTCGATTCGACTCGATACCTCACCGTCCGATTCGTATTTTTCGAACCGACCTCTGTTCAAACGGCGAATTATATGTGCACTCGCTCGCATCAAGAACACGCCGTCATACGCTAACGATAGTGTAATAAATCGCTCTCTGAACGTATTAGCTCTCCAATTTTGTTGATTATTAAACCCCCGGGCTACCGTACGATCTCTGAGGGTCAGGGAAGATTCGTCCCCGGGAATATTCGTCCCTGGGTTTTTGAGAATATTGTATGTCTATCTTCACTATTAGTGCGCGATACTGTGTTTCGCGAGACTTTGAGTTTGAGATTTTTTATCATATTTTCCGACATGCCTTGTTTGCTTTTATAATAATGGTATTTGGTGCTGATGAGGCTGAGCACGAGCCACGACCACCAAGTGGGTAGAATAAAACTGCGAGTCTATGAGTTCAGAATCAATTGGTCTGGAATCGAGTATTCTCGCAGTGCGAGAATACTCGATTCCAGACCAATTGATTCTGAAGTCATCCAGCATGCAGAGTACCGGTATTGCAGACTATGGAACAGGGCTTACATTTCGTCTAAATTTGTGAGAATCCATTTGGATTCTCGTGAAAATGATTGCGAGAATCCATACCTACTATGAGTGTCCCAGGATCCCATGACGCCACAAAGGTTGAACCACTGTTGTTTACTGATAACACATGTTAACCTTTTACCCAACGCACTTTTTTAATTTTTAAAACTAAGTTTGATTATTTTTAAACAATAAATAATAAATAAATGATAAAATAATTAAATGAACAATATTTACCAATAAAATCTTACAAATATGGCTGTCGTTGGAACCGGCTCAATGAGCCGGTTCCAATGACAGCCATATTTGTAAGGTTTTATTGACAAAGTGTCAGGATATTTCAGGTCATGTTAGCCTTCTATTGGTTAATTTGTTGCCGCTGTATTAGTTAAAGGGTTAAATTGACTCAATTGTTTTCACGCGAATCCTATCAGAGGTGCAGCGAGAATCTACATGGAGTCTCGCCGGTTTTATTGCGCGAATCTTTGTGCGAATCGATTCTCGGATTCTCGTCGAAATATAAGCCCTGTGGAAGCACGAATGTCGCCGTCGCGCCGGTTTCAAGGTTCGAGATTCGACTCGACTCGATACCAGAGGGATGATTCGGCTCGAGATTCGGCTCGAAGTTTTATCCCCGGCTCGCAGGTCCCTACAGCATATCTTAGTCGTCACTTGTTCAGTGGATTGTGCAGGGAGTTCCGTTGGATTTGCGTACGTCCGATCGTGTTCTGACGGCAGATGCCAGCGATCTCGGATGGGGCGCGACGTTGGACTCTCTGGGTCTTTCCATTCACGGTGTTTGGGACCAGGATCAGGCAACCCTTCACGTCAACCAGAAGGAGCTTCTCAGTTTCCGGCAGGGATCCCTCACCTTTCGAATCAACAGGTCCTTTTGTCGTCCCGACAATTCGACAGTGGTCGCTTACATTGAGAACCAGGGTGGTACACACTCGGTTCACATGTACAAATTGATTCGGGATCTTCTACTGCTTGCTCAGGACGTCAACTCCAGTGTGGTGGTTCGTAACATTCCCGGTCGTCTGAACGTCCTTGCCGTAGGGGCAGGGCCGTTTCCACCGAGTGGATGCTTCACAGAGCAGTGTTCTAGTCGCTTTGCAATCGGTGGGGTCGACCCCACATCGACCTGTTTGCGACCCGTTGGAACCATCAGGTGGACACTTTTGCATCCTCCTGTCGAGATCCTCTGGTTTGCGCTGTGGACGCTTTGTCACCCGTTTGGAACGGACTAGTCGGCTATACTTTCCCCCGGCTCCGATTCTGCCTCAGTTTCTAGCCAAGATACGAACCTGCAGTTGTCTAATCATTCTGATCGCTCCCCTGTCGCCTCAGCGGGTATGAATCAATCAGCTACGCCCTCTGTTAGCGGCGGTTCCGGTACGTCTCCCTCTACGTCGCGACCTTCTCTGTTAAGGTCATTCGAGGAGGTTTCACGTCGACCCAACATCATTCTGCCTTCACGCATATCTTTAGTCCGGTCCTGTCTCCTTGGTAGAAGTTATTCGAGACCAGCAGTGTTCCTCTTCTTCAAAGCGGCACTCCACTGGTTTAGCCTATGCGGCTAAGTGGAAGGTCTTCTGTCGATGGTGTGCTGATCACTCTGATTATGCCAACACTTCGATTACACAGATTGCAAAGTTTCTGGTATATCTGTTTGATTCTCGGGGTCTCCAACCTGTTACCATCAAGGGGTACAGGTCTATGCTTTCGGAGACTTTTCTTTTTATGTGGGAAAGTGTCGTATCGGCACTAATCAGTACTTATTATTCGGTACTTTTCGTTGTAAAGGCTTAGGGTTTTGCAAATGACTCCACAACATGGAATCTTTCTTTGGTGCTCTCTTGTTGGGGGGGGGGGGGGGGGGGGGGGGTGCCGCCGTTCGAACCATTATCCCAGGTGGTTATGCGTTTTCTCACATACAATATGGCATTTCTGATCGCTTTTACCTCAGCCAGGCGAGTGGGTGAGCTTCACGCCTTCTCGGTTGATCCGACTCTTTTCAAGAGCTCTGCCAACAGTGTTAGTTTTACCACTGACTGTCCCTTTCTGGCCAAGAATCGGATAGCAGAAACTACTCCGCTTCCTATCTGTATCCGGGCTCTTCCTTCAGTTGATGGTAATGACGATTCGGACTCCCGCGTTGTGTCCTTGGACAAGGCACTTCCCCGATTGTCCACATGGGGGCACGATAACGCTGTGTACTAAGGCGTACTGCATGTCGATGGTGCGCATGTCTTCAACCAATCTAAGCCTGCCTGTGCTGCAGTGCGGAGTTACGATGTTGGGGAGCTGGCAGGTGCTCGTCGTTGCTCGGTGGTTCTCTCCGGGTACTCCAGCTTTCTCCACCCGTAAAACTGTCACGGTCATGATTAGCCATTGTGTATATGTATGTGACCTTACACCCCAATAAATAAATAGGAAAGGTAGGAAGCGATTCTTTCTATGTCTTATCCCTGGTCGACAGAAGATCTCTCCTCCATCCATTTCTAGGTGGATTTGTCTTATTATATTATATGTACGGTATTTAGGAAAGGAATTCTTCGTTGGTTTGTTCGATACAATGTAATTAAAAATTGAATTGAGGTACCGAGACAAATTGAAGCGGTTTATGGTAAATTTACGTGTGATCAATATGTTTAATCATCTCGTGGATTTCGAACAGGCGTGATTCAATTCTTATGTTTATTTCCTTCATAAAACATAATTATTTTAGGTCCGGACAGGATATCAAGTTGGCTTATTTACGAGGCACCGCCTTGGCTAACCAAAATTCGGTCAAGTTCTGTTCCTAAAAAAGGAACAAAGTAACACAGTTTCTGATACAAAATAGGCTCTGGAAATGTAGTGCACAATATCAATGCGCGATGTTCAAATGTCACGTAATCAACTGGTATTCATGGAAAAATAACATCACCTGATAATCCACTGACGATACAGTGTTCATTTAAGAAAATTTCAGTTGTGGTGTAAACATTAATTATTGCATGTCATGTTGTTGACTATGACAAAAATATGTTTGTCGAGGAAGAATAGTTCGCGCGCCTCCGTTGATTGGACTATATATTCTTCCTCGTGAACAACTTGTTTGGCACAGCCAGCCCAAGGCCGTGCAATATTTATAATACATGATTTTTTTCTAAAAATGTATTCAGTATTTTGAAAATGGATTATATTAATTATCCGTAATATCCTTGAATATTCCAGGATGTGTGGAATTATTTCCTCCTGACATGT
The DNA here is from genome assembly GCA_031216915.1 of Pictodentalium vernedei. Classification (NCBI taxonomy): domain Eukaryota; kingdom Metazoa; phylum Mollusca; class Scaphopoda; order Dentaliida; family Dentaliidae; genus Pictodentalium; species Pictodentalium vernedei. The sequence continues at coordinate 177,637,990 of CM062294.1, forward strand.
CACCAAACAAATGTGCTCTAGTTTCTATTGGGTGTTAATTTGACTCACCTTACATTTGGTGAGAACCCTTATCATTAAAAAAAAAGTAATTTGTGTTGACAGTTTTAATTATAATGGGTGGGAAAATGTGGAAGCACATTGACCTGAGCAATAAAATAGTGCTCTGTTTTCAGTTTCTGTGTAAGAGGACCACCATCCACTTATTTTTTTTCTTTCAATTCTTCCTCGACAAACACATTTTATCATAGTCAAGGAGATGACATGCAACAATTATTATATTATATCGAACAAACCGAGGAAGAATTCCAATCTTAAATACGCCGTAATTAGGTTGTGGGTATTATTTAGCATTTGTGATAGTATTTCATATTCATCAATTCAATTCCCAAATGTTACTTTTACATGCAAGTTTTATTTTCTCTTACAATACGTATGTATTGTGTCCGTAATTACCCGAATATAATGTGTATCAGCCCCCCCCACCCCCCCCCCCCCCCCCCCCCCCCCCGTATACAAAATCGGCATCTTGCAGTGGCGTAGATAAGGGGGGCGCCCGGCGGAGGCCCCTCCACCAGAAGTTTTGTCAGAATTTTTTTGGAACCATTTTTAGGCGAATTTATGCCTAATAACATTAAAATGCTGGCATTGGGGATAAAAACATGCCATTTGGGGTAAATTTTGGGTAAAAAAGACCAATTTTCAGTACATTTGCAGTAAACAACAGATTCTTTCTGTTTGTTTGGGTTTTTGTCGTTGTTACACTGTCGGAAAATTTTCGGTCTGTCGGAAAATTTTGGGCTTGCCCCTCCGCCAACGAAAAGCTATCTACGCCACTGGCATCTTGCAACTGAATAATACAATCGCGTGCTCGGGTACGATTTTTACGTTACTATTAATAGAATATTACAAGCTTTCGAATCGCATTTGTGAGAGAACGTGTATACAAAAAGAGAGAAGAGAAAAACAATTCTCATCAAGAGTAAAATTATTTAATTATGGAACTACAGTGCTTTTATGATTTTGTTTCTGAATCACTGGAAGCATTGAAGCCGAAAAAAGTTGAACTGGAGCTGAAACGGTTTAGGGGTTCTCTTGATCGATTAATCACGTGGATTAACCTTGGTTAACCAATTAATTATTTGTCCAAATAGATATCTGAATAATTGTCATGCCGTTGATGATTTACAGCATGAGCCCCTTATCCAACGTAACAAACAAAACCGACTAGGCCTATATTCAAAAATCTCTATTCAAATTTATTGTTTTCAATTTTTGTCCCAAAAACATAGCTTATGACCCCTCATTGGAACGATCTATCGTTCCAATGAGGGGTCATAAGCTATGTTTTTGAGACAAAAAGTGACAATTTTGAGTAATTCATGAATTTATTTTACAAGTATCGTCTGCTACCCGCAAAGGGTAAAGGGTTAAGAATGACCATTTCCAGCCACTGATACACTATGATGATCATGCAAGTAAACAAGTATGTCAGCAAGTAACTTGAATGATTTACTCTGTCGCATATTATTGATGTGAGTCAGTGTGACATTGTTTGCCTGTTTTGGAGCAAGTTTGTGTCTTTGTTAACCCATATAATACAGTAGTTCAAAAGTAACGGTTAATCGATCAATTACTTTTTGGATCGATCAAGATGTTGATCATTGATTAATCGATTAATCGCTTAACCGTTTCAGCTCTAAGTTGCACATGTTTGCACGCGATAAGAGTGTCCGAGGATCGCAAAAGTTCAACGCCGCCGCAGACAGTTTCAACCGAAACGACAAGCATTTTTATCAGACTGAAAAAAGATATTATTTTCCGAACATTTCAACAAAACCATCTCATGTGAAGCCTCGCGCGATATAGTTTTGTTGATTTTTTTTTTAGAAAAATAATGGTTTTTCAACTGCTCAATTTGTAAATTGCGTAAGAGGATTCCTTACGTTAGGTAAAGTGTTAAGTTATTACAGCTGAGAAATGTAAGATAAATCTATCATCACTATTATGTTTATATACACAATGCTGTATCAGAATCTCGGTCTTGTTTCTAAGGCAATATCTCGACGAATCATAATGGTGATAATATTATAAGTTATTGTGATGTATTGGCGGTAACGCGTGGTCAGAGGTTTGCTGCTCAGCACGTATGTTCAGTATATTCACCACAATAACGTATATGTTCCAATATGACCATACCCATAGCCCAAGACCCACAAAGTGAATGAACAGTTAACAAGGCAGGCCTGGCAATCTTGAAAATCAAGGAGTGCAAAACAGTTGCCCTCCTCAGATTGCTTGGGAGTCCAATTGCACCTGAAATATTCAATGCAAAAACTTGTATGCTATTTTGGTTATATTCACTTCACAGTATTGATATTGTGACTGACAAATTGTACTACATTCAGCTACATAGTGAAAAAATTGGCACACACATCTTCTCATTATTCAATATGTTGCATTCAGTTTTTATGTGACTGTCTTCAGCACTCAAAATCAGTCGAAATACTACACAGAAAGGGTCATGAATTTTTGCGAATCAATGCAACATTGACAAATCGTCTCCTGAGTTCCAATGTGTTCTCTGTGCCAGTAGGCACAGAGAACACATTGGAACTCAGGGGACGAAATGATAATTGATTTTAAAGGCAGTCCCAAACAGGTCTGGCATTCCAGAACATTAAGGGGTTAAAAAAAATTGCCCCCCTCAATTTTGTCTAGGCGTGCAGCACTCCTACACTCATAAAGAATGCCAGACCTGACAAGGCAACGTTTAACCATCACATGTTTGGTTAATGGACGTCTCGAGTACCCCATGACGTCACTGGACATATAATTAATAAATCAGATAAAGGCCGAAGTCATTCCAACTTAGTTCAAATCGTAAAGCGGGTTAAACAACACTTCATTCGGAACATCCTCTGCTTCACGTGAAATATCTATAAAATTGAAGTGGTTTGCAAGTTGATGGAATAATTGCGAAATGGGCAACCTCATTTCAAATATTTCACATGGTGACGTCAGACGGTAACATAATTTATGGTACTGGAGTTGTAAACATAAAAGAAAGAACGCGAGCACTCATCCAATATGAGGGCGAGGATTTTAGTCCTATTGGAACATATATTTGTAATGTCCCTCTGGCTCTTATAATTAAATTGGAACATATGTGAATTTCAGAATGGCTGAACGTGTGCTTTAATCTAAAAAAATGCCAACCAATAATTGTCTTAATTTTCCATTCTTAGCAGAATTAGCATAATAAGTAAAACTGAACCACTCCATTTTTAGCTCACCTGACACAATGGGCCATCACTTGGCGTCCGTCGTCCATAAACTGTTCATTGTTGAGTCGATGTGAACCAACTCGACAGGAATGGTTTATGGGAAGTCCTCTATAAACGATCCTCATTTTGTTCCCGTCGGATGAAAAACCAGAGGCTTTCTTTGATTCTGATTCGTGGATTTTCAAAAATCTTCTCTTCTGAAACTTCAAGGCCAAATGTTTTGAAACTTCACATGCTTGATGACTGGGATATATGAAATGAAGTTTATTCAACAAAATACGAAATTTACAAGTTAGTTTTGTACAAAGAGTTTTGCATATATAGAATACACTGGTAAATTGTTGGGACACAACATAGCCACATTGGCTGTCTTCCTGTTGCCCCCAGGAAGTGAAAAAGACTACACAGAAATTACTACACCGAAATGGAGTAGACTGGATATTATTGTTCATAGGTGTCACTGCCCATGGTCCAGCTATTGAATGAATGGAGAGAGGAAGGAAGACCTCGAATCTACGTGATGGCCCCTTCCCAGTCTACTCGAAAGACTGCACCCGATACGCGTAAGTGCATTTTGACGGTAGACTACAAATTTGAATCAATAAGATTGAGCGTAAGATGATGGGTCAAGACATGATTGGACATTAATTCGAGGTCTGGTTGGATGAGATAACTGGAGGAGTCATCGGCATGGGCTGACAATTGCGTCACATGAATGAAGGGTCCCACAATGGAGTGTGGCGACGAACGGGTATCAATGAGGATTATGCCGACATTCTGGACACATATGAAACGAACAGTTAACATGTGAGGAGTAGCTTGCTAAGCATTCATTAGTAAGTTGTTTCTTGAAGACATGTCTGGAAGGTAGGGCCCGTAGGTTAGCGGGATATCCTTTACTAACTATCCTCATTTAATGTTGATCGGGGTGTAAACATGGCCGCAATTGCGGCTTATAGTTACCATAGAAACCCTATGGGAAATATAACATTTTCATCTTCTCTGGAACTACTGAGCAAGAATGGTCTATGGGAGGTTCTCTGCAACTGTTCCTCATTTTGTTCCTGTTGGATGAAAAACATGGCCGCCAGAGGGATTCTTTGATTCTGATTGGTCGATTTTTGAAAAATCTTCCCTGAAACTGTAAGGCCAAATGTTTTGAAACTTCACACAATTGATGACTGAGACACTCTCTACCAACAGTCTTCATTTAATGTTGATCGGGTTGCAAACAGGGCTGCAATTGCGGCTCATATTTACCATGGATACCGTTTGGGATATAACATTTTCATCTTCCTATCTGAAACTACTCGGCCAGTGTGAACCAAACGTGGCACAAATAATGTATGGAAAGTCCGCTGAAAACAATCATCATTCTGTTTCGCTCAGATGAAGGAGCATGGCAGCCCGCTGCATTCTTTGATTTTTATTAGAATAACTGGGGATATGTAGTTCAGGCAGGTGAGCGATGACGTGCTCTTTAGAGCCTATTTTCCTTTTTATTACTCAATTTTCAAGGATCTTAATTAAGAATACTGGGAACGAAAATGTTTTTGCTCCACGAAAATGGTTTTGCTCCTTACATGTATAATTTTTACCAGGATATATTTTCTTGAATGGGGGCCTGTACTCCGTAAAGAATTTCACTCAAAGGAACCTGTACCACTTGTTCGATTGACGAATTATAGACTTAGATTTCAAACAGAAAATAAAATGTCCAGGATATTTAAAAAAAACCCAAGTGATACAGCCAATGAAAACAGTAATGGGCAAGTTCAGTTGGGGGATGAGGCCAGCGTTACTTATTCCCAGTTCCTTAGTCGACATTCGATATCAACCGATAAAATCGGTCGATATATTCCCAGTTTCTTAGTCGACATTTATTGGTTGATAAAGAATGTCGAATAAGGAACAGAGAATAAGTAACGGTTGACATGTCCTTATTTCAGTTCTTAACTGTTTCCATCACACAACTATTCTCTTAACCCTTTACCTAACGTGAAAAGCAGACGACACTTGCAAAAAAAATTCTTGAATAACTAATTTTTTTCATTTTTTGTCTCAAAAACATAGGTTATGACCCCTCGTTGGAACGAGCTCGACGAGCTCGTTCCAACGAGGGGTCATAACCTATGTTTTTGAGACAAAAAATGAAAAAAATAGTGAAAATTAATTGGCGATTTTTGAGAATAGCGCTGGCCGGTTTTGGCCGTTACGTTGGGTAAAGGGTTAACACTTAGACATTATTTATGTTTCTAGATACCATATCAACATCAAACCAAACGGTAACAACCGATCACCAAGAATCGGATGACAACAGATACGTAAAATCTGAGTGATTCCTAGAACAAGACTGTCTAATCTGTGGGTGGTGAAATCGTGTCATTGAAGAAGAATAATCACGCTTTGCAACCTTCTATAAGAAGGTCTTCTTTTTTACCTTTTTGCCGAGGTGAAATATTACTTCTCAATGTTCAAGGGTTGGTGATAATTCCTTCTATCAACATAAAGGAAAGTTCATTATTGTTTTATTATTATGACAGAAAAAAAAATCGTATGCAAATTCGTTCCTTTATTACATATTTTTCAAAGAAAAACAGCTTATTCATATGCAACAAAATAAATTTAATTTCAACATATATATGTACAAAAAGCAATGTGCATTAACTTATTTGTTCATGTTGTAGTTAATTGTTATATTTGAACAGTTCCTAAATATTGGAACAGTGAAATTAAAGGAAGGAGCAAGCTCGAAATAATATTTATATTTTTATCCCAAACAGGCATTTGGAATCATTATATCAACCTATCTGTGTCATTTTTAGACATTAATTTTAGAGAGGTGAAATATCAACTCGATTGCGATAAAAATGGAATAGATCAGCAATACTGGAGTATATCAACACTTCTGACGAGTGTTTAGCCAATTAAAATACGAGATTTTTTCCATCATATAATAAAACAAATTAGTGCAAACATCAGTCGGTCAAGGATTTTTCCTCATGCGTCCTGTTTGATCTGGCTAATCTTGTCCCTTCGACTTCAACTCTATGGAATACAGCAACCAAGATCATCTGTTGTCATGATCTGTATTTAATCTTCATATTTTATTCAGAGGCTCAATATTGCCTTTTCGAAGAATTGGCGAAGAACAACTTTCCTACACCAAGGATCATAAAAAATATTGATGGATGGCCGTGCACATGGTTAACAGGAGCAGGAATTGGTAATGTATAAGTTACTGAATTTTTCAGTCTTCCCAATTCGAGTGTCCAAATCCAATCTTCATTTCTCAGAAACTATTCCGCAGTTTGTATACAAACGAACGTTGTCGAGAACTCAACAACGTTCGTTTGTATACATACTACGGAATAGTTTCTGCGGTTACTCAGAACTCACGGAAATTGCCGATCATTAACGAAGTCTTGAACGTCAAAATCGATTATTTCTCAATATACACAGCGCTGCTTCGAGGTGTAATCTATCCCAAACTGGCAAAGGAGAAGAGGCAGATTTACTACGTTTTAACAGTGGAATGACGATATTTCACTGTCACTATCACAAATCACTATCGATATTTCGGATAACCGGGTGACGTTTTTTTTAATCGGTTAGGTAGGTAACGTGTTTCAAACCGGTTATCCAGTTAACCATTTCAGTACTACATTCTACAACTAACATAACACGCAAACTTTGGTACTCGTCCTACATCAGTCATAGAAACCTTCTGGGTCCAAAGTGCATTTATCTGTCTTGTCTACGAAATATTCCATAGTAAATCTTGGATCTTGGGTGTTTTTTATTAACAGCCCAGGCGAACAAATTTACTGCTGGGATTCCATAGGATTGGGTGGGTTTGCTTTAACACTGTTTTACATCCCAGTGAACTTCATTCCACATGTCGCTTAACAACAGCTGAACTGATTTTTTGACTAATGATTTTCTTGAGTAAACTTTTCACAAATTTTTCGTCAAATCTACATGACAAGATTTGATGATGAAAAATGTGTTTAAAATACTAAGAGTTAAACAGAGGATCCAATCTACATTTTGCCTTTTCATGCTATTGTTAAATCAGATCAACTACCACCATGAACAGAATACCAAATGCAGCGTACACCACGTGAGTGGTGTTTGGCTCCTTTGCCCCGGTAAAAGTAAAGCTGAAATACACCCCAAATCCGTTCTAGGAGCTTTCAAAATTCAATGGGAGAGTTTGGGAGGAGGTGTCATGGCGGGGCTGGTGGTACTATTAAAGTGGAGTTTAAAGGCGGATCTCTCAACGGAACAATTTAAAAACACTTTGGTTTATTGTGGTAACACCATTACATTTAACATAATATCCACATACAAATGCAAATTAAAAATTTAAATGTACATTTTAATTGTTAGGCGAATGTGAGTTTGTGAATTCACTTTCCAGAAGGTGACTCACTTCACGGAATCAAGCCTGGAAATAAGCAGACTGTCGTCTGCAGAATGAGGTCCCCAGAGGGTGAATTTTGTGATGCTACTAAATTTATCCTCTGTGAACCTCAATCTGAATCACAGTCTCACACCTAAACAGAAAAATGTACCCAGAGGATAAATAGGGGGATTCTAGCCCACTGTATGAGATAGCATTAGCAAATCCCCCCCCCCCCCCCCCTCCCCGGGGACCTCATTTTCCAAATGACAGATTGCTTATTTCTAGGCTTGCGCGGAAGGGCCCCATTTTCGTAACCAGTTGTGTTTTCAGTAACAAAACTTTTACAACCACATTACACTGTGGAAATTAAATATACATTTATGTAGTGAAGTGACTGAGCATTTAAAAAATCACTTCTTATAAATCGTTCATCAAAAGGCATCAGGGTGCCTCAAAATTTCGTTAGCAGTTGGATGCAACAATTAATGAAACAGTTCTTATATTAGTTTTGATGAGCACAAACGTGACATTAAATCGATCCACTCGGTGCTTTAACAATCTGGTAAAACGTGTAAGAGTGCAATGGAGGGGACGATCGTCATATACTCTGCGTTGGTATGAGAACGTCAAACCGCCAACCCCGAAGTCGGAGAGAATCCAAACTGCACGTAGCTTCTGTAGCCACTTAGTATATTCGTTTCTGAAAAATATGTGTAAGTGGAAATTGTGGGGCTGAACAAATTGTAAGCTGAACAGACTTATCCCGAAGACTCAAGTTGGAACTCTGAGGTTAACTTTAAAGTCTTGTCCACAAGACTTTTAACCACACAAATTATCGGTGATTTTCTATTAAAAATGCCAACCAAGTCTTGCAGGAGCATAGGACCAGTGTACGCGTCAAGTGACTCCTTTGGAACGATATCGCTGAAAAGTACGATTGAAGTGCGTAGCGTTTTGAAAAAATCTCAATACAATAATAGTTGGCGTCTAAAATGACCGTTATGTAGTACCAGCTAATACAGGCGGTATTTCTGATTACATTCGTTGTAAGTGTTGTTGTATTTCATCAAACACTAATGGTGAAATTCTTTCAATTCCAGCTCTTCTTTCAAGTCTCAATAATATTTCTTGGTTTGTGGTGTTGTCACTTCGTTCTACCTCTTCCAACCTCGCCTTGTCTTGATATTTTCTCAATAGAAATGGGTGTATTCTCGTGGTAAGTTTACTATCGAGTGATCAGTTTCCCCACACTCTGGCTCTTATAAATAGCCTGCACGGATGCCTCTGAGACAACCACTCAAGGTTATATGTATAAAATCCCAGTTGGGAATTTGTGTTTCTTTCGACAGGTGATCACTCATGACTCATTTGTGGTCGGGTAAGAAATAGTTACTAACTGAGATGAAGGTATTCATGAATTTGAACAACCTGCCAACGTGTGGTATGTGACGCTGAGCCGTGTTACAGCACGTTTGGCAGGTTGTTCAAATTCATGAATACCGACAGCGTGGTTAGTAAGTCAGTAGACTTACACACCAATTCTTTTGTCTTCTCCGGGTTGGTAAGAGGCGTGAAATACCCGATATAACAATAGACTAGGTGTTCAAGTCACTTGAACACTTGTACTCACTTACCATACCTAGGTCCGTGCGTTCTGTGAATTGGCGCGTAAGTAAGTTACTTACCTCGCTGTCGGTATTCGTGAATTTGAACAAACTGCCAACGTGCCGTAACACCTCGCCGATTCGCGGCTCGGCGTCACATACCGCACATTGGCAGGTTGTTCAAATTCATGAATACCTCCACCTCAGTTAGTAACTATTACTTACAGAGAACAACTAATAAGAACCGAGACTGAGAACCGAGAACAAAACAAAATAATACATAAAGACGAAAATAAATATTAATTGTTAGCATATAAGTACTCCATATCGTATAAAAAATAAGAAAAGTCAAATTTAGACCAGACAAGTCTGTGGTGATTATTTATCAATCTCGTTTTCGCAGCCGACTTATCATGTAAACACTGAAATAAATTTCAATACCAACTGTACTTGCTGGGTTGTTTGAAAAAAATAAAAATCTCATTGTTTCCAGTGTTTCCTGGAAACAAAGTGCCCTATAGTTATATTCCTTTTCTCATTTCTTGCCACATATGGTTAATTGACACTGGCTGCATGAAGTTTCATGCAATAAATCACTTTTGTTGTTTTCTGTAAATAGTCTCTTCTCGGTGTGAATACAAGAGCTGAAACGGTTAACCGATTAATCGATTAATCAAGGATCAACATCTTGATCGATCCAAAAAGTAATTGATCGATTAACCGTTACTTTTGAACTACTGTATTATATGGGTTAACAAAGGAACAAACTTGCTCCAAAACAGGCAAACACTGTCACACTGACTCACATCAATTATATGAGACAGAGTAAAGCATGCAAGTTACTTGCTGACATACTTGTTTACTTGCATGATCATCATACTGTATCAGTAGCTGGAAATGGTCACTTGTAAGCGCTCACAAAGACGCTAGTGTCTATGTGAAAATGCTATTTCCTAATTTTCAATTTCCAACAATCATTGTAAACAAAATCGGGCAAAACGATTTGTCATCGGTGATAAGTATTCTGAATTGTCTGATGGTCAACCTAGGTCAACTTTTAACCCTTTACCCAACGTAACGGCCAAAACCGGCCAGCGTTATTCATAAAAATCTCCAATTAATTTTCATTACTTTTTTTTATTTTTTGTCTCAAAAATATAGATTATGACCCCTCTTTGGGACGAGCTCATCGAGCTTGTTCCAAAGAGGGGTCATAACCTATGTTTTTGAGACAAAAATGAAAAACAATTAGTTATTTAAGAATTTTGTTTTCAAGTGTCGTCTGGTCTTCATGTTAGGTAAAGGGTTAAACAAGATCACCGTTATTACATGTAAGTGCACCTACCTCTGCAAAATTCCACAAAACTATATATCTTGTTGAGCTGGTACCTCTGCAAAATTCCACAAAACAAAATCTCGTTGAGCTCGTTCCATTGAGGGGGTCACATGATATGGGTTTGTTGAAATGGTTTGAAACAATAATATTTAAAATATTAAACATTGATATCCTATACGATAGGTAAAGGTTTATCACCATTTCTGTATTCGCTCTTGTGTAAAATACGAAAAATTCATCGTGTTTCATCTATTTTTAGGAAGCAAAGGCAGACAGAAATTCATGCAATTTTCAAGTCATTTACAAACATACCTTCCTGGTCAACAGTTGTCAACTTTGAAGGAGGCCAGTGATGAATTATTTTTCAAAATTGGAAGTTTACTTGGGAGATATCACGTTTCTCTCAAGGTATGTTGATTTGCTTACGTGACCCTAATTTATACCGACACGATTTGGCTCAGAGGCAGGCTGGTCGTATGATCCACCGGGAAATTGGGAGCCACCCCAGGCCTCCAAAATTTACGCAGCCCAAAACCTGTTGGCGCATGAAATTTCATGAAAATCACAAAAAGGCGAAATGGATCTGATTGCATAGACTGTTTGTCGAAATGCCGTCTATGGCAGTCCACATAGAGAGCATTTCGATATACCAGCAGTCTAGTCTGCCATTAATCGGCCAGATGCAAGGAAACAGCATTCTTTGGGTTCGAAAAATTAACGTTTTCTCCCACTGGGCCGAACTATAGTCGGCCTGATGAGTCCGGGCCCCCTTTGATGCAACCATTTTTGTCAAATGAGCGACGCAGATGATACAAAAATGCCATTAAAAATGCCCACAGTGTGGACTGTCATTGATCGCTCAGATGCAAGGAAGAAGTGTTCTTTCGATTCGAAAAATCAAATTTTTTTCCAGGTCCGGAGTCCCCTTGGTAGTTTACCGGCAAAGTTTTGGGGCCCATTTCGCTCCTGATTTGGCTCAGTATAATTTGCACACAACTGGATTTGTCCTGGACTCCCTCGGCTTTGGTGTTAAAGTATAATAATAAAATAGCAATACTAAATTGATAATATGTGTGATGGAATTATCTGGGGGTCATTAGTAGTTTCTGTCTCTTGAATGTGAACAAAATGTTCATTTTTTGCCTCTAAGACATAGCTTAACTTCCTAACTTGATTGAATTAGGGTCAATTTAGGGACGAGCTTTACATGCTCGTCCCACTTGAGATGTCATGGGCTTTGTTTTGGAGACCACAATGGAAAGGAAAAGGAAATTTACATGACATGTTTCAGAAGTTATTCCCATTGTGTTGGAAAAAGGGTTAAGGATGTATTTTTAATTTCTTGCTGACCTTGCATGCTGCTGATGGATATTCCTGCCCAGGACAGAAGTTCTCTTGCCGATGAAATAAGGATAACTTGGGCACTTTATTCAAATTTTCCTCCGGTAAATGGAATGGATTTTTTCATCAATGATTTCTCTAGCTAGCTTTAGATGAATGTTTAGCTTAACTTGACAAAGTCGAGAAAAGCTATTGCCAATCAGGCGTGCGGAAGTCTGTGAGTGTGTGAGTCTGTGAGTCGATTCACATTTCCTTCAGTACAGGCTACACCCCGTAGTTCTTGTCCGATAATCATAAAATTTCATATGCAGGTTTGAGATCTTGTCGAGATGAGAACGCTCCTTTTGGTTACAATCGGTCAACCGTGATGGCCGCTTGGCTCGAAACACGAAAACGTTTGGCACAGTCTACAGGTCGTATTTATGAAGGGATTTCATTGGCACTTGGTAGGAAGACTCTGTATAATGTCTAGATGGGGGATGCCCCCTTTTGGTCGCGATCTGTCAACCGTGACAGCAAAGCGGGCCTGAAACCCGAAAACCGTTAGAACAGTCTGCAGGTCGCATTTATGAAGGGTTTCATGTAACTTGGTAGGATGATTCCATGTAATATCTTGACAAGAACATCCTATTTTGGTCGGGTTCAGGCAACCGTGACAGCCGCAGGGGCACATTACCTAGATTCCATTAGCGCAGTCTACAGTTTGCATTTATGAAGAGATTCCATTGTAAATTGGTAGGATGACTTGGTATAATGTCTAGATGAGAACGTCCTATTTTGGCTGTGATCGGTCAATCATGATGGCCGCACAGGCACTTGACCTAGATTTGTTTAACACAGTCTACAGTTCATATTTGTGAAGCAACATCATTGTAACTTGGAAGGATAACTCGGTATGCTGTCTAGATGAGACTGCTGTATTTTGGTCATGATTTGTCAGCCGTTACCGCCGCCTGGTCATGTTACCTAGATTCCTTTAGCACTGTCCACAGGATGTTTTTATGAAGGGATTTCATTGTAAATTGGTAGGATAACTTGGGATGATATCTCGATGAGACTGTCTTATTTTTATACTGTACCAATGACCCAGACTTAGCTGGTGCTAACTCTAACAAAACCAGGGCCAAACACAAATTTTGCCCCCCAATCCCCAAAATTTGCATCCAAAACAAAAAGAAATCATGTCCTAAAGGACCTCCATACTACGCCTCTACTGCGCATGCGCAGTGACGCAGACGTCCCGAAATTGGCGCCAATTATCATTCTCTGTTTGGCCCTTCATCAGTCAACATCTCACTGATCTTTGTGCTTGTAAATCTCAGTTTAAAGGATGCCAGACACGTAATTTTTGGAGAAAATGTGATTCTAAGGAGGATAGAAGGAGGAGAGGAAAAAGAAGTGACAAAAAATAATCAGGGCTGTACTTAAAATTTTTTGATGAAATTATGTTAAGTTGCCTATTTTCGAGGCATGGGCCTCTTGTTGTCATTCTTGCTAATTGTTGCACTGCTTATTCAGTGTTTCCTCTCCCCTAGCCTTCTAAAGTCCCCTCTTGCAATTCTCCCATGCTTTTGGCATATTTTTGAGAAATTACATTTCTAAAATTTCCTGGGAGAGTTGCTTGGTTACAGAATGTTTTCTGTTATTTTCCCCATAGTTACGTTTTCACCCAGGGGTGTATAACGTTTGTGTTCTGCATCTTCCATCTGATGTTCTGCAGATTCTCCCCTGGGAGTCTCTGTTTTGCATCAGATAGAGTGTAATTGATGACTGATTCCGGGCCAGTTTTTTCAGTGCCTGGAGTCATGTTTCTGGTGTTTTTACACTGTTTGTTTTCATTGGCAACAGCCTTTTTTGAGGGGGGCTGTTTGCCTTTGCTGTAGTTTATCTCACTATAAGATACATTTATATTATCCGTAAGTGTCTCATTAATTATTTAATATAAATTTAAAATTTTTGACCACACTTTGCCATCGGATCCATCGGGGCTCAACGTTACTTTTCAGCAACTTGGGCTTCGCTGAAAAAATATTTTTTCAAAATTATTTTGTTTTGCAATTGTTTTTTCATTTATTAATGGATCATGTTGTTATGTATCTTTGTGTCAGGGGTTTTTGCGAGTAACTAGGACTTATTGTTGTTCTTTCACAATGAAGGGACGTTGTTCAAATTGTAATAGGAAGAAATCTTCCTCTGACTTTCATGATCATTGTATTAATTGTAGTTAGTGTTCTCGCATTAATCCCTGTCCTATATGTGAACATTGGGATGAGAAACATTGGAAACGTGTGTCACGATATGTTGTTTCTGGAGAAAGAGCGATGCCGGCTCTTTCTCCGCAAGGTCACTCTACTCTCTCAGTTTCTATTTCAGAGGAACCAGAACAGGGTGATGTTTCCATGTTATCTTCAAGTGTGCGTCCGTCGTCACAAATGAATTCAGAGCTAGCGGCAAAAGTGCTCATGGAGATTAGACAAATGTCGTCCGCTAGCTCGCCCGGTGTAGCGTCCATTCACCGAATGGTTCGGCAGCCGGGTTCGTCCGATGCGGTCCAAGAGGAAATTTTGGGTGATGCGAGCACTATAAACATAATAGATGCACACCCAGTGACGGCGGATAGTAAGCGAGAACGGAGGAAGCCTTTGAGTCCGGTTCCTAGCTCATCCAGGTCCAGCCAGGCCGCGAGCGAGAGAGGCCCCTCTCTCGTACAACAACATCTGGGACCAGATGTTGTGGTACAAAATGTGTCTTTAGCGGAGCATACGTCCGTCGCTCGGGACGCTCCGTTGTATAAGCAGTCCGCAGAGACTGTTAAGGCTTCCTCTTCTCGTCAGCGCACACGACCGCACCTTGGCTGCGTGACCGCCGATATATTACCAGCTTCGCCGATCAAGGATTCTTCGGCGACCAGGTCACACCATCCGGCAGCCAGGGATTCGAGACCGATGGACTCCGGTCGTTCGCATAGGAAAAGTATGCGGGAGCCATCTGATGCGGAGCTGCCCTCGACGAAGCAGCGAAAGACTGCGCCTCCGCAGGTCTCGACGCCGGACATTCTTGTGCAGTTAGCACAGCTTATCGCAGCATCCCAGCAGCCGACAGAGACGGTGTCGGATCGAGAATTATCCGACGGCGCTGGGTCGGTACGCTCCGCCGAAGCATCGGGGGCTGACGACCGGGAACATCATGAGGTCCGACCGGATGGTGAAAGGGATACGGATGACTTGGAGCTATCCCTTTCGGAACAACATAAAGCTGCCGTGGACTTCATCCGGCACTTTCTCCCTCAAGTTGTTCCGTCGGGCCAGACTGCTGCGCTTCCGGACAAGAGAATTATAGTGTCATTGGACTCTGAATTTTTTGAGCGGTTCAGGGACATCGCTCCCGAGTTTCCATCGCAGTCCAATAATGTTGCAAGAACATTTGAATTATTGAACGATGCTATATTTAAACTTGCTTCCAGGACGGGGAAAGCAGGTTTCTTGTCCGCTAATACTCTACTGCCTTTCATTAATGCAAGGAATAAATTCGATACGGCAGGACAGGGTATACCGAGAGTTCCTCTGCGTATGGACGACGAGGTGGAAGACTTAGAGCTATCATTACCGTCGTCAGCTTCTATTCCAACCGCGGTGTTGGAAACAGCTATTGCGTCTAACAGAGCCAATTTAGATGCCTTATCTTACGCAGATCACCTTACTAAGGCGTTATCACTGCGCCTTCAGGGGAAAGAGTTTCAGGATATACAATCCTCTTTAAGACTTCTTTCAAGGGCAGTAGCTTATTCCACGTGTAACTCCGCCCTTTCAGTGGCAAATCTGGAGTTGGTTAGACGTGACGCAGCCCTAGCTACATCCACACTAGTGGATTCTAAGGTGAAGAACTCTCTTAGAGTCGCTTCGGTCTCAGGAGAACTTCTCTTTGACGGCAAGCTATTGATGATAAAATTACAAAGAAAGCTAAGGATTCTCTGTTGTTCAAATCTGCTCCTAAGAAGTTGGATACAGCAGACACGAATAAGACAGGCACTTCTGGGTCTAATGCGCCCAAGAGAGGTTCCTATAGAGGTTCCGGTGCGTCCTCTTGGTCTTATTCGAGAGACCGTCAGGATAGCGACTCTCGTTCGGGACGGCCTTCAGGCCGGGACAATCGGTCGGACGCCCCGAGGTCGACGAGGCGAGGTGCAGGTCGTGGAAGACGTGGTTTCTCCTACCGCAGGTCCAGGAGGTGATTGATGGCTTAAACCTCTATCGCGCTCCGGTTGGCGGAAGGTTGTCGAGCTTTTCACAAGAATGGGCGTCGATTACGGACGACCCTTGGGTGAGAGGAGTGACTTCGGAAGGTCTAAAGATATCCTTCAAACGAAAGCCTCCATTAACTCGAAGTCCAAAGTGGACTCATCTTCCGTCAAATCCGCAGAAAAGAGACGCCCTGTTATCAGAGGTGCAGTCTCTTTTAATGAAGAACGCGGTAGAGGTCGTAGAAAACCAGGAATCTCCGGGATTCTACAGCCATCTGTTTCTGGTTCCGAAACCAGACGGCTCGTTCCGTCCAGTCATAGATTTGAGCTGGATAAACAAGCTGATCGTCGCTCCGAAGTTTTATATGGAGACGATTCGATCGGTCAGAGCGAGTATTCGGGTGAACGATTATGCAACAAGCATAGATCTCAAAGATGCGTACTTTCACGTCATGGTACATCCGACATTCCGAAAGTATCTACGCTTCGCAGTCCTAGGAGTGGTGTATCAATTCCGGGCGATGTGCTTCGGATTGAATCTAGCACCCTGGGCTTTCACTCGGGTAATGAACTCGGTAATGATCTACTTCCGAGCTCATTCGTCTGCGGTAACGTCGGCCTACCTGGACGACATTCTTCAGAGGTACGGCAACGAGTTAACGCTTCAGAACGATGCTCAGAATCTTCTTCTATTGCTCCGACGTCTCGGTTTTATAGTAAACGAGGAGAAGTCGGATCTGGTGCCGTCCAAGTCATTCACTCATCTGGGAATGAGCTTCGAGACGCACAACAATCTCGTTCGTCTGCCATTAACCAGAGCGAAATTAGTCAGTTGTTACGCTCGCTATTGTCTGCACGCAGACAAAGTCACGGCGAGAGAATTTATGAGACTGATAGGTCTGTGCGGAGCCGCCGCGGATCTCATTCCGATGGGGCGGTTACGCACACGTCCTCTTCAAATTTTCCTGACTCAGAATTGGAGTGTGAAAATTCATTCGCTCGATGTAGACAGTCTCTTGTCAGATCAAGTGAAACAAGAGATTCAGACTTGGGCAAACATTCAGTGGTTAACTCAAGGAGTTCCGCTGCAGTTGCCGGATCCGAGTTTTACAGTTATGACGGATGCCAGTCAAACAGGTTGGGGTGCATCATTAATCCCAACGGATTCGAGATGCCAGGGTCTTTGGGATCCGCAATTCCTGTGCAAGCACATAAACATCAAGGAAATGATGTCAATTTGGCTTGCGTTACGTCACTGGATGGACATTATTCACGATGCTCATGTCCAAATCCTATCTGACAATACGACAGTAGTGGCGTATATACGGAATCAGGGAGGCACTCATTCAGTTCCGTTGTTCAATCTAACGGAAAGAATCCTTCTGTTTGCACTAGAACATCACGTTCTTCTTTCGGTCCGTCACATACCGGGTCGTCTGAATGTGCTAGCAGACTCCCTTTCACGAAAGGGTCGCTTGTTGCCGTCGGAGTGGACTCTCAACAAACAAGTATTCAATCAGATTTGCTACCAGTGGGAACGGCCAATGATAGACTTATTTGCGACACATCTCAACAATCAGTTGCAGACGTATGTGTCTCCGTGTCCGGATCCAAGAGCATTTGCAGTAGACGCTCTGTCGATCCCTTGGGACGGAATGATAGGATATGCGTATCCTCCAGCGCCGTTAATTCAACAAGTATTGCTAAAGATAAAACAATCTCAATGCAAGATTCTGTTGGTAGCATCTCTGTCGCCACAGAGACCGTGGATAAATCTACTCAGGTGTCTGTTGTGGGTCCTACCGCGGAAGCTTCCTCCACGGGAGGATCTTCTTTCGCAGGGGAAATCGCGCCAACTCCATCACAACCCGCAAGGTCTCAACCTTCACGTTTTTCCGTTGTGCGGTCCTTCTTGCATGGCAAGCACTTTACAGGACGAGCAGTGGACGCGATTTCTAACTGTAGGAGGACCTCCTCTTCGCTAAACTATGCGGCTAAGTGGAAGGTTTTTCGTCGTTGGTGTAGGGATCATTCTGTAGATATATTCGATCCCTCTATACCAGACATTGCAAACTTTCTAGTATACTTGTTTGACGAAATCAAACTGCAGCCTGTTACTATAAAGGGTTATAGATCTATGTTATCTGATACCTATGCACATCATGATAGTTTACAAATTGGATCTAATGTCTCTTTATCGAAGTTGGTTAGAAACTTTTCGATAAATAGACCCAGAACTCTTAGATTAATTCCTAAGTGGAATTTAGCTTGGGTTCTTCTTAAATTGAAGGAAAAGCCATTTGAACCTCTTGGGACAGTAGATTTCAAATTCTTATCTTATAAGACAGCTTTTCTCTTAAATTTCTCTTCTGCTAGAAGAGTCAGTGAGCTTCATGTACTATCGGTGGATGATTCTCATTATCGTAGTGTTGGGAACACTATCACCTTCACTACTAATGTGGGTTTTTTAGCTAAGAATCAGGCTCCTAATAAATATCCGGAACCTATTGTTATTAAGGCTCTTCCGTCTTCAGACGGGCGTAGGCCTTTACTCTGTCCTGTTAGAGCATTACGTATCTATAAACAGGGATCTCAGTTTATCAGAAAGGGACGGAAACGTTTCTTTCTGTCTTTGATGCCTAATAGAAAGGACATTTCAGTCCATTCTATTGCTACATGTAGATGGATTCAGTTAACTATCCGTACTGCTTATGAAGATTTATCTTCTTCTCAGCAGTCTGTGCTTAAGATTTCTGCTCATGAAGTAAGAGCTCTTTCTACTTCCTGGGCTTATGCTAATAGTGTGGCTATTACAGATTTAATGAAGGCTGCTTATTGGTCTCAGCCATCCACATTTACAAATTTTTATCTCAGAAATATTGAGTCTATTTCTGGAGACCTGCATTGTTTAGGTCCGTTATCTGTTGCTCAGAATGTCGTCCACTAAACAGTTGCAACTATAGTTATGCAGGCTTTCTGTTCCGGCAGTGACTCCGTCCGGCTGCCCCCTTCGCTCTGGGCTATTTGACCCAGGGCAAGGGGAAGGGGGGGGGGGGGGGGGGCGGGTGTTCCCTTAGGTCACCTGCTTTATAGTGAAAAGCAAGGGAATGCCTCCTCCAAGTCAGTATTTCTGAGTCGCTTCCGGGATGGTTTTAAAGTGTAATATTAATGTTAAATTTCATTCGTCTTATTTTTAAAGTGTAGCTCGGTGTGAAGCATTTGTATATGTCAAGTGTCAAACGGGCTTTAATATACAATACTCGGACACTTTTAAATGACTATAAAGAGTCTCAATTCTCTGGACTACTTTATTTATTGGCTTGCTTTAAAAATAATTAGTATAAGGGTTATACTGGATGTTAATAGAGAACATGAATGTTATTGTGCTCAATTATTAAGGGTAGTGTATCTTTCTAATTTAATATTAAATAAGAAAAATACATGTAAAGCCTAATACTCCTTTTCTCCTTAAGGGGTTACCTCTTTACTATATAGTTGAGCTTATTGGATTTTCCTCTATGTCCTAGGCCCTCCAGCCTGTTTACTATTCAGCTAAGTCTGGGTCATTGGTACAGTATAAAAATGTTAAAAAATTTATAGTAATTTATATATTTTTTATACTTACCAATGACCCAGACGGGGATGGCCCTCCCTGGAGTTGGGAACTCTTGCCTCCCCGCTGAGTACATAGCGCTGACCAGGCACTGCCAGTGAGAATGATAATTGGCGCCAATTTCGGGACGTCTGCGTCACTGCGCATGCGCAGTAGAGGCGTAGTATGGAGGTCCTTTAGGACATGATTTCTTTTTGTTTTTGATGCAAATTTTGGGGATTGGGGGGCAAAATTTGTGTTTGGCCCTGGTTTTGTTAGAGTTAGCACCAGCTAAGTCTGGGTCATTGGTAAGTATAAAAAATATATAAATTACTATAAATTTTTTAACATTTTCGTCATGATCGGTCAACTGTGACCGCTGGACCATCACGTGACCTAGATTACTTTAGAAAAGACTACGAGTTATATGTATGAAGGGATTTCATTGTAAATGGGTAGGATGACTCATTTTGGAATGATTTTACTGTAACTTGTTAACTTTGGTTGACATATATTAACTGTGAGGGCCACATTAACCCGGGCCTCAATTCTTTAGTTCAGTCTACACTTCAAATTATTCTTATTGAAAACATAGCATGTAGGGAACAGAAATTAACATATTCTCAATATTCTTGTCTTATTTCATAATCCTTTCATAAACACTGAACATTATCCTTTTTCATCAAACACTACACACAGTCAAGTTAAGCTATTGTGTCATTGACACTTTCATTCATCAGATCTAGTCATGGCTGCTTTATAACAGCCGTGATTGAATTTGATGAAAAATGTCTTGAAATACTCATACTCAGCGGGTTAAGAGTTTATTATGGTTTGTGAGTCGTGTACACTGCTGTAAATGATTGAATCCAAATGATGTCATGAAAGTCTACTGTCTGAAATTTATTATCATTAAATATACACCCTCGAGCCTTTGTCTAAGGTAATAAACTATTATTATAAAATATGCAACCATGCAATGGTTGGGCCAGGGGTGGAGGGGGGGGTACAGACAACTGTAGGGAAAGGTCTAGCCTACCCACCCCACGGCCGGCGGGAAAACTGCCTCCTTTATTGTGGGCTTTTAGCTAGACGGAATAGTTGGTTGGAAAAGCAAACCGAAGGTTCGCTTATTCCATTGGCAATGAGCTATTTAAGGCTTAACTTGTTCCAGACCATAGCAGCGTTGAATTCCTTAGAATTACACTGGTTCCCTGGGAGCGTTTTTGTGATGTTCAGTAAATTCACACTTTTTACCCTTGTGCAAGTTATGAATGGTCAGTGTTTGTTCTCACTTAGCTGAACACCTAATCACTGTGTCTTTTATTTTTTAACAACACAAAAACTGAGTGGTTTAGAACAACCAATATGTTATAATGGCAGGATATATCACCCGAAACCGACCCCCTGTACGGTAAACCCACATTGACAACAAAACAAATATATCTTTCTAAAAACCCAAGAGTTCATCTTAGCTAGTGTCTGCTTCAATTGAGTTATTATAATCTCGGACTAGCCTCTTTCCTGCTCTCGATGAAACGTTTTATAAACCACATACATCCCTCATCCTTGAATTTGCCATCTAAGAGCTTTTGTAGAGAAAGTCAACAGATTCAGTGTCCAGCCCTATGTATTCCATGAGTCCAGACCGTATTACAGTAGAATCCTCTTAATTGAATATCCATTTTGCCAGTGAAAATTATTCAATTAACAGGAGTATACAATTAACAGGGATTTAGTCAGTTTTCTATGTTCTGGAGGTAAACAGAGCATTTATTCTATTATATCTTGCTTGACAGAGCTCATAGAGCTCTGTCAAACAAGATATAATAGAATAAATGCATGTATTGGATGTAGTGAGGCCGAAAAGGTTGATAAATGAGGGAAATTTGGTGCGTGTCACAGTAATTTTTTTGACATATTACAAAAATTTATATACAATTAACAGGAGTTTACTCTACAACCCATATGCAATTAACAGATCAAATTTGTACTGAAGGTATGGTAAATGGTTTTGTGTTTGAAAATTCTATTCAGTTAACAGGAATATACAATTAAGAGATATCCAATTAAGTGGGCTCCACTGTACTCGGCTACCTGTTTCAACAACATGCATCTCAATTGTAAATAGTGTAAATCTCTATTTATTTGTGAATCAATCTATATATCTTAGCTGCATCTATTTATTGGTATTATGTTGTATTTATGGAGAGGAGTTATCATAAGTTGTATAACTGGTACTCCAATCCTTTTGCAAATTTATGGAAAAATAAAATATGTTTAAACCAATTGCAGGATTACAAAGATCCTTTTTATCTGGGGTATGCATCAAAATACTGGAGTTTAACTCGTTTGCCTGATCTATTGGTCCATATAAACGAGCTACCAAAGAAAGAACATGATTTGGTATGGAACATAATCCACGAGTTCAAAAGTATGAAACTGGAGAAGGAGGAAGCGCTCCCGAAAGGTACTAAGCTATCATTTTCTCCCACACTGGTTTGTTCTAGAAGAACCACATATAAAGAGGAAACATCCTATAATGCAATCTCTTGCAGAGAAATGTGGAAGCCAGAGTTGTTCAAAAGTAAAGTATAGGACCGCATTCCAAAACAATTCGAACACATCACCTCAAAGAGGAAACTTCAGGTGCAGTGAGTCAACAGTCGAACGTCTCCTCAAACCTCGCACAAAAAAACCCAACAAATGCCTTTAGAATTGCAACAAAATGCAGACGATAGTCCCCGAATCTTCATCAATTTCCGGTCTGTGATTACCAAGCACCGCCCACAGCAGATAAATGCTGTTAGAATAGCCACAAAGTACAGAAGTTTGTGTCCAAAATTAAAAACATTAGCGGTAAAGCATCATTCTGCCTTGGAATGTACCTAGTATTTCTGTAATTAACCCTGTCATTGTATTTATAACTCGCTCTCAAAGTTGAACTCAGTATTTATAGCTCACGTTCAAAGATGAACACAAGCTCTCAGGCCATCAGTCTAATTCAGATTATTCTGATAGAAGTTCGATGATGTTATGGCCTGCAACTAGTCTAGTTGTCAAATAGGTTATCGTCTTTGTTTAGATTCACTTGTCTGGAATATTTTAGTTGATCGGAAAAGCGAACCTACGGATGATTGAATGTGAGACATTTCATAATGATTCATTTTATGTGAATCAAAGCAAGAAATGTTGCTCAGTAGAGACTTTGGTCGACATGTTTGTTGATGACATTACAATCAGATATGAAGACTTACCTTTGCCGGAGTTTTAAAACTGCACCTGATAATTCCACAAATTATGTTAATATCTTTAGGGGAAATTAAATGCTTATTAATTGGAATATCTATAACTGGATATAAAAGAATACTTGCATATTTTTGTAAGTGCAGGCACATCAAATTCTATCATTGGTATTATATTCGTTTCTCTCATTTTAAGTGTTAAAGTTAAGGTGTTAAGTAGAGAGGCGTGCGCAATAATTGTTCAGGCTGCAAAAGTAGCAAGTGGAGATTCTCTCTGATTGGTGCTTTGTTCCTTCTCACTTGCAAAACAAAACAAAAAAAAAAAAAAACCCTGCACATTGTTAGGTATGCTTTGCAAACTACACAAGAGCCCAACCTTTACCCCTAATGTTTCTTATTGGGTTGCTAAGGTCACTTGGTCCTGGTGATTTTACCAAGAAGTCGGATTTATGGAGATGCGGCTGCCTGGAGCTAGTTATGGACAGAATAAATAGTTGAATGACTTTTTGAGTCGAGGGGGTACTTATCCTCATAAAACCGGTTATAGTCAAATTGTTATGGTACAAGAAACTATTTAAACCAAAAACAAATGACGTTATTTCTTGCGTACAAATATGTGTTGACTTTCTGATTATGAAACATCTAGAATCCGCGCCTGCATTGATGGATTAAATCTTATACTTTAAACCTTATGGTCAGGGACGTAACTTCTGTGGGTTGGGGGGGGGGGGGGGTAGGGCAAGAGATTATGAAATACAAAGTTGGGCAGACGTCCTTGCTTGCCCGACGAAATACACACACACTCCACGTCCAGGGAGAGAGTAATTAATAACAGATGATTTTATGCCCATTAGAGCTGAAATGGTTAAGGGGTTTTCCTGATCGATTAATCACGTGGATTTACCTTGGTTAACCGATTAATCACTTGTTCAAATAGATATCTGAATAATTGCCATACCGTTGATGATTTACAGCATGAACTCTTTACTCAACGTAACAAACAAAACCGACTAGGCCTGTATACAAAAATCTCCATTCAAATTTATTATATTTTAAATTTTTGCTCAAAAACATAGCTTATGACCCCTCATTGGAACGAGCTCGTTCCAATGAGGTGTCATGAGCTATGTTTTTGAGACAAAAATTGAAATTTTTTAATAATTCATGAATTTATTTTGCAAGTATCGTCTGCTACCCATAATGGGTAAAAGGTTAAGAATGACCATTTCCAGCCACTGATACAGTATGATGATCATGTACATAAACAAGTATGTCAGCAAGTAACTTGCATGCATTAATCTGGCTCATATAATCGATGTGAGTCAGTCTGACAATGTTTTCCTGTTTTAGAGCAAGTTTGTTCCTTTGTTAACCCATATAATACAGTAGTTCAAAAGTAATGGTTAATCGATCAGTTACTTTTTGGATCAAGAAGTTGATCATTGATTAATCGATTAATCGGTTAACCATTTCAGCTCTACTGCCATGTAAGTTCTTTATCAATGGAAAGCGTATTTGCGACATATAAGTTTTTGATGAAAGCAATTAGGTATGTTTCAAATTGTTGGGCGATATGACCGAGCTGTCGGGCACCGACATCCTTTCCCAACTTAGGTAAAATATCAGACATAAACCATTTAATTTTTATTTTTTGAAGTTTGCATTGGTAATAAAAAGAGAACATGCAGTAGCCAAAAGGACCATGCGGGAGGGCCGGAGAAACAGATTTTCAACTTTTTTAGGCCTAAAATAATGAATTTTTATATCCTGCATATTGGGTTAGGAGTTAACAAATAGCCCACAGCAGCGTCGAGTTAGACAAGACGTTTGCGAGATTTGTTGATAACACATTTTTTTTGTCTTATCTGATAGGTATGGTACACGGAGATCCAAATGACACTAACATTCTTGTCTGCCAAAAACTGCCACCCGAGTGTTCCGTACTCGAAGATGACATTTGTGGGCTTATAGATTTTGGTGAAACTTCCTTCTCTTGTTTTATATACGATATTGCAATCTGTGCTATGGACTTGTGTCTACGTAATGTAAATTGCACTGAGTGGCGTATTATTGGTGAAATGTTGAAGGGATACAGTTCAGAGAGATCCATAACCAAGGAAGAAATTGATGTACTGAGATTGTGCATATGTGGACGCTTTGCCCAGTTTGTTATAAATGGCTTCTATTCGTCACATCAGGAGCCTGATAACGAACATGTGAACAGATCTGTAAATGCTGTTTCTTCTTCAGTTATGGAACAGTTGTACTACATGAATAACAAAACATTTTTCTGTTATGCAAATATTTCTTTACCAGATATACATCTTTCTTAATTGAACAACGGGCTTTTTGTTGAAAATTAATTAGTTCTCTTTGTCGGATTTGGGTGCTCCCATTATCGTCTACTAACGCTAAAATATTTATCGACAACCAAACTCCCACTTGAAGCCTTAGAGACAACTATTGTCCCACCAAACAATTTCTATTTGAAGGGGCGGTAGGCATATGCTTTCGTAATATGGTGTGTGGTTTCGAGATCTGTGAATGTTCTAAAGAAGTCTGCAATGCAAGATTTTGTCCAAAAAAAAATCTAGTCTTGAACTGCTTCATCACCCACTTCCTCGCATCCTTAGACTATGTACTCAACAACTATTTTCCATAATGTGTTCTTTATTTTGATATTGTTAATGTGTAGCTTCATGTAAAAATTAATAGCAAATTGTGTTTTTTCCAAAATAAATGACGCATGTTTGGAAAATTACTTTCACAAAAGTTATCATATATTAAAAAATAAGTTGATAAATATGTTCAATGGATGTTAGACAATAGGATTCGAATTGATTCTCGAATCAAATTGGGTCT
Source organism: Pictodentalium vernedei (assembly GCA_031216915.1). Taxonomy (NCBI): domain Eukaryota; kingdom Metazoa; phylum Mollusca; class Scaphopoda; order Dentaliida; family Dentaliidae; genus Pictodentalium; species Pictodentalium vernedei. The sequence continues at coordinate 177,663,902 of CM062294.1, forward strand.
GTTATTCGAAATCGATTCGAACCTCAGTAGTATGAGTAGTAGTATGTACCCGGACAGGTCTAGGTTGGATGACCTCGGAAGCGACGTCATGTCACGTGACCCAGTGGCTCCATGTTGTGTTATCATGGTAACCGGCGTGAGCGGCCATGTTGTGGCATCATCCCCATAGTGATACGTGGTGTTAGTGCACATGCGCAGCACGTGTTGTTAGGGTGATTACTGTTTAACATTGTCCATTTTGTATACTGGAGGCCACCATCTTGGTTTCTATGGTAGCATGTGGTTGCTATGTTACCCAAAGGCTTCTTACGGGATAAGGGTATGTTTGGAGGGTATGTTCGATTGAATAGGAGTAAATCTACTTAGCCAAATAAACCCGACAATCCCTCCAAATCACCCAAAACGACTTTATTTGATACAGATTCCCCCAGAATCCTTTTTAGGACCGCCATACCGTAGATTTTAATAGTAGCACATAGTGTTATAGTACCGAGGGGCCGCTGGGGGTAAGTTCGATTGAACTAGAATAGTTTTTCTGTCTCGAAATTCCCCCAGAATCCATATGTACTTCGTAGAATTACCACAAACATCCCGATAATTGTTTACTTGGCTCTGATTTCCAAGTCCACAAAAAGGGATTCTATAGGGATTCCAAACAGGAATTTCTCAAGTGGGATTCCAAGCTCCTATACAGGTAGTCTAGCCATCTTATCTCCAACTATCTGTCCTATGAGTTGGCTATGTTGTAATCATCCAATACTTTTTAGCCTTCTAACACCCTTGCAGTCTTGTGCCTTTACTACCTTGTTTCATAAGTATTCCAATGACCTGTTTATGTCATGTGCGCACATTATAGGTAGCACATAGGCACATACTGGATGTGCTGATGTAAAAATGCACTAACACCACGTATCACTATGGGGATGACGTCACAACATGGCCGCTCACGCAGGTTACCATAACAATACAACATGGCGCCACTGGGTCACGTGGCATGACGTCACGTCCGAGGTCATCCAGCCTAGACCTGTCCGGGTCCATGACATACTACTAACCTCTAATCGAATTCAAGGGTCTTGAAGTCCCAACTGAGAAAATATTCTAACTACATCATCAAGACATTCGTCGAAGGCATGTCTTGATGATGTAGTTGGAATATTACCCAGAAAGGATTTTTGTTCAAAAACAGATACGGATGCAAAAATTACCTGATCTGGGCACTGCACAGGGCTCGCCGATAGCAACCGCGAGCTCAACGTCTTCATTGCTTGGGAACTTTAAATTTGCTTTCAGCAGAGGTAGCGACTAGTAACACTTGAATTAGCATGGCATGGATACAGATGCTTTTTATGTTAATATAGCGGAAATGACATTCAGTCTTTATTTTCAACATTATCTATGTACAATTTCTTGGCAGATACCAAGCGAAATTCCAGTGAAAAGATTCGATGGAAAGCAAATTGGGCAGCCGATTTCGAATCGAACCGAATACAAACTTAAGATTCGAAATAAAATCGAATCTCAAAGCTTCGCGGGGCCCTATTATAGACAAGTCATTCAAATCAGTCACAGTTCTCGCCAGATTTAGCATTTATCCTAGATGTACGATTAACTCTTTACCCAATGAAACGGCTAAAACCGGTCAGCGATATTCGCAAAAATCACGTTCAGTTTTCATTATTTTTTCACTTTTTGTCTCAAAAATATAGTTTACGAGCTCGTTCCATTGAGCGGCCATAAGCTATGTTTATGACGAAAACAAAAAATAGTTGTTCAAGAATTTTGTAAGTGTCGTCTTCCTTTCATGTTAGGTAAAGGGTTAAGAATTTCATAACCATTTGGAAAAAATATGTTTTTGAAATAAAACAGGAGACATTCGAGATTTTTTAAACAAACGAACACACCTGTATGCGGTGGAAATCACTACTCCCTTTATGAGGGAATCATTTCTTTATTTCCTCTGGTCGCAGAACCCAGGTGGAGATCGGTAACATTGAGTACAATCTTCAAGGTAAACCTTACGATCCTGGGTTATAAATCTTGCAGCATATCATTGCGGCAAATCCATAAGATTTGCAAACTATGTTTCAGCTTTCACAATGGACTTTGTGCAATTTATGTTTGTCTCTGTTTGACAGCAAGGCACGAGTCGGTGATGATTACACAGTTTGTAAAACTTGCAAGTTGAAAAAATGTTATATTTATTGAAGCCAGAAAATAAGCAGACTGTCATCTGCAAAACGAGGTCCCCAGAGGGTGAATTTAGTGATGCTACCCTGCACAGGGTAGCATCACTAAATTTACCCTCTGTAAACCTCAATCTGAATCAAGATCTCAAAGCTAAATAGAAAGAGGTACCCAGAGGATAAATTGGCCCACTGTATGGGATAGCATAATCAAATTCATTCTCTGGGAACCTCATTCTGCAAATGTCAGACTGCTTATTTTCAGGCCTGTATTTATTACATAGCTTGTGTTGCATACAGCGTACACAACATGCACAAGTTTTAGCTCATCTGACTGAAATTCGGGGTGAGCTATAGTGATAACTCACTGCCCGTCGTCTGCTGTCCGTCGTCTGTCATCCGTGAACATGGTGTTTGCACCTTCTTCTCCAATACCGTTGAACCGATTTCAGTTTAGTTTGACGTGATTGTTTTGACATCGCATTTTGCTTTGTTCAAATCAACAGCCCCATTGGGAGGGGATGGAAGAAAAAAATGCTCCCAATTTTTTAAAAGAAATCCTCTTATGAACTAGTGGGTAGAGTGACTTGATATTTGGTACTGAGCTTCATTTTGAGTTGTAGAATCAAGTTTGTTCAAACGAAGTTCGTGGATCAATATTTGCTTTTGTAATGTGAGATTTTTGGCTCCGCCCGAAATTTCTATTTTCTGAGCGATGAAGCGATTTGAACCAAATTTGGTATGTGGTATTATTGAGTCATAAATACTTGTTGATTCATGCAAAAAGATTTCCGTATCCCCGTGGAAACCCCAGGAGTTCAAAATAGGAATGTCTTCAAGCGTCCATATTTCTCAACTCACACGGAACAGATGCCTGTTTGTTAAAATTAAGTCCCTCGGTTTACGTATGGAGCCCGAATTTTAACATGGGGCGTTCAGATACCAGTTTGTTAAAATTAAGTCCTTCGGTTTACATTCGGGCTCAATACAGGAGCCCAAATTTTATATGGGGCGTTCAGATACCAGTTTGTTGAAATTTAGTCCCTCGGTTTACATTCGGGCTCAACACAGGAGCCCGAATTTTAACATGGGGCGTTCAGATACCAGTTTGTTAAAATTAAGTCCCTCGGTTTACATTCGGGCTCAATACAGGAGCAAGAATTTTAACATTGGGCGTTCAGATACCATTTTGTTAAAATTAAGTCCCTCGGTTTACATACGGGCTCAATACAGGACCTCGAATTTAACATGGGGTGTTGTCTTTAAAGAATCTTCTTCTACAGAACCACCAGCCAGAATGTTTTAATATCTGATGTACAACATCGTTACACGGAGCAGATTCATGTTTGTTCGAATCAGGTCCCTCAGTTAATATTTGGGCTCCCTGTCGGGGCCAGAATTTTAACTTAGTCTAATATGAGGAATAATCTTTAAAAATCTTCTTCAGACGGATACAGAATTAACATTTTTGTTTTTTATGATTTTCTACTTTACCCACGACCTTGATTTTCAAACAATATCATGCAAATGTCAAGATCAACTTTTAGTCTGGAAATTAAAATGAGAGGTGAATTGTTTCAAATTTAAGAGTGCAAAAACAGAAAAAAATTACATTTTGCCCTCGATAACCTTTCGTGTTTGAGCTTTCATCTTAATCATACATTTTACCTTGTCAAGATCAAGGTCCAATGCTCAGACAGAATCACAGTTGAAAGTCGATCAGCTTCAACTTCAACTTTCTAATTGACCACCGTCAACTTGTTGGCGATCCTGTCAATGTTTTTGGAGTGTGCAGTTTTAGTATAAAGTAAAGAAAAGAGGTTTAAAGGGTGACAGAAGCGGGAAGGGGATGGGGAGGGGGGGGGGGGGGACAATGTTATTTAGTTATAAGAATGGGGGGGGGGGGGGGGACTAAGAGTGGATGCAGGCCAGCCGAGTCTTAAAAGACTCCACTGTTTTTGCAGCCAAAACACTATGGGATAGACCATTCCAATCCTTAATCGTCCGGGGATAAAAACTCTCTTTCCTGTAAGTTGCCTTACAGGAAGGGTTTTGGAGACTTTCAGAATGTGAGTTGCTGGGGTTTTTTTTTGTTATCGAGGTAAGTTGCTCATCATCACTCTTCACCATCAGGCCGTGTTTTAGCTTATACAGCATTTCCAAGCGGGCTGATCTACGTCTTGCTCCCAGAGTTGGCCTGTCCAACTCCCGAAGCATGGCGGACACACTTGATGTCTAACGATAGCGTCCCAAAACAAACCCGACAGAGCGCCGTTGAACCATTTCAAGGTTATCGGTGTCGACTCGGGTGTAAGAGTCCCATACAGAGGATGCATATTCCTGTGATGGTCTAACGAGTGATTTACATGCCTGCTCTTTTACTTTTAAGCTACTTATTTTTAAGTTTCTTTTAACAAACCCTAATGTTCGACTTGCTTTTGCCACGATGTTTGTGATGTTTGAATCCCAGCGTAAGTCTGATGATAGAGTGATGCCAAGATACTTAGCTGAGTTCACATGTGTAAGTGTATGTTCACTGAGAGTGTAACTATGGACTAAGGGGTGGCGTTTTCTGTGCACTGAGAGGAAATTTCATTTATCAGGGTGAAATGCCATTTTCCAAATTTCCTCCCACTCAGGCATTTCATTTAAATCAGATTGGGGAGTGTCAGTGTCGTGGTTGTTTTCGACAGTTAAATATACAATAGTATCATCAGCGAATAGACGGACAGATGATTCTAGCTTATTTGGTAGGTCTTTAATGTAGAAAAGGAAGAGACACGGTCCCAGGACAGAACCCTGGGGCACCCCGGATTCTACACCCACTGCGTCCGATTTCTCTCCCTCTACTACAACTGATTGTTCCCTATCTGTAAGGAAGGCCTCAATCCAACTATTTACTTTCCCTTGGATCCCATTGTACTGTAATTTATGATGGTCAAGGGGTGTTTATATAATGGTCAAGGGGTTGTTTATACAATACAAATCGACCCAAACGTTAATATCCGGGCACATGAGGATACAGGGAAATGAAGATGGTCGTGTTTAACTTCTCATGACTTGAAACCTGAAGCAATATCTTCGAACTGGGCTTAGCAATATGACGTTCGAGTGAAATTCGAAAAATGAAGGCAACATGTCACTTGCTTCCGAATTTGTATTGTATAAACACCCCCGTGACCTTCACATTCGCCCAATGACCTTGACCATCATCATTTACCAGTAAGAGCAATGCTTAGTGTTGCACTAAACACCTAGATCCAAGGTCAATCGGTATACATGTTAAGGTCAACATAGTTACAGACAGAGAGCACATGGTATTTCATTTTTACTAAACGCTGTGTCCTCATGCTTGATAACTGCCATCAGTAAGTATTATGCCAAAATCAGCAGTTCAAAGGTTATAGCCCAGGCACTTGGATCGATACAAAAACATTATATCTTTTACTACCATAATGCGAAGTTTTTACTTTCACGGTTCAGGGTGCAGGAAGCTCACGGTTTTAACCCGTGATTATCCCTGGTAAATCCGTTCCGGGCCCGTAAACATGACCGTGGTGTTCCAGGGTAAACCCTTGCGCTTCCGACGCCTTGTTTTTTGCCGTGGCTCGATTTTCAAAATGCATGAAACTTTTATTTTTTCCAACACCAACCGTAATTGACCGTAGAAAACGGTAGACATCGGGACACAACCGTAGCATTAACATTGGTCAGAAATGGGGTCCCGGTTGACCACGGAAAGCGCCGGATAGACCACACATATGCTACGGTTGTTTGCCGGTGAGAGAAGCTAGTCTGGTGGACCAAATATATAATTTTGACCGAACCAAACCGTGAGAGACCGTGACATAACCGTAAAGACCGTAAAAGAACCGTTGCAATCCCGTGGCATATCCGTAACACCGTAGCATGGCCGTGACTAACCGGGGCAAACCGTAGAACAGTCGTGGTTTGTCCGTAGCGTTTCTGGTGGTGCCGTAGCATAACTGTTGGAAAACCGCCACATGACCGTAATAATCCTTTACGAATCCTTGGTACTTCCTTAGCGCAACCTTAGTACATCCTTAGCGCTTCCTTAGATTTTCCGTAGGCGCTCTAGCCACACTCTATAAATTGTCTACCCTGACCAAAACTTGCCGATTTTACCGCAGTTCAAAACCAACCGTAGCAATCCGGTGTCCAAACCGTGAAAGTGAGAACCCCGCATTGCGTCCAGATTTACGCATGTGACCACAGCAAGGTGAGTATCTAATGTCGCGCAAAAAATCAAGTTTGCAGGTTGATCGGTTCAATTTTTATCATTTGAACATAGAGACGGAGAACAAGATAATTGTTTGCTTTTCTAATAATATTTCGATCCATGCCATCAATTATTGAGCCAAATCTAGTACCTTCCATGTCAGTTCAAGGGCAGCAATTTGCAGAATCCTATTATTATATATATTATTATATCCTATTATATCTATTATTTTGGGGTAGACCAATTAATATTTTCAACGTGCAGCCTTGGGGCTGTACGCTGAAAACATTGATTGGTCTACCCCACACATTCACTTGGCTGCCAACCTACTTAATGACATTACGACGTATCATGTCCCTGGGCCAAAAGTTACCTCTCTGACTCGAAGGGTTAACAATGTCAAACGTTAATACCCGCACAGTGGCTTTGTGGTAACGACATTGGACTTCAAACCGAAAGGTTCACGGTTCGGTCCCCAGTAGGGGTAACTGCGTTGTATCCTTGCGCAGGGCACTTAATCCCGATTCCTCCGCGTAGGCATGGCAAAGCCGTGTACCAAGGCGTACTGCACGTCGATGATGTACTTGTCTTCAACCAATCGTTGTGTGAGTTAGCACGTTGGGACGTTTGACAGTTGCTCACCTTTGTTCGGTGGTTCTCTTCGGGTACTCTGTCTTCCTCCACCCATAAATCTGTCCGACGCGAGGTGACCCTGGTTGTCGAAAGTGTTGTTAAACCCTAATAAATAAATACCAAATAAATAAATACCCGCAGAGAGACGGGTGAATACAAACATTTTTATTTCCTTCATGATCTTCGCTTTGAAACGTGAACTTGACCCAAGTGTATTTTTTTGTCAAAGTCTCGATCAGGTGCTATACAAAAAGTTGAAGGCAAAAAATCAGTCGGTTCAAAAGTTCCCATGATTACACTGCACAGACAAAGTTTCGCTAGGGAGGCAGGTGATCCTCTTTCCGCCTTTGCCCCTCTTGCCAATGCTTTCTCAACCAAGATCCTATGACGGGGTTGTTCGCAGTCTCCATCCACTTGTACGCAGCGTTGGTGATGCAAAAAATGACATCACTTGAGCAGCTACGAAAAAAATATCCCTCGCAATCAGCGAAAACATTAAAGTATGCTTTTTTGGGCCTCCAAAAGCCAGAGACGATTGAAGAAAAGATTGAAAAGCACGAGTACTGAAGAGAACAATTAACCATTTACCAACGCAGACGATATCAAAATTTATTATTTTAAATATCATTTTTAAAATTTTTTCAAAAAATTTGAACAAAACCATATCATGTGATACCCTCGTTGGAACGAGCTCGACGAGCTCGTTCCAACGAGGGTGTCACATGATATGGTTTTGTTGAAATTTTTTGAAAAATAATATTTTTTCAACTGCTGAATTTGCATATTACGCGGGCGGATCCGGGCGATTCGTTGGGTAAAGGGTTTTAACGGACAGAACAGCAACGCTTTCCTCTACCGAGAACTCGATTATGTTTTTGTAATCCAGCATTTCTTGTTGTTCTGTGGTCAGTAGAGAAAGGGAATACCTGGGAAATGGGCACAACTGTCGTCCGAAACGTACCCCCAGGAACTATTCACAGATAACTCTCCTCAAATAACTATGTTCAAGTACCTTACCTAACATAACTCTCCTTCAATAATGGGTCCTCTGTCATAATTATTCTCAAATACCCAGATGCAGGGACGTGGTAACAGGTGTGTGTGGGGGGGGGGGGGGGGGGGACTCACCCCCCCCCCCCCCCCCCCCCCCCCCCAATTCTGGCCAAAATTTCCTATAGTTGGAAATTCGGAGGGCAAGTCATGAGTTGTTGAAATTTCCATCTATCTGGATTTTAGACCTTCTTTGGCGATGCTGATGTTTGCTTTACTTTCCATATTCCAACTCGGCTTCAGATCGGCAAAAATTCCAGCTGTTACTATTTACAACGACAGTGTATGCAATCTCGAGCTTCATAAGTATGCATGATGTTAATCGGTACGAGATTTCTATAGTACGTTCACTTATCTTAAAAAAAATCCTTGCAATGCACTTCAAGAAAATCACTTCATGTAAAATCGTTATCCTGAATTAATTCCATCATTCACAGTCACAAAATGATGAACATCGAAAATTTATCATTCCTGCATAAGATCTGATTTAATGTTAGGGGAGTATGAATTGCTCAAAGTTCTCAGCTTGAGCATTTGATTAGCACGTATTCAGTTCCCAGAAGAATACCAAAAAATAATAATAATAACCCGATAATTCTATCATAAATGTGTTGGCATTTCATTTACTAGAATCAATTTTATGCCCCCTTTCATGGCTTCATTTTCAAAGTTTTTCTCGGTAGTGAATTTCCAACTGGTGGGGGGGGGGGGTACCCTCCCGGTCCTTCCACCCTAGTTGGAAATTCAGTACACCCCCAATCGGAAACCTCTAGCCACGTCCCTGTGTACACAATTAAGATACATCGTTTGTATTGTTCCATGAGTTTGTTCCATATGATGTGCACCCTAATCGTTCTCATTCCTCATTCCTCTTTAAGTGCAATTCACGAAATTGTCATCCACCTTTCTCGGAACACACAACACTTAAAATTGACTGGACCTTCGTACCTTCTTTTCAGAGATGAGGTTAAAGGGGACATGACAACCGTTACTTATTCCCAGCTCCTTATTCAACATTCGTTATCAACCGACAGAGTCGGTTGATAACGAATGTCGAATAAGGAACTGGGAATAAGTAACGGTTGTCAGGTCTACAGACTAAGGGTCGTATGAGCAATTTCTCTAATTGGCCTTCAGTTCATTTGAAGAAATCGCCACCCACGTTTCTCAACATCCCTAGCTTACCACCCACTTGACGTTGGCATACCTTTTGTGCGAGATGTGTTGGAGAGTCGTACGAGCGATACATACAGGAAGTCGACACCCATCTATTACCAATCGACAGCTCCTAACGATACTAGTCGTAAAAACAGTGTGCAAGCAGTATTCGCTTACTTGTAGTGGGTTTTGGGTATAACCAGGAATGTTGGTAGCAGTGGATGCCAAGTACTGCACACGTGGGTATACGAACCGGGACTCTAGTATTAGATGCTAGTAGTGTTATGAAAGGAGACAGTGATGAGAGAAACTAGTGGCTGAGACCAAGTGGTAGAAGCCAGCTTAGCAGAAACCGAAACCGATAATGATGTCCATGGTAGATAACAGTAGGCGTAGCCTTGTGGTAGATGCCAACAGTAGTTGTAGTATTCCCAAAGACAGTGGTACGAACTGGTGCTAGTGATGTGCGCCGTGATAGCGTTGAAAAGCCGCTATTTACGATGGACGCAGCGGAATTAGTAAAAGTCGGTTATAGAACAGTGAGTTCAAGCCATGGCAGAGAGCCAGTTTTAGTACCAGTGGTGTGCAGTGATAGGTAAAGCTAGTGGTAACAGTTGGCTAGTGATAGAAGTAGAAGCAGTAGTAGCAGAAGACTGCATTAGTAAAGGTCAGAATTGATGGTGTGACAGAATACGACACTAGTGGTAGTACGTTTCAAATTCAGAATTGGGAATGGTGATAGAATACAACAACCGTTAGTAAAGGGTTGGGTTTGTGGTTCTGATGTATTAAATGTTGTGATAACCAACACTGGAGGTAGAGGTTTGAAAGCAAAACCGTAACGTGGACCGGAGGTCTCCAGAACCATGAAGTACATATAATTCCATGCCCGGGAATAGACAGAGCTGGTAGAAAGAACCTAGAAACAGTATCAAAAAGCTAAAATTGCTCCAACTGGAAAGTTTTTCTGCGCTATAGAGTATAGCACAAATAATCGAGTGGGTTAGGGCAGACAAAAACAATGACAAAGCAAGAACAGTTTCAGGCATAGAGAGAATAATGTTGGGTATGGGTCGTGGTAGGCGGAATTCTGAAAGAGTTCTCGCCAGAACATATACTCACATTGAATCCAAAGACCCCACCCCTCCGCATTACAAGTTGTCCATACCAGTGGAGTAACGTCCAAGATGGCGGGTGTCTGGACGATTTGTGAGTTCATTTTTAGTAATTTCATTATTGGTCATTTCGGTAAATTAATGTACTCCCGTGCAAACGAACATACTCCCTATAACACACCCACATATATTAGATCACATTAAACCGTTGTGTCCCACGAGCAAACCCCCATAACAAACCCACATATATTAGATCACATAAACCATTGTGTCCCATAGCAATCACGCGCCACTATAGAAACCAAGATGTCAGCCTTCATCTTATAAAATTACCAACAGAAACAAGTGCCACCCTAGCGACTCGCCCTGCGGATGTGAACTGATATTCTTATCATCATGGTAGTGACGTTACAGCATGGCCACTCTCAACCCGCGCTGGCACATGACACCCACAAGTCACCGTTATATGACGTCAGTTCCAAGAGTTCCAAAAATCTGGCAAGTCTGGTCTCTGATATATTGACGGAACCATTCAACAACTTAATGATGGAAGGGGGTAATAGATTTTGAAAGAGCTCAGGAGATGCTAGCAAACTTGTAGCACAAACGCCATCAGATGGCCCGTGAGCAGAAAGCTTTCATCTAGATACTGAACAATTATAGGGGAAATGGAAATACGTATATTCTCTTTCCATGTGACAACGCGGATCAAAGACTTTGAGACGATTTCTAAGACACTTCTAAGACACTAAACTCTAATTTAAGTTGCTATATAAGTAAGGAAAATATGGTGTGTTTTCTGCAAGTTTAAAGTTTATATATATACTCATATCCTCACAGTATTGAGGATCCACAGTCTGGGTCATGGGGCAAGCTAAATCAAATGATGACAGCTGATCAATCCTTACATCCAGAATTCAACATAAAATTGTCTGCTTGTGTCCATGTTAAACCAACATTAGCTATGTGATACCCAAATACATTTAGATAGTCAGTGATACTGTTCGAGTTGGCCAAATAATAAAACACGTTCATATTTACAGCAGAACTGATTATCACTTGCTGCCCAGTAATGGAAGGTGTTTTCCTTCCAGACATGGGGTAACAAATAGCAATCTATTTTTATCCAACAGAGGTTGAATGCTTATCCATCTTTACTCTGTATCGCCCATACAAAAATGGTTAACATTAGTTTTTGTTTCCTAAAGTTAACTGATCTATGATGACAGAGTTGTCAATTTTTTCGGTCTGAAAATCGAACCCGGTGGGACATACTGAAAATGTTAGCCAACAGATCTATGCTCCACCTCTCTTTCACCAATTACAGATTTCTCTCATTTTTCTTATAAAAAGGACTCCTTTAACCCCAAAATACAAAATCGTACACCCTGTCTCAAAATTGCAACAGTGATACAATATTCCCTACATCGAACATTTTAATATATGACCCGTATTGTTAAACGCTCGGTTGATTGGGTCGAATTTTTTAAGGGTCTAGGCTGCTCTTCCACCAGATGGATGTTCTCTAAATATTTTTGGTGTAACTCTTTCGTTGATATTCCCCCGTATTCAGCTGTAGCCTGTTTTTAAAAATTGGAGGATTAAGTAATTTTTCACTTCAAAATTATTTTTTCGACTCTTCCTTTATCATTGAGGTGTTAATCAAATTGCATTGATCCAGTAATTATGTTAGAACAACATCCGAAGTGTTTCAGTTGTGCATTTTGACCCTGTTGTTATTTGGGTAACATACGCTCTAAAATCAGTTGGGTTAAAAAACAATCCAAATCAAATGGGTTGAGTAAATATGAACCCAATTGAGTTCATATTCACTCAACCCAGTTGATTTGGGTTGATTTTTAATCCAACTGATTTTTAAGTAGTATAGCACGTATGAATCGTGCCTTATTACCCGGAGCTTTGCCGGGGGAGCAGTGTTAAATTCTCATAGGAACCGGATCTTTTAGGGGGAGGAACTTTTTCCGGTGCAAAAGTTCGGCTGCTTGAAGCTAAATCCGACAAGTGGTATAGCTACTGCATATGGTATGTGTAGTGATATACGTAAACACAGGGCTATGGGTTTTTAGTATGGGTATGTGCTGAAAAAATGATGGTGAAGGTGGATTTTCTTGAAAGGTTTTTTTCGCGAAACGGTTGACGTTGCTATTAATGTCGTGACGTCATGATGCGCACGCAACTTCATAGAGACATTGACCGCTGTTGTTGTCCACTTTACAATCTGACATAACATTGTTCGAGACAGGGTACGACAAGCTTCTCGTATGGGGTGGGGTGATATGGCAGTAGCGGTATATATCCATGTAGGTCCCATGTCAGCTTTTGGTAGGCCTACTTCTAATGGAACTTCATATTATCCTATGACTCTTTTCGGATAAAGATATGGCAGTCCATCTTTGATCTGGATGTACGTGTACATGTGATTATTATTCACTACAAATCCACTGTTCACTCCCGTTTCACTCTGTCGTGATTTCAACACTTGCAGATACTTGTTCTTCGTTAGGTCGTTTTGTCGTTTATTTATTCCTTTGGAACAAAACGTGTTACTCGGGTCGAAACAGTAGTAGGATTTGCTACAGAGTCCCACAGTTCCATCACCGCTCCATTCAACATTGAAAAGGCCAGGTGTTCTTTTGTCGAATGCTTTTCGGTCGCTACAACACGGCCCCTTAGTTGACCATATATTGCCTATAATCTTGGTTTGAACAAAGTCTTCTCTATCGCATGATTCTGACGGCAGCCATTGATGATACTCTCTATAAAACTGTTCTTTCTTTTCCGATTTTATTACTTCTTCCAGAGATGATTTGGAGAATGAGATGTATCTAGAATCTGTATCCATGAGGCAGTACTGAAAATCACGTCTATCCACGAAGGCATCAGTATAATCATAGTAAAACTGTAACATCTTCATCTTTGCGTATTAGTACACAAAGAAGCCGATTTGAAGTGGTAAGTTCAGCTTCATGCGGTTCTTATTCATCTCCAACTCGTATAGCGTTTCGCTCAAAGGATTCATTTGTCGGAAAGGCATGTTGTTTATTAAGCGAGAAACTTCTTCATCATTACAGTAAATAATATTTCTGTATTTTTCTTTAATGGTTACTGTCTTTCCGTACCCGCTAGTTCCAAGAAGTTGCACTGTGCCAACAACTATTGCCTTATCTGTATTCTGATCACCGTCTCTTCTGGCCTGTGATACCTCTTCTCCAAATTTCTTGAAGCACGCTTTTGGTTCATACTGTATGACGTGGTAAATTTGTGTAACCTCGAGGCCGTGATCGAGGTACTATTTCAGGAGTGGCGTTGCAAGCAGTATCTTCTTTGTATGACAACTTCCGATTAAATGTCTTCTCGCCTGGCTCATGATGTTGCGTTTCTCGGCAAAGTTTCTCATGTGATCCCCGATGTCTTCTGCACTGATGGTGGTATTTTTAAAGACGGGTGTCATTTCTTCAAAGTGGTGTCTGAGGTGGTCTGGAACATGAATGTCGCACTCAACTAATCCGAACAGATTGCCCGAAATCACATATCGCGTTACTTCACTCTCCTTCATTGTCCATGTTAACGTGTGGCTCTCAAGTTTCTCTAAGTAACGTCTTATCGCGGGATCCTTTCACATTTTCAACCACTGACATTCCTAAATTTCAACAAGTTTGTATCCTTGATCTGTAATATATTTGGAGTTCTTGATAGTCTCTTTGTGAAGATCTTCCATTTGTTTTTCTCGAACATTGTTGAAAAGAATGGTCTCTCCATTTCTGTTTGTGTTCAGTCGACAATTGTGGCCGTGCGAGAAGCAGCCGTGAAATTGGTGGACAATCTGCGTTTCATTGCACCGCCCGCCTACGGGCAGATGTGTCCTTCGAATCTTTTTCTCTTCTCCATTGAACTGATGCCGGATTTCAAATCTGTCTTTTGTGGAGATATAGTTCAATCACTGCTACGCCTTTCTGTGAGATACTTGTGAGAATATTCCGGTTTAATGTCGAGTTCTTTACGCCTTCTCATATACATTCCGGTTGGCATCTCTTGCATTAAACACCACAAGTCAAGTGCGTTGGCATCCAAACCAACTACACCTCCACACGTTTTAGCTCCATCTCCATACTGAATAGCTCTAACTTTTGTTAATCCTTTTTCATGATGACGGTCAAAAATTATCGAAGGACCTTCTACGATGTTGTCTTTTACCAGGTGATGTAAATCTTTGTCCTTCTCGTTGAAAATGGAAAAATGGGTGTCATTGTCGATCGTGTTGAACAAATATTTCAATGTGAGTCCAGGAACACTTATCCCATCTTTCATCATATCGATTCGGCGATCTCTGTAGAAGGCAAGTTGTTTCTCTAGTGCTTCTAGGAATGGCTGAACATCACGATTGCTGTACCAGATGAGAAAATCGCGAAATGTGTTCATTGTATGGTCTTTCCATACTTGCTGGAAGTATATGTATTCTTCTGTAGATATATTTTCCCTTTTGAGCGAACTGTAGAATGTGTCGTAGTCCGGTAAGTATTCTTGTTTCACTTCAAATCATCAATCCACTCGTATGGCAGAATACCTTTCGTCACTGAACATCAGAAGGCCCTGAGAAATTTATCATACGAAAAACCAGGAGCAGCATAATTCACAATGTCGAGGAATTTGAACAATTTATTCATTTCGGGGGTTCACATTTACCGTTTATACACTTTTTAGCCGTCACTTTGAAACCTTTTCAAGTCGATGGCGTCCATAGATACGGGACTCGCACAAAAAAATTTTTTCCCCATTGTCCCATTGGCTTATTTTCATGTATGATTAAATAGTAGCCAATGGGATGTTTTTATGAGCATCTTAGCTTCTATGGCCGCCGTTGGCTTCGTGTGTTTCCAAGAAAAGGTTAAAAAATGTATAAACGGGAAATGTGATTGCCAGAAATGAATAAATGTGGAACGGAGATTAGTAATTGATAAAGGTATACGGTTAATGTTTGAATCAATAATACATGTTGCTGGCGAATTGAACTTCGTCTGTGCTGCAACATGTATAATATTTATACGGCCCTATTTAAGTTACGGTGGCTTGAGAAATATCCTTAAACTTCAAAACATATGTTGAGTTTCTCTGAAATGCACCCACACGGTGGACTTTCCACTTAGACAGAAATTTACAATCTGTTAAGAGAAAACATACGAAGTTTAATATGTGTGCTTAGTATCTTGCATACGACTTTACAGCTGATCTACACCTCGAGTTATTGGGTATTATAGATTGGACAAAAAGGGAAGTAGTGTTCGGAGTCCTCTGATTTTTTCATGGCACTCGTGGCCTCATCTGAAATGAGGCTAAGAGGGATAGTAAATTAGACCTCATTGAGGGCTTTTCTCATAGCCTTCATGGCCTCATACGATAAAAAGGGATTCCATAACCAAAGACGTCTTCCAAAAAGGGATTCTTAAAAAGGGATTCCATGGGACATGGCTATTAAATACCGAGATGAGGCTAAGAGGGATAGTAAATTAGAGGCTTAGTATCTTACATACGACGTTACAGCTGATCTAAGCCACTACACCTCGAGTTATTGGGTATTATAGATTGGACAAAAAAGAAAGTAGTGTTCAGTGTCCTCTGATTTTTTCAAGGCCCTCATGGCCTCACAGGATAAAAAGGGATTCCATAACCAGAGACGTTTTCCAAAAAGGGATTCCATGGGACGTGGCCATTGGATACAGAGGTGATATGAGAATCGTACAGGACTTCGTTGTAATAAAAGGAGACAACTCTGCATAAAGATTATGGGGGTGAAGAAATCTGATTGTTAGCGCCAGTAAAGTGAACTGATTGGGTGATCTAGATAAATGAAATAACAAGAATACTCGGAATAGAGTCAGACCTAACAAGAACAGACCAGAAAAGCTAAATATAGTAACAATAAGCAAAGCTGTTTTACATGATAGGCTCTTCTACTCTACTGAAGTATACTCCAGAACAAACGAACATGGTCGGGTAGACGAAAACTATTGCATAGATCGACAGAAGAATAGGATTCTGAATATAATTATAAAATTACTCTTAATCAATCGAACATACCCTCCGAACATACCCCCGTCTTGTTGTTGGCCGTTTGGTCATCTAGCAACCACGTGCTACCATAGAAAACAAGATGGCGACCTCCAGTTTACAAAATGGCCGACGAAAACACGTATCACCCCAACAAAACGCGCTGCGCATGTGCACAATGACCACGTATTACTGTAGGGATGACATCACAAGATGGCCGCCCACGCGGGTTACCATGACA
This sequence comes from Pictodentalium vernedei, assembly GCA_031216915.1. NCBI lineage: Eukaryota > Metazoa > Mollusca > Scaphopoda > Dentaliida > Dentaliidae > Pictodentalium > Pictodentalium vernedei. The sequence continues at coordinate 177,680,591 of CM062294.1, forward strand.
ATACAACATGGCGCCACTGGGTCACGTGACTATGACGTCACTTCCTAGGTCCCCCAATGAGGGACGATCTCCACATCTACTACTTACCATAACTCGCAAAAGTCTATCGTTCAGATGAATATGCCACTGTCCTGTCCGTTTCTTCTACTTCAATCATCTTCCAACCCGAAGGCCAGCCTTCGGTCTGGAAGATGGTTGAAGCAGAAGAAAGGGACCGAAGCGACCGAAGAAAGGGACCGAAAGTGGGATTATTTTGCTAAATATTGTTTGGATTTTTAAATAATGCATTAAGGAATGCCTGTATATTGACATGCTTGCATGCGCCCATTTTAACTCATTGTGCAACTGCGAAACATATCTGTGAAAAAGTGGAGGAGCGTGTGCCCCCTGGCTCCGCCGCCTCTGTTGAAAATATGTGACAAGTTATTTTCGATGTCAAAAATTTGAAAAATGTTAAAATATTTCATTTTTTGTTCAGAATGGTGTCGGATTCTATATAAAAACGGACAGACAGCGAAAAGGAGAAAAAAAATATGACAATGTTCAGATACTTGATGATATCGAAAATAACCTGTCACTCACCTATTTTCAAGCTAACCTCTCAATTACCTGGTTACTTCGGGGGGGGGGGGGGGGGGGGATCGCAAAAAGTGCCAGGATACAAGGTCCTGGTGGGTGGGTGGGTGTGTGGGTGGGTCCGAGCCCCAAAGTGCAGTTTTTGCCGGTGTCATGAAATTTTTGGCCAAATATCATTTACAGACAAGTAATTACAACCAAGGTGAATTCAAGTGCTTAGATTCATAACTTTGAACAGAACAGAGCATTGATAGTGTGTTCGGGGCTCCATGTTAGAATTTTTGCGCCATGTTTTACACTTCATTGGGGGTGGGTCCTGTTCTGGGTCTGGCAAAAAATTGCAAAACAAAAAAGTGATTCCCAGCTATTTGGTCATGATTTTCACTCCTTTATATTTCTGCTAAGGCAATCTGCCTCTTATTTGTGCTTTGTAGCTCCTATTATTTGATTCTTCTGTAAGCCTCAGGGTTCCTCATGCCATTGGTCTAGTGTGCTTCAATATGGAATAATTGGAAAGATTGATAGAATAAAAATCTTGATATTGGAAAACGTGTATAATTTCAAGGTAAATATGATTCTAGTGACACTAACATAAAAAAATAAATAAGAGGCAATTCATCTTAGACAAGCCACCCTGGCATGGGTCAAAGAACTTCAGTATTAGGTCTCTCTCAGACCAGTTGTTCAAGCTAAACATTTAACCGAAAAGTAATGAAATGAAAAACAACTATTTCTTGCGGACAGTTGAAGATATCCAGGTGGGAACAATATATTTTGGGCAGGGCTTCTTGGTGGTGGGATTCGACTGGTGTCTGAACAGCATAGACATGTTGTACACCGGGGTAAGGGTTGTGTTGCTTGGAACATGAATGGGTGTATATATGCAATTCAGTTGGTGGTGGCGGGTTCCAGTGGTTACCTGGGGTCTGATACTGCATTTTCGTTGTGGCTTTATATGCAGAGAGATTGTTTTGGGGCCATCTGTGGCTAGGAATGCCTTGGATGCCCAAGAGCGGGGCTGAGATATCGGACAAGTTGGTTTGCCTCACTTTTCATGTTTGGGAAAAATATTTTTTTTTTATTTAGGTAATTTGAATACTACGTTAAACAGATTTTATAAATTGGGGGTGGTTCCCCAATTGTTTTTTGATCAAAAACTGTGCGGGAGGGGTGGGTGTTCATGACATGACTGGCAAAAATTTGCATTCCGGGGGTGGTGGCTCCCAAAAAATGAAAATGTAAAAATTTCCACCTAGTATCCGTAATTTTTGGCCTGAACCCCCCCCCCCCCCCCCCCCCCCACCCCCCTGGTTACTTCGGTATCGCATTGATAGGATGTTTTCGGCTGCACACCTTTAACCTGTGTTCATGAATAACCTACATTTCCGTTTAGTTCATATTTTGGTTCTGTTGTACTCTTACACACCTCCATTAAAAAGACACGCAACGGTGATTAAAACAACCATCCGCCCTACGAAATTACTCATGTAAGTTTTCTGAAGTGTCTTGCTCAAATTGCAATTGATAAACACCACGGGAGTAGTTATTTAAACGACTCCCGGAATTATCAGTTGTAATTTGTCGCTTGATGTTTACAATTCAAAAAAGTAGGTTACGATGATGGGCAATTATTTTTTGTTGTTGTAAGTTTGGGTTTGTTAAAATAAGTTTACGTACTTGAACACTTGAAAATATTTCACAAACATCAACAGAGTTTTCACTTTTAAATTCTGTGGTTCGTTGTCGAATATCTATTCAGTCAAAGGATATCATCCAGCTCCTCGCCGTCCAGATACTATTTTCCATCAGTGTTGTCTGCCCAGGAATAATGTCAATAAAAGTGGAGGGGGAACAAATTTACAATGCTACCATGGTTTGACCCAGTGTAAGAAAGGTTACAATCTCATACGCCAAATGTATCATGACTCGCTATAGTCTCTTGTGTAGATGAATATGCCGTTGTGAGATCACAATCCTGTCCGTTTTTCCTTCTTCAACCATTTTCCAACCCGAAGGCCAGCCTTCGGGTTGGAAGATAGTTGAAGTGGAAGAAACGGACCGAAGCGACCGAAAGTGGGATTCTTTTAGCTAAAAATTGTTTGGATTTGCAAATAATGTTACTGGAATGCCTGTATACTGACACGTTTGCATACGCCCATTTTGACTCATTGTGTAAATTCGAAACATATCCGTGGACAAAAGTCGAGGGGCACGTGCCCCATGTGTCCCCCCCCCCCCCCCCCCGGCTCCGCCACCTCTGGGGGATGATCCCAATCTACCCAGTTCTTAAAAAAACCAGACAGGAAAGAAAATAGGCAGATGGGGAAGTTTTTGTTTAGTGACTCTCTCGGGAGACAGAGGGAAACTATACTACTCAAAGTTTGCTAAGCACCAAATATTTGCTACATCATTGTGAAATTTGCTTGTGACATATTTGCGATATTTTTGGTGGATATGGTTGAGGAATGTATTAGATGATCCCCAGTGTTTTCATTAGCTCTCTTATCAGGCAGACTTTTCGTGATAGTCATGGAAAGCATGTACCCCTTGATTTTCATGATGTTTTCGTGTACTGTCTACATGTACATGACATGTGTAGGGTACTCAGTCTTCATTTCAACACAAACCCTTGTGATTTCATGATTGAATGTGGCAAATGGAGATGTAAGAAGACATTTTTCTGAAGCAGAAATGTGGCGGGCTGTAGGGATGGTGGAGCAAGGGGCTACCCATAGTCAGGTTGGTGAAGCCCTTGGTGTGCACCATACGGTGATCACCAGAGCCTGGGCAAGATTTCTGCAGTATGGCACACCAGTAAGACGGCATGGTGGTGGCAGAGGCAGGGCAACATCTACAGCTGAAGACCGGTTTTTGATCATTCAGGCCCGTATGAACCGCTTTGCCACAGCAACCCAGCTTCGCAGTGACCTTCAGAATGCATCCGGGGTAAATGTTTCGACGCAGACTATCCGGACAAAAATACATCCGAGGTAAATGTTTCGGCGCAGACTATCCGGACAAGGTTCCACGAATGTGGTCTCCGATCGAGAAGACCATGTATTCGCATTCCGCTGTCCCAGAACCACCGTCAGGCACGATATGAATGGGCCATGGACCAGAGACGATTGGCGACCTGTCCTTTTAACAGGTGAGTCAAAGTACTGCCTAGACCACACAAATAGGCGTTCTAGGGTATGAAGAAGACCAGGAGAGCGATTCCATGCAGCCCACATTGCTGAGCATGACAGCTATGATGGAGGGTCAATCATGGTCTGGGGCGGCGTCAGCAGGGATGAACGTACAGAGCTCTGTGTCCTTGAACGTGGTACATTGACTGCACAACGGTATATTGAGATCCTGGATGTTCACGTCAGATCGTATGCAGGTGCAGTGGGTGATAGATTCATTCTGAAGGACGATAATGCCCGTCCTCATGTTGCCCATGCTGTCGAGGAGTACGGACAGAGGGAGGGGATTGAGCGTATGGACTGGCCAGCAAGATCCCCTGACATTAATCCAATCGAACATGTCTGGAATGAGTTGCAGCTTGCAATTTCAGCCCGTCCAGTCCAGCCAAGAAGTGTCCAGGAGCTTGGTGTCATACTGGTCCAAGAATGGAACATCACACAAAGGACCACCAGGAACCTGATTGGGAACATGAGAAGGCGTTGTCAAGCTGTAATTAACAGTAATGGGTCTCATACTCGATATTGAACCCATAACAGTTCGCTCCGTCAACTTCCTCTTTTACCAATAATATCCATTTTCCATGGTTGTCGTATTCAAAATCTAAAAAATAATGTCAAACGCAACTGAAATCTTAATTTCTGTACTTAAAACATTAAATATATAATTGAATAAAAGACATATACACTTTTCATTACAATATTTCAACTAAAACGTAAAACAGGTAGTTGGATATACTTGGTGCTTAGCAAACTTTGAGTAGTATAGATATAGTCTGTTTTTTATAATTGGGATAACTGGTAACTTGTTCAATGAATGAAGAATGCTGATAGTTTAATAATTTATTTTTCGAGACACATCACTGATTAAAAAACATATATAAATCACATATACAAAAAACACAATGCACAAAAAAGTATGTCATATAAAAAATAGAAATAATATATAAAATATGACATTTATAATTATTCAGAAATGCAAAAGATGAGATGCTGCATCCGCATAATGCATGATGTCGATGACTCCTGTGTTGAGGCGCTCTTGCTCAACACTGCACTACTGAGTGTTTTCATAAGAAAGTGGGCAGATCGACACGAATTAATTTCAAGAAGTGGGCAGATCGGGAACAAACCTCGGAGTGCACCACCAGTAGTGAAATCCGCAATTATAGGGACAGGCGTACATAATAATAAATAAATAGAAACCTCCATTATAGGGACAGACGTACATAATAATAAATAAACTAGTAGGGATGAACTTGTAAAGACGAACTCATAGACCAAAAAATATAGAGCAGAACTTATAAAGCAAAGGGCAGTCCTACGGGAATTCCAAGAGTAACTTTTGCAGTGGACTGCAAAATGTACTATAGGAATTTCCATAGGATTGCCCTTGGCACAAAAAGTTCGACTGTAAAGGTTTGAGGCTATAAGTTCGTCCCTGCGTGTATATGTTTGTCTTTATAGTTACAGCTTCAATTACTCACACATACCAAGCCAGTAGTAATATCGATAATATAATATTACTTGTGCGGAAACATAAAATAATGGCAGAACGTCATTTAGAGAATTTGAACAAATTTTCGTGAATATCCGTCGTCAAGAGGTCAAATGCGTGTATGTTATGATAAACGACCACCCGGTCTCGCCACTGTACTAAGGAACCAAGGAGCCGGTCAGCGTATCGAGGTGTAGGGTATCGCATCGGTAAAGTGAAATCCATATCACTGAAGTCGATGGCACAAAACACAATATCTTTCCTCCTGTAGGTTTCTGAGAATTTCATTGATTTTGAAACGCCACATGCATGTATAACCTGTGGGCAGCCAGTTGAAATCTATATACGGATGATAGTCAGAGTGGTCTTCCCTTTTTAATTCATCATTTAAAATATCGACACACGCTAATCGTTTCACGTTAAACAAGTGAGAATTTTATCATTTATTATGTATTCCCTGTTGCGAGTTCAGTATAGAGAAAGTAGACGGTAAGACATATTCCTTACACAGTTTGTAAGTGATCTAATTATGGTACATACGGTGTTAATTAATTCTATTCTGGGTGAGAGATTTGCTACGCTCTTACCCAATATGAAATTACCCGACACCGTGTATATCTAGGGCCCTCGAATCGAATACCGAATCCAATACTACTCATTATTCGCGAATCGTTAGTAGCCATAACTGCCTTCAGATAAATATCCTAAGGTAAGTATTCTTCAAAAGGTATCCTCAACAGGTATCCTCAAAAGGTATCCTCAAATAGAACATCACCACAACATGAGTATCCTCAAATTCCTGTATGTGCCTATGTACTGCATTTGATGTGTGCACATTGTGCACTAGAACACAAGCATATATCGAAACATTCAGCATGTGCCTATGTGTTACATGTAACGTGTACACATTGTACATTAGCACACAAACACATCTAGGAAAGTCAGAATACTTTATAGGGAGACCGGGGAAATCATAATATAGACAAGACAGACGAAGGAATGGAGAGAATAATAAGCTATGGAATAGACTAGGACAGGCAGAAGCAGGGAATTCTGAAGGAATCCGAGTTAGTAAAACAATTGTTGGTTGTTTGTGGTAATTCTAGTATCGTATTCTGTCAAACTATCACATCTGACCTTTACTAATGCAGCCTTTTGCTTCCATGCTTCAACTTCTATCACTAGCCAACTGTTACTGCTTGTTTTACCTATCACTGTACGCCCACTGGTACTAAAACTGGCTCTCTGCCATGGCTTGAACTCACTGTTCTATGATCGACTTTCACTACTTCCTCTGGTGCTTCCGTCATAAATAGCGGCTTTCCATCGCTATCATGGGTGCAAGTCATTAGCAACAATTCGTATCTCTGCCTTCGGGTATACTACAACTACTATTGACCATTGCCACAAGGCTGCGCTTACTGGTATCTACCATGGACATCATTATCTGTTTCGGCTTCTACTAAGCTGGCTTCTACCTCTGGATCTCAACCACTAGTTTCTGTCATCACTGCCTCCTACCATCACACCACAAGCATCTAATACTAGTAGTAAGCGAAAGGGCTGTGGGGACCTGATTTAACACTGAAAATTCCCATAAACGTTTTTTTACGCCAGAGTGCCATCGGCCGATGGCACTCTGGCGTAAAAATGTCTATGGGAATTTTCGGTGTTAAATCAGGTCCCCATATTTTTTCTGAACGTAGATTTTCAAAAACTTCAATACCGTTTGGGAGTTTTCAGTGTTAAATCAGGTCCCCATAGTCCCTTCACTTACTACTACTAGAGTCCCGGTTCGTATACCTACATGTCCAGTACTTGGCATCCACTGGCGCTAACACTCTTGGTTATTCTCTAAAACGACTCCATGTAGTCGAGTGCACTCTGTTTTTACGACTCGTATCGTTAGACGGAGGTGTCAGCATAAAGTCGATTGGTAATAGATGAGTGTTGTAATTGGTGGTCAGAGAAACGTGCATGATGACTTTCTCAAATGCGTGAACGAGCAATGAGGGAATATATTCCTGGGTGTATCGTTTCTGCGACTCCCCGACCCATCTCGCGCAAAAGGGATGCTAACGTCAAGTGGGTGGTAAGCTAGGGATGATGAGAAACGTGGATGGCGATTTCTTCAAACGAACTGAAGACCAGTGGGAGCAATTGCTCGTACGACTCTTAATCTACAGACGTGACAGACGTTACTTATTCCCAGTTCTTTATTCGACATTCGTTATCAATTGATTTTGTCGGTTGATAACGAATGTCGAATAAGGAACTTGGAATAAGTAACGGTTCTTGCGTCCTACTTAGCCTCATCTCTGAAGAGAAGGTACGAACGTCCAGTCAGTTGTAAGCTCTGTGAGAACTAGGAACAAGTAACGCTTGTCACGCCCCTTCTTAGTCTCGTCTCGGAAGTGACCCTGTGACAGGAATGATAGTCCGTAGGAACGTTAGTCCCTCTGGACTATTATTCCGCGGAATTATAGTCCTAGGTCTAACATTTCTAGGAATAGTAGTCCGGCGGACTACTATTCCTAGAAATGTTAGACCTAGGACTATAATTCCGCGGAATAATAGTCCAGAGGGACTAATTTTCCTACGGACTATCATTCCTGTCACAACGGTCCAAACGTCCAGTTAGTTTTAAGTGCTGTGAGTTCCGAGAAAGGTGGATGACTATTTCGTGAATTGAAATTAGGAGTAATGAGGAATAAGAACGATCGTCCTTAGAAGAAAATATCCGTACGATTCTTCGACTCATCTGGGTATTTGAGAATAATTATGACAGGGTGGCCCATTATTGAAGGATAGTTGTGTTTGGTTAGGTATTTGAACATAGTTATTTGAGGATAGTTATCTGTGGACAGTTTCTGAGGATAAATTTCGGACAGCAGTTGGCCCCATTTTCCAGGGTATTCCCTTTCTTCACTGATCACAGAACAACAAGAAATGTTGGATTACAAAAACATTATCCAGTTCTCTGTAGAGAAAAGCGTTGAGGGTAATATTGGTGTTCTGTTCGTTATTTATTCTCTTCAGTACTCGTGCTTTTCAATCTTTTCTTCAATCATCCCTGGCTTCCTGAGGCCCAAAGCATACTTTACCGTTTTCGTTGATTGCGAGCGATATATTTTTCTCTCGCAGCTGCACAACTCGTGTCATTTTTTGCATCAAAAAAGCTACGTATAGGCCTAAGTGGATGGAGACTGCGAGCAAACCCGTCATAGGATCTTGGTTGAGGAAATTTTGAAGTCCAATGTCGTAACCACAAAGCCACTGTGCGGGTATTAAGGTTTGACATTGTTCAACTTTGGAGCCCGAGAGGCCACTTTCCGGCCCATGGACATGATACGGCATATTGTCATTAAATAGGTTGGCTGCAAAGTGAATGTGTGGGGTAGACCAATTAATATTTTCAACACTGCACGTTGAAAATATTAATTGGTCTACCCCCAAATAATAGATATGGACTCTACCAATTGCGGTCCTTGAACTGGCATGGAAGGCACTAGCTTTGGCTCGACAATTGATGGCATGGGTCGAAATAGTATTAGAAAAGCAAACAGTTAACCTGTTCTCCGTCTCTATGTCCAAATGATAAAATTTTAACCAATCAACCTGCAAACTTGATTTTTAGCACGACACTAGATCCTTGCTTTGCTGTTGTCACGTACGGAAATCTGGATTATAGATCAAAGTTCAACGTCATGGTAGAAAAAGATATAATCTTTTTGTATCGATCCAAGTGCCTGGGCTATAATCTTTGAACAGCTGATTTGGGCATAACACTTACCGATGGCAGTTATCAAGCTTGAGTTCAGCTTTCAGTAAAAATGGAATACCGTGTGAAGAAAAAAGAAATTACTGTGCTGATGGGCTGTATCTAAATAGCCTGTAATGTGCACCGATTGACCTTGGATCTAGGTCTTTAGTGTAACACTAAGCATTGCTCTTACTGGTAAAAGATGATAGTCAAGGTTATTGGACAAATATGACGGTCACTGGAAGCAGAAGTACAACTTTTCTGCCATCTGAAAGTGTTTACATAATGCAACGTCTGAAGCAGTTGGCATGTGGCGTTCATTTTTGGAATTTCACTCGAACGTCACATTTCTAAGCCCATTTCGAAGATCTTGGTTCATGAGAAGTAAAACACGACCATCTTCATTTCTCTGTATCCTCATGTGCCCAGGTGTAAACGTTTGAGCCGATCGACTTTCAATTATGATTCTGTCTGAGCATTTGACCATGATCTTGGTAAGGTAAAATGTGTGATAAAGATGGAAGCTCAAACCCGAAAGGTTATCGAGGACAAAATGTAAATATTTTGTCTGTTCCACTCTAAAATTTAGAACTTTTCACCTTTCGCAGTAATTTCCAGGCCAAAAGTTGATCTTAACATTTTCATTATAATGTTGGAAAATCAAGGTCGCGAGAAAAGAGGAAAATCATCAAAAACAAAAATGTTATTTCTGAATCCGTCGCCATATCCAAATTATTATTTTTGAACAACTTGACTTTTGCCCTTTATATTTCGGAAGAGCATGTGACCTCACCAATATCGGAATCGAAGGTTAGAGCAGGTTATAAGTTAAAGTTGATGTAATGGGGGAGAGGAAATCATTCTTCTATTTTGATTATTTATTTATTTATTTATTGGTGTTTAAGGTCACATACTTATGCACAATGGATAATCATGACCATGACAGTACCCGGAGAGTAGCTGCCCACCCCCCAACATCGTAACTCCGCTCTGCAGCGCACGCAGGGTTAGACTGGTTGAAGACATTCGTACCATTGACGTGCAGTACGCCTTAGTACACGGCGTCATCGTGCCCCCATGTGGACAATCGGGGTTAAGTGCCTTGCACAAGGACACACCGCGGGAGTCCGAATCGATCGCTCAGACGGTCACCCAAGAACTAACCGGGCTCGACGTTGCTTAACTTCGGTGATCTGACGAGAACCGGTTACTGCAACGCCACCGCCCCCCCCCCCCCCCCCCACCCCTTCTAGTTTGATATGAATCAGTATATCGTCACACCAAACCTATAATTCACTCCGCTCAGCCTGTATAACACCGAATCCAACACTACCGCACTCCGGTGTAATATATCTCCAGTCTTATTTTGATGGATAGAAAAAACAAGATGGAAGCAAATGAAGCAGAACATCAAGTATTTTGTCCTCGTGTGAAAATGTTGGGGTTGAGGGACAAATTTTCAATTTTGTTTCTTATTTTCGTTCATTTCAATTAAACATTTAATCAGAATTCGAGCAGTTATTGTTTTCTTGTCCAGTGATCTGTACCAACGTGTTCTTATGAATTCGTTTTTGAAGATGAAATGTTCTTAAGTGATACAACGTTGTAAAAAGCATTAGGGGCACTTTCCAACGTTGTGTCGCATAACAGCGTATCAATGGATAAGTCGAAAACAAAATGCACTGTGTTGTGATGTTTTGAATGGATAAGAGGGAGGATGTTCATAATTATCGCTGATGATAAATATTTTCATGGTATTGTGTTATTAACTTTTTATTTATTCATTTTAATTTATGTTTAATTTCCCCGTGGGAACCCCGGGAAGTGAAACAATACTTGTCTACTGTGGTAAACAAGCTCTGGTTTAATGGTAAAATAGGACCCGGTAACCATTGGCTGGGGGAATACCTCTAAAATGGGCAACGTGGGTATAAACGATTGACTGCATTTGAATTTATGTCCTTGTTGCAGTCACGATTAGCCATTGTGCAGAAATGTGTGACCATAAGCACCAAACGCCAATATATAAATAAAAAAAATAATTTTTGTTTACTTTATTTTATTTTTTTTAACTTTTGAACTCCGGAGGCCGCTTTTCCGGCCTAGGGGCATGATACGTCATAATTTCATTAAAGAGAATGAATGCTAAGTGAATTAATTTATTTATTTATTGGTGCTTAACGCCACATCACCAGCCAAGGCTATATCGTGGCGAGAAAAGGGTAGAAAGTAAGAAGTAAAAAGATTGAACAAAAATAGAAAATAACTACAATAGATTGTCAAAGACAGGAGTGAATTGAAGAACAATGAGTAAGGAGAAAAGAGAAGTGAAATGCTAAGTGAATACGTTATTTGTTTATTGGTGTTTAAGGTCACATACTTATGCACAAGGGCTAATCGTGCCCGTGGCAGTTTTACGGGCGGAGGAAGCCGGAGTACCCGGAGAGAACCACCGAGCATCGACGAGCAACTGTCAGCTCCTCAACATTCTAAATCTGTTCAAGCTCCGCTCAAGCAGGGTTACAGCGGTTGAAGACATGTGCACCATCGACGTGCAGTACGCCTTAGTACACGGCGTAATCGTGCCCCCATGTAGGCAACCTGGATAAAGGGCCTTCACCAAGTACACAACGCGGGCCGTCCCGGACGGGGATCGAACTCGGGACCTCTAGCATATAAGTCCAACAGTCTACCACTGAGCCACCGCGCTCCCAAGTGAATATGTGGGGTAGACCAATCAATATTATCAACGTGCAGCTCCAAAGCTGCACGTTGAAAATATTAACTGGTATACTCCCAAATAATGAATATGGACTACTCCAATTGCTGCCATGGAACTGACATGGAAGATACCACCAGGGTTCAAAGGGTTATATAAATAGACGTATATGTACATAACATGGTGTTTTTGAAATGTTATAAATTCCCCCTCACGTTCTAACTATGTAAAATAGTTGTATCCTCAAGTTTGAGTTCCAGTGAAAACAAAAACAAGAGGCCACATGGGGAGTTGTTCAAAGAAGAACTCAATTAGCATCTATGGCTTGTAAACATACATAGGAATGAAGTAATGTAACTATTCATAACTCTGTTGCCCAGTAAGATGATTTTTTTCTGGTAATGAGATGCTGCCACACAAATAATACCCAGATTTCTAGTAATTGAAAATAGGGCCCCAAATATCAACCTCAGTAGTGATTTAACTTCAACAAACTTGAACTGAGTAAGCACCCCTGCCCCCATCCCCAATCAGGATTCAGACCATTGGATCTGAAGAAGCAGATTTTCAAAGATTATTCCTCATATTGGTCTAAGTTAGAGAACGGAAATATTAACCCAGGGACTTGATTTGTAAAACTTGTAGCCTACTCCCCTAAGGATGGTGTATACCATATATCAAACGATTCTGTCTGGGAGTTCGTGCAAAGATTTGTAAAGAATATTCCTCATATTGAAGCAAATTAAAACTAGAACTCAAATAGAGAGCCTCCAAATACTAATCGAGGGACTTGATTTGAACAAACTTTAATCTACCCCACGAAACAATGATGTGTACCAAACATCAGATTCGGACTGGTAGATTTGAAGAAGATTTTTAATGATTATTCCTCATATTGCACTACGTTGAAATTCAGGCTGCCACAGAGAGTCCAATTATACACCAATGGGATTGATTTTGTCCAGTGTGAATCTGGCCGATGTAAGGATTTTGTATACCGTATTTCAAAAGATTTTGGCAAGTGCTTCTGGAGAAAAGAAGTCTTTTAAAAGATTTTTCCTCATATATGACTAAGTTAAAATTCGGACTCCAATAGGGAGTCCAGATATTAAAACAGTGACTTGGTTTGAACAAACTTAGATCTGACCTCCCTAAGGATGCTGCGTACTATAAAATCAAGATTCTGACTGGTGCATCTGAAGAAGAATATTTTTTTAATGATTATTGCTCATACTACACAAAGTTAAAATTCAGGCACGCACAGGAAGCCCAATTATTAACCGATGGGTTTGATATAAACAAGTTTGAATCCGGTCCCTGTAAGGCACCTGCGTACCATGTATCAAAAGATTCTGACTGCTGGGTCTGAAGACATAGAGTTTTAAAGATTTTTCCATATATTGGATTAAGTTGAAATATTAACACAGGGAGTTGATTTGAACAACTTTAGATCTGACCTCCCTAAGGAAGCTGTATACCGAATATCAAAAGATTCAAACTGGTGAATCTCAAGAAGGTTTTTAAAGATTATTCCTCATATTGCACTAAGTTATTACATACATAGAGCCCAATTATTAACCGATAGCTTTGATTTGAACAAACGATTCTGTATACCATGTATCAAAAGATACTGACTAGTGGCATCTGATACAACCTCCATACCCCCATCCCACCCCATAGGTGTTGTATATCAAATATCAAAAGATTCTGATCTGGAGAAGATTTTTTTAATTTTCGCAAATATGCTGACTCAGAGGTTTTTTTCCATTTCCTCCACAGACCACTATGAAGAATCGACGGCATTTTTACCATCTCATTCTACTGGTCCTAAGGATGCTTCGTACCAAATAACAGATCTCTGTTGTGTGTGGTTTGGGAAAGGGGTGCGCTTGAAGATATTCCTATTTTTAGCTTTTGGGTTACCCACTGGAATACGGAAATCTTTTTGCATGAATCAACAAGTACTTATGACTTAATAACACCACATACCAAATTTGATTCAAATCGCTTCATCGGTTCAGAAAAAAGAAATTTCGGGCGGGACGAAAAATAAATATCCCATTACAAAGGCAAACATTTCTCCACGAACTTCGTTTGAACAAACTTAATTCTATAACTCAAAAGGAAGCTCAGTACCAAATATCAAGTCACTTACCCACTGGTTCATGAGAAAATTTTAAAGAAAATTGGGAGCATTTTCCCCCATACCCTCCCTATGGGGCTGAGCAAGTGCAACAACAAAATGGGGTGTCAGAACAATCACCTCAAATTTAACTGCAATCGGTTCAGCGGTATTGGAGAAGACGACGGATAACAGAAGACGGACAGCAGGCGACGGACCGACGGTGAGTGATCACTACAGCTCATATTGACTCTCAGTTGGGTGAGCTAAAATGTTCATGTCTTGTACGTTGCATGCAACACAAGCGATGCAATAAATACAATATTTTTTCAACTTTCAATTTTTACAAACTTTGTCACCACCAACTCGTGCCTTGCTGTCAAACAGAGACAAACATAAATTGCACAAAGTCCATTGTGAAAGCTGAATCATAGAATCAATGGTTATGGATTTTCCGTAACGATATGTTGCAAGATTCATAACCCAGGGTCGTAGGTTTTACCCCTGAAGATTGGACTCTGCGTATCCGTTCTCCACATGGGTTCTGAGACCAAAGAAAATAAAGATATTGCTTTTTATCTAACAATCATATAAATTTTGGCCTGAAAACCACGAAAAAACGGCACGTATCACATAATGTCTTCTGATTCCGTATCATATAGACGACTCATTCTGATTCCGTATCATATAGACGACTCGTTTCCGGTAGCGCTACGGGCTATCATAACAGGCACATGGATACATTCTATGTGCGTTTCAGTGATCGACCGAACATTATGTCCCCAGAATGTTTGAAAATAATTTAACCCTTTACCTAACATGAAAAGCAGACGACACTTGCCAAAAAAAAAAATACTTGAATAACTAATTTTTTTCTTTCATTTTTTGTCTCAAAAACATAGGTTATGACCACTCATTGGAACGACCGCGACGAGCTCGTTCCAACGAGGGGTCATAACCTATGTTTTTGAGACAAGAAAAGAAAAAAATAATGAAAATTAATTGGCGATTTTTGAGAATAGCGTTGGCCGGTTTTGTCCAAAAATGGGATCACAACTCGCCGGTAAAGCCGGCTCGTTGAGATCCCATTCTGGACACCACCTCGAATCTGATACAAAGCACAGGACATGCACATAATCATGATAATCTGTATTTATCTAGCAATCATATAGATTTTGGCCTGAAAACCACGAAAAACGGCACGTATCACATAGTATGTTCCGATTCCGTATCATATAGACGGCTAATTCTGATTGCGTATCATATAGACAATTTTTTTCCGGTAATACTAAATAGAAACTGCACAATTCAATATTACACCCACTCGGTTCCTGAGGATGTGCCCACGTCGCACACTCGTACATTCAAGCGGATCATCATAGGAAGTGACACTGAGAGTGAATAATTTGACAACACAACTTTGAAATTGCGGTGACTTCGTTACTCATTGTTTGTTAGAAAGCACGATAATATAGTTCCATAAAATATGCTTTTTAAAAACTTTTTCTCGCCCAACATTAAGTTCCCAAACGTATTAATAATTTAAGATTAATCTGTTTATGTGACAGAATTGTTAGATAAATGAATTATCATGATAATGCGTATGTCCTGTGATCTGCATAAGATTCTCGGTGGTGTCCAAAAATGGGATCACAACTCGCTAGCAAAGCCGACTCGTTGAGATCCCATTCTGGACACCATCTGGAATCTGATACAAATCAAAGGACATGCACATAATCATGATAATCTGTATTTAAATCGCCGGATCTCAATGAGTGGTTTTCCGATTCCGTATCATATGGTTGGTATCAGAACGAGGACGTCACTGGAGAATGTCAATCAAGTCCGCCCAGATTACCAACCGTTTCTGAGTACGCTTTTTGTGTAAATAAATACCATCGAATGACGTGGATTTCTAATAAACACTATCGAATAACGTAGATTTCGTTGACGAGGTCAGATCGCACAAGCCGCTCGGCGGTTCGTGTGATGCGGCGAACTGACCTCGTCGACTCGACGGAATACGACAAACCACATCACTTTGCTGTCATAATTTTATGAGTCCAAAACATATCCATTATCAGTATGTGTACCTGCCACTGGATGGAGTCTCCTGCCGAGTATATTCTAACCACCTACAGACTTACGAGAATTTCATTTGATTAACCCTTTACCTAATGTAACGGTCAAAACCGGCCAGCGCTATTCTCAAAAATCGCCGATTAATTTTCATTATTTTTTTCATTTTTTGTCTCAAAAACATAGGTTATGACCCCTCGTTGGAACGATCTCGTCGAGCTCGTTCCAACGAGGGGTCATAACCTATGTTTTTGAGACAAAAAATGAATAAAAAATAGTTATTCAAGAATTATTTTTGCAAGTGTCGTCTGCTTTTCAGGTTAGGTAAAGGGTTAAAGGCATTACGTATGTTGTGTATGTTGAGTTCTGTTATTACACAAGCTGACACGGAATTTCGATTGGACTGCGACCGGTCGAATTTCTCTCTCTCTCTCTCTCTCTCTCTCTCTCTCTCTCTCTCTCTCTCTCTCTTAACCGCAATACTGTATAATCTCACTTATAGAAACAGAAATTCAAGGACATTAAATCTCAGATGATATATTTATTTCTTTTCTTGGTACAGTCTCAATTCTACAATATATTATTTAGGTAATCAGTACTCATGGAGTGTACATCGTGAATTAATACGCTATTAGGTCACTAACAAAGGGTGTAACTAATTAATTGTTAACAGAATGAAAGAAACAGAAAAATATAAAAAACAAGTGTACAGGAAAAAAGTAACAGAAAAAAGCAGAATTACGTATAGAATTGGGCGGACGTGACAACCGTTTCTTATTTCCAGTTCCTTATTCGACATTCGTTATCAACCGATTTTACGGATTTCAGGTTTTTTGAATTTCAATTCCAAAAAATTATTTACATAAATTTGCATGAAATAAGAATGCTCGTGCATTACTTTAACAATAACTGAGTATTTTTAGAAGAATAACTGGGTATTACTTTAAATAATATCTAGCTATAGTTCTAATAATACCCAGTTGCCAGAAAATTCACACGTTCAGTACGCGAGGAGTGGATACAGAAAACCACGGCGAATTAACAAACAATACAAACAATTAAAATTAACCTCATTGGGTTTATTCCTTGAGTTTCTGCCAAAACATAACATGCTGTTTTCTTCGATGAATCATCTCGAACAATAGCTCGCGGTTTACGCTTTCGACTTTACCCCTTAGCGATAAAATCATTTCATTTCTCTTTTCATTAAAACGGGGATTTAATATGATGCGAGTTTTAAGTCCGACAATCCACTAGGACCAGGATATTCGGTGAGATAAAGGTCGAGAAGCTCTCGACCATTATCTGGCCGAATATCCTGACCTCGTGTATGTTCCTTCACCTTATCCGAGCAGATTGAGTAAATATTCAGTTATATACTATTCAAAAAGTAGGGAATATCCAAACTGATGTTGATATTTTCGGAAAATGATATTGGATACGCGTGATTGGACGGCAACGGACGCATCAATAGGTTACCAAGTTTAGTGTGGATCATGAAGTCACCGGCCCACGAAAACTTCGTGCAGGTTTCTCGCACGAGGGCCGCGTTAATGTCTGTGGGGAACGTTTTGAAATCTTCATTTGCACTGGACGGGCTTTTTCGAAGGTTTCATCGTTCTTTTCTTAGTATAAACTCGTTCAACAATAGTTTCTGGTCGAAACGTAACTTTTCAGGTATGCAAAGACAAACATGTTTACGTGCCGTTGGCATGCTGGAAGCTGGCATGAGACAGACTGCAGTGGCTCAAATTCTCAACGTTACTCAATCCGTGATTAGCATGTTGTGGCCACACTACCGTCAGACAGGCAATGTTGATGACAGGTCGTCCAAGGGCCACAACTGCTAACCAGGATCGTTTCCTCCGAACCACAGCATTACGTAACCGCCCATTACGTAACCGCCACCAAAGTGATACAGAAATTGGGCAGCAGCTGCACCGAACGACAGGTGTGCGAGTCAGTGGTCAAACTATCCGAAATCGCCTACACAGCTGGAAATTGTGCACTCGACGACCTCGAATAATTTTACGTTTGACTGGACGTCACATCGCAGCAAGGCGAAATTGGCGTGGAGCACGACAGCACTGAGACAATCGTCGGTGGAGCAACGTCATGTTTGCCGATGAATCGAGGTTCACTTTCGACTTCCACTACAGGCGAAACAGAGTGTGGCGGCGGAGGAACGAACGAACGATACCATGACGCAACCGTTGGCAGCACGATCGTTTTGGTGGTGGCTCGGTTATGGTGTGAGGAGGCATGACCATGACACGCAGAACAGCATTACATGTCATCCAAGGCCGTGTCACAGGGCAGTACTACAGTGACAACATGTTAGCAGCTCATGTAATGCCATTTGCGCGACGTCACAATTGTCGATTCATTTTCCAAGATGACAATGCAAAAGCACACAGGGCCCGTGTCGCTGCAGAGTTTCTCCAGGAGCAGAACATCACTACACTGCCTTGGCTAGCACTGAGTCCAGATCTTTCACCAATCGAGCACGTCTCACGTCTGGGATATGCTTGGCAGGCGCCTACGACAACGTTAAAAGCCCCCTACCAATATCCAGGACCTCGCCGCTGCAGTGCAGGAAGAATGGAATAACATCAGTCAAGCTGATATTGGACATTTGGTGAGTATGCTAGTCTCGCGAACCGAGGAGGATTTACAAGGTATTGAGGTCTTGGACTGAATGTGGTAAATTCTCTGACTGACCGTCCATTTCTTCTACAGCTCAGTGTGTGGAATGTGTGTTTGTCAGACACCCAACTATCGCTGAAATCATTCACCAGATGTCACAGTGCAATGCCTCAACTGTCTTTTTGATGAAAATATAAATATATTTCTTCATATATCTCACTTTTATCAAATATCCCCTATTTTTTGAATAGTATATTTATTTATTTAGTGTGGTTTAATTACTCTTTCGACACTCAGGGTTACTTCATGGCAGACAGTTTAATGGATGGAGGAAGCCAGAGTACCCGGAGAGAACCACTGAGCAACGGCGAGCAACTGTCAGGCTCCCCAACATACTAAGTCCACATAAGCAAGGTTGGCACTGGTTGAAGACAAGTGCACCATCGACGTGCAGAGCGTGGGCCATGGGGTGAAGTGTCTTGCCCAAGGACACAACGTGGTTGCCGCAGGTGGTATTCGAACCATTCCCCCGCGTGGGTGATCGGAATTATGTGCCTTGTCCGGGGACACAACACAGTTTCCTTGGTGGGGATCGAACCGTGGACCTTTCGGTTTGAAGTCCAATGCCGTAACACTGAGCCATCGCTCTCCCTGAGATTCATGATAATGAAAATTGTTTATCGTTTTGAAGTAGATAGGTTTTTTGTCAAATAGTATAGAAAATCAGTAATATCCTGCGCGGGGATAAACCCGATGATTATGACTTCATTTTTGAGACTTTAACTCTTTGGACTCTAGTGGTATCTTCCATGACAGTTCAATGGCAGCAGTTAGAAGAGTCCATATTCATTATTTGGGTAGACCAATCCATATTTTGAACGTGAAACCTCTGGGCTTCACGTTGAAAATATTGATTGGTCCACCCCACATATTTACTGAACTGCCATCCTATTTAATGACGTTATGACGTATCATGTTCCTGGCCGGAAAAGCGGCCCCTCGGGTTCAAAGACACCAGTTGAAGACTACTATGATGAGTTTTGGGTTTTCTTCCTGGAAAAAATCGGTTTAAATTACATTATTTTTGGAACCCTTGAACTATTGACTTTCTTGCACCCAAACATTACAAATACCATAAACATATTTTAAACTCTGCATTTAGCAATAAAATAGGGAAGCTAGTGGAAGGACTCATGCAATGCATGGTTTTTCGACTGGTGACATTTCGAGTTACCCCCCCCCCCCCCGCCCCCCTAAAACAATACAACGCTTCAAACCAAAAGTATTTTACACTCACCTATCTTGCGACACAGTTACATATTCTCGGTAAATAATGCAAACTACTGCCACAAAACATGTCAGTTTAGTTATATAGAATAAAAATACATGCACTTGCCGAGTTTGAAGTCGATCGGGCACGCAGAGGCAAGCCTGGAAATAAGTAATCTGTCATTTGCAGAATGAGGCCCCCAGTGGGGGATTGACTAATTCCTTCCAATACAGTGGGCAAGACACTTCACCCCTATTACCCACGTGGGA
The DNA here is from genome assembly GCA_031216915.1 of Pictodentalium vernedei. Taxonomy (NCBI): domain Eukaryota; kingdom Metazoa; phylum Mollusca; class Scaphopoda; order Dentaliida; family Dentaliidae; genus Pictodentalium; species Pictodentalium vernedei. The sequence continues at coordinate 177,700,718 of CM062294.1, forward strand.
GGCACAGTGGCGTTGTGTACTAAGGCGTACTGCACGTCGATAGAGCACCTGTCTTCAACCAATGCTAACCTTGCTTGTGTGGATTAGTATGTTGGGGAGATGACAGTTGCTTGCCATTGCTCGGTGGTTCTCTCCGGATGTTTCCTCCACCCGTAAAACTGTCGTGGTCATGATTAACCATTGTGCAGAAATATGTGACCTTAAACATAAATAAATAAATAAATATCTCAGGATATTCTAAATTCTAAATCTGGCGTGTCTTTTCAATGCAGTGTGATTGATTTTATAGACTTATCTATAAAAGGGCTCTGCGAAGCTTCGAAATTCGATTTTAATTCGAATCATAAGTACGGTTCGATTCGAAATCGGTTGCCCGATTCGTTTTCCTTCGAATCTTTTCACTAGGATTTTCCTTGGTATCTGTCATCTTCGTCATCTCACAAAACATATATTTGAGATAGAAATTGTACATAAATAATGTTGAAATAAAGACTGAATGTCATTTCCGCTACCGCTATATTAAAAAGCATTTGCATCCATGCTCATCCATGTTAAATCCAGTGTTACTTGTCGCTACCTCTGCTGAAAGCAAATTTAAAGTTCCCAAACAATGTCGACGTTGAGTTTACGGTTGTTATCGGCGAACCCTGTGCTGTACCCAGATCAGGTAATTTTCACATTCGTTTCTGTTTTTTAACAAAAATCCTTTTTGGGTAATATTTAAACTACATCATCAACTTACATCACGGCATGTCTTCGACAAAGGCATGACTTGATGATGTAGTTAGAACATTTTCTCGGTCGGAACTTCAAGATCCCTGAATTCAATTAGAGGTAGGATTCGATTTTGAATAATAGACCCGATTCGATTCAACTTTCGATTCGAATCCTATTGTCTAACATCCATTCAAGCCAGAAAATAAGCAGACTGTCATTTGCAAAATGAGGTCCCCAGAGGGTGAATTTAGTGATGCGACCCTGTACTGCAGGGTAGCATCACTAAATTTACCCTCTGTGATCCTCAATCTGAATCAGGGTCTCAAAACTAAACAGAAAGAGGTATCAGAGGATAAATTGGCCCTCTATATGGGATAGCATCATCAAATTCACCCTCTGGGACCTCATTCTGCAAATGTCAGGCTGCTTATTTTCAGGCCTGCATCCATTGGACATATTTAATTTTTAATACATGATAAGTTTTGTGAAAATAAATTTCCAAACACGCGTCATTTATTTGGGGAAAAAACAATTTGCTTATAATTTTGACATGGAGCTGTACATGAACAATATCAAAGTAAAGAACACATTATGGAAAATAGATGGGGGCGCGGTTCGTGGCGGTAACCGGTTATCATTAGATCACCGAAGTGAAGCAACGTCAAGCGCTGTTATTGTAATTAGATAGGTGACTATTTCAGCGACTGATTCGCGCTCCCGCGTTGTGTCCTTGGGCAAGGCACTTAACCCGAAGTGCCTACATGGGGGCACGACGACGCTGTGTAGTAAGGCGTACTGCACGTCGATGGTGCGCATGCCTACAACCAATCTAACCCTGCCTGTGCCGCGATGCAGAGTTACGATGTTGGAGAGCTGACAGCTGCTCGTCGTTGTTCGGTGGCTCTCTCCGGGTACCTCGGCTTCCTCCACCCGTAAAACTGTCTTCGACATGATATGACACTGGCTGTTAATGTGTCGTTAAACCCTAATAAGAAAAAAGGAAAATAGTAGTGAAGTACAAAGCCTTAGGATGCGAGGAAGTGGATGGTGGAGCTGTTCAAGACTGGATTTTTTTCCGACAAAATCTAGCGTTGCAGATTTCTTTAGAACATTCTCAGATCTCGAAACTACATTCCCTTATTACGAATTTACGAAAGCATATGCACACCACCCCTTCAAATGGAAATTGTTTGGTGGGAATTAGTTATCTAGAAGCTTTCGAGTGGGAGATTAGTTGTCGATAAATATATTAGCGTTAGTATGATGGGAGCACCCAAATCCGACAAAGAGAACTAATTTTCAACCAAAAACCCGTTGTTTAATTAGCTGTTTATCCAACGAATTGGCCACATCCGCCTGCGTAATACGCATATTTAGCAGCTGAAAAAATATTATTTTTCGAAAAATTTCAACAAAACCATATCATGTGACCCCCTTATTGGAACGAGCTCGACGAGATCGTTCCAACGATGGGTCACATGATACGGTTTTGTTGAATTCTTTTGAAAAATTTAAAAAAATGTTATTTAAAATAATAAATTTTGATATCGTCTGCGTTGGATATAGGGTTAAGAAAGTTGTATATCTGGCAAAGAAATATTTGCATAACAGAAAAATGTTTCGTTATTCATGTAGTACAATTGTTTCAAAACTGAAGTAGAAGCACGATTTAAAGAACTCTTCACGTATTCGTTCTCAGGCTCCTGAAGTGATGAGTGGAAGCCATTTATAATCAACTGAGTAATGCGTCCACATATGCACAATCTTAGTACCTCAATTTCTTCCTTGGTTATGGATCTCTCTGAACTGTATCCCTTCAACATTTCCCCAATAATACGCCACTCTGTGCAATTGTGATTACGAAGACACACATCCATAACACAAACTGCAATATCGTACACAAAACAAGTGAAGGATGCATCACAAAAATCTATAAGCCCACAAATGTCCACTTCGGGTGTAACGCACTCGGGTGACAGTTTTTGGCAGACGAGAATGTTAGTGTGATTTGGATCTCCGTGTACCATACCTATTAGATAGACAAATAAAATGCGTTATCAACAAACAGGGGCGTAAATCCTGGTGTAGAGGGGGACGCAACTACTGCTCTGACAAGGAATTATTTGCCAGAATGTTGCCCTGGCTAACAGAATGGAGCTGAACAGCTAGGACACGCTAGGCACCTGATCGGAGTAGGTGTAAAGTGGGGATACCAGGACACTTTTGTCCATATACACGTACATGTACCCATAGAGTTCAGTGTTAAAATGTACAAATTTTTGCAAAAACATTTTTTGTACATGGTGTCCTGGAATCCGCAATCGCCATCATCACATTCTAGACGGTTCAATCAGTCGTTGACGAACGGCGTCGGATTTCAGGATAGGACGCGTGGAAGAAATCGACCCTCGAATTTTCCCAACGTTCATCATCGTATTCTAGATGGTGTGATCAGTCATTGACGAACGCGTTGCGGATTCCAGGAAACGTATTGGGAATTCCAGGAAAGCAAAATATAAAAATTAAGACGTCGAAAGAAAGAATCTACGAAAATTCTCTCAACGTTCGTCGTCGCGTTCTAAACGGCGGTGGGTGCGATCCAGTCGGTGACCATTGATTGGGGATTCCAGGACAGGACGCGCGGAAGAAAATCGACCCTCGAATGTTCCCAACGTTCGTCATCGCATTCATGACAGTGCGATCGGTCGTTGACGAACGATTGGGGATTCCAGGACAGAAACACGAAAGATTAAGAACGTGGAAAGAATTAGAATCTGCGAAATTTTCGACGTTCATCGTCGGGTCCCAGACGGCGCGATCGATCGTGGACAAACGGCGAAGATTTTCTAGGATAGGAAAAACGAAAAATCGCGAGGAGTTGAGATAAATTGTAACAAATCAGTTCTGTCGAGTTTCTTTCATTTCCACCTGATCGTTTGACAACGTGGAATGTAAATGAACGTTTTTCATTCAATAGATGAATGGCGACAAATCAGTTTTGTCGAGTTTCTTTCATTTCCACCTGATCGTTTAACAATGCGGAATGTAAATGAACGTTTTTCATTCAATAGACGAATGGTGAAGCGTGTGCGAGCGAATAGTTATTTAAATGGTTGTTTTCAAAAACGTTTGTTGTTCGTCTATTGAATGGGCGAGTGTTTGTGTGAATGGTTATTATAATAAATGTTTTCAAACGTGTTTCTCGAAGCAAAGCGATAAATGACATTTTCGCGAAGTATACTCCTTTTGCAATCTACCTGCCTCTCCGTAGGTGTTATTATTGCTCGAATAAACTATTACTATTAAAAGGTCAAAAATACGTTCAATCAAACTACACCAATAACTCAAAGCGGTACTGTTTTTGACGCCATTAAGTTGTTTAGCTGAAAACCGTTCTAAGGATGAAAAGCTGAGCAGATCAAAGATTGACTCTAAGTTCTCGCTGTGGGAATAACCGCGGATGTGATTTAACGCGTTTGAAGCGTTGCATTATCAATGTTTTATTTGAGATTGACACTGAGTTCTCACTGCGAGAAAATAACCACCAATGTGATTTAACGCATTTGAAGCGATGCATTGTCGATGTTTATTTGCGATTGACTCTGAGTTCTCGCTGCGGGAATAATCGCTGATGTGATTTAACACGTTTTGAAGCGATGCATTATAGGTGTTTCATTTGTACGTTTTTATTTTCTTTTCAACTGGTTTAGTTATATATATTAAAAGACATAAAATTTTATTTATTTAAAACATAAAAATAATCACATTTAATTTTGCGAATAATAAATAATAAAATCGACGTTGCCACACTCTAAAAAGAAATATTAATAATCGAGAGGAAAAATGTTTTGGAACATCAAAGATCCCAAGCGAAGGGACAAGTTCCTCAACGAATATGAGCAGGTCAAGGAAAGCATTTGGTCCACCGACAGAAAAAGACGATTGGGGGAGATGGAATTGAGACGAGAGACCACCAAAGTATTCAAACCGGTGACGGAGGTTCAGGAACGGAGCAAGAAGGAGATCGTCGAGGAATCGAGACCCATAAAAGAGAGTTCTTTGAGAACGGATTCGTTGCCTGGTAGTTTTACACCGTTTTCCGTTCAAAGATCTCCATCAGATTATGTTCCAGTGGCAATTGAAACCAATGTGAGCGAGAGCGATGATGCAGCCTCGACTATTACCACTAGTAGCATCGCATCATCGAACGGTGGTAAGAGAGATCTGTTGTATGGAGTTCGTGAGGATTCGGATGATAGAACTTTCGTGGGTGACACCGAAGTGTGGATGGATGATGAGGATTTATACGTTGGTTCGAATAGGTACAAAAAAACCGAGGAACTGCGCGAATTGCTTTGGTTTGACAAGCATGGAGGTTACACAAATGAGGATTACGACAATTATGGCGACATTCTGGTTCAGACCCACGCCCTGAAGAGGAATAACGACTCCAGAGAGACGAGACTCAAGGCTAACAGAGGTCACAAGTGGACAAAGGTGGTGAAACCCATATGGGATGCGAATAAAAAATTCGTCGAATCAGTGACGGGAAAGGGAGTGATGACCACTTTTCTTCCGTGCGATTCCGATGCTCTGTTCGAGAGATTGAAATTGTTGATGGCTAATCGGCGCGCCGGTAATACTGGGGTGGATAATAAGATAGTGAGCATATGTGACGAATTGTTGAGGCAGAAGGTCTTGGATAGACGAGATTATAAAAAGCTGATGAACGAATTGAAATATTGATAAAAAGTAAGTACAGAAAAACAAAGTAGGTAAATAAAAGTAAATCTACGCTAAAAATAACACAAAAAAGTATTTAAAACAAAAACGATTTACGAGCGAAAAACAAAATATAAAATAAAAATATGTTGGTGATAAAGAACCAGGGATACGTCAGAACTTATGTCCAAGGCGATTCTGGTATCACGAGCGATGCAGGTAGAAAACTCGCATCGACCACACTGGAGGTCAATAAGAAGAAGGCCTTGGATGCTGATAAGAAAACCCCTTCTGTGGCGGGCAAGAGGGTGGCGGATGCATTGATCGATAAATTGGTCAGTCTGAAGGCAAATCGAGCTACGTTAGAGCAATTGCCGAAAAGTTGGAAAGATTTTAAGGATGCTGCAGTGCCCATACAAGATCTGGCCAAAATGACGAGTGGATCTGGATTGAAGAGGACCCACGACAGTGGACAGTGTAAAATAAATAAATAAATAATAAAAAAATATATATATTTTTAAAACCGAGTTTGAAAACATAAAGAAATCGAGTTTGAAAACGTAAAATAATCGAGTTTGAAAACCCAAATAAAAAAAGATGAACGTCAAAGATATGTCTTGGAATGGCACCGCGACCAAGAGGTCAAACAACGAGTTCTTTCCCCAGAGCATAAGGGGTTTGATAGTGGGAAAATCAAATTGTGGAAAGACCAATCTGTTGATGAATCTGTTGTCGCTACCCAGCTGGTTGGATTACAACAGATTGTTCATGCTCGGCAAGAGTCTGTTTCAACCCGAATACAGATTGCTTCGAGAGTGCATGGATTGTAGATTGCCCAAGGACGTCATATCCAGAATCTTCGACAGTAGGGAGGAATTCGATGGATGTGGAGCTTCTCTTTCAACCATTTTGGATGCTGCAGCAATGGAATTGATGAAGAGAGATGCGTCTTTGAACGTCGAGTGTCGATTTTACGAGAACTCGAGCGATGTTCCGGACCCCAGGGAAATGAAATCGGAAAACAAGAATCTCATGATTTTCGTTGATCTGCTTTTGGAGAGGCAGAACCTATGTGAATCGTATTACATCAGGGGTTATCACAGCAACGTGGACTGTTTCTACCTGTCTCAGAATTACTTTCGACTGCCCAGACAGACGATAAGGGAGAATGCTAATTTCCTGTGTCTCTTTCGCCAGGATCTCAAGAATCTCAATCACATCTATGGAGATCACGTTACAAACAACATGAGCAGAGAAGAATTCAGGAGATTCTGCAAGAGGGTTTGGGACAGAGGACTGTCGTCATGATCGATTTGACTAGCGAATTTAATTGCAGAAAATATCGGAGCGGATTCGACAACTTTTATATTTCCCACGATATTATAAATAGAGAGCGAAAACAAAAAAATTAAAACTAATAATATATCGTCGATAATTTACTTTTAAAAATAATAAAAATAAAATAATGTTCAAACAACGATAATTGTTAGAATGGATAGCCGAGAATCGGCTGCTAAACAGTCCATTGAAATCGTGGTGAGTGACGATTCGACTCGATTCGGGACGAAATTCGAACCTTCCATCGAATTGAATAGGGAGAAAAGATGCGAGATGACGTTGGTGAATCTGGAGACTTAATATTCTTTTCCCAATGTCACCGAAGCATTCCGATGGAGTAGATTGGCTCGAGATTTGAATTCCCAAAGGAAGTTACGGCATAGACAACTTGAACAATTACATTCAGACGTGAATGAAGACGGACAGACGGGGAAGCAACAAGATCAGACTCACTCCCAACCCTAATACCCTACAGACGATATTGGATTTGGAAGATAATTTCCGAGTGGATTTTGATCGGCAAGATGTTGGGATTCGATTGAAAGATGTATCGAGGCCACGCGGCATTCGAAAATACGGTTGACATTCTCGCCGTCAATAGCATTGTGGTGAACGTGGTCGGAAGCTACGTGAAAGGTAGCACACAACCGACGATCTATTCCTTCTTTCCAGACGTGTCACCGGGTTATAAGATTGTGGAACGACCTCGAAATTTAGTTTATCTACCCGTGATTTTAGACACATTGTATAGCCTCAAAACTACGTTGATGGATCAAAATGGTCAGCTGTTGGATCTTCGTGGAGAGAGGGTGATGATATGATTTCACATAAGAGAAATATAAAAGCAAAAAAAAAAAAAAGTTATTGCGTATATATATATAAATAAGAAAACAAAAGAAACGCAATATTAATTACAAAAATTATTTAATATAATTATCATTAAAACAAAAAAAAACAATTCATTTCTCAAAAACTGCATTTTGAAAAAATATATTTAAAAAAAGAAAAGAACTATGACTCGATACGTGGTTAAAATGTGAACATATCCAAAGGACAGAGGGACAAACTTCAGAGAGTGTTAAGAACTCGAGGCGAGGCGGTGAGATTCAAATTCACTTATGAACACCTGGTGAGTGGCAGTTGCGATTCGATCGTCTGGACCAGAACTCAAATCAAAAGTATGGAGAAAGCGATTCAAGATGGAAGAGGGTTGACGGTGAGATTGAGTCCCACTCAATTGAGATACAATATGAGAATGAAAGGCGGTTTCCTACCGCTGTAGGGAACACTCACTGGAAAAGCATTGCCCTTTCTCATGAAGACCATGTTGCCGGCTCTTGGCGTGGGAGCTCTCTCAGTATTCGCAAGTTCGGGGGCTCAGAAATAAATGGGTGGGAGACTGTTTTTGAAGGGAGGAGCGTGTGTCACATCGACACAGACGACGGTAAAGGATTGTATCTAAAACCCGTGAGAGGTGGCAACCTTTTTGGTGGAAACGGTCTCTATCAGAAGAGAGGACAGAACGTGGAGTGACTAGGTAAGGGTTTGCTGTTGGGTTCGAATTCACTGTTTAAGAATGTACCACTTTTGAGTATGTTATTATAAAGTAAAAAAATTATATATACATATATAAAGTATAAAAAATAATATAATATATAATTATATAAAGTATAAAAAATAATATAAAAAATGGACAAAAAGGATTACGTGTTTTTTTTAGCTTTTTTGGATGATAATGGTGAATATCTCACGAAAGAACTGGAAAAAGAAGTGGAAAAAAAATTGGACGCTAATGATGGATATCACAGGAAAGAACTGGAAAAAGAAGTGGAAAAAACTTTGGATAGATTGCAGAAAATTGAAAAAGAGGAGGAAGGATTTCGTTCTTTGCCACCACCTTTTATGAGTGTTGGCAAGAGATGCACCACATTCGTTCATAAATATGATGATGAATGAATGTGTTATTATAAAAACCATAATATATCCAAAAAAAAGAATCGATAATGAAAAAGTGAAGAGAGAGGGAAACGTTATTTTATTAAAATATATGAGCGATAGTGAAGAAGAAGAAGAGAAGAAAAAAAAAAAAATTTGTTTTTCCCCTTCACTATCGCTCTCTCTATTGTCTTTTTTTATATTTTCAAGTCTGTTATTAACATGTTAACGGTCGTATCTTCTCCTTTTTCGCATATGTGTTGAATGTTTATCTTTACTTTTGAGGTTTTTTTACTTCGACAACGCGCTCTCGCCACCCGATTCATCTTCAAGTTGGAGAGAGACTTTTGGATATATGTAACTTCCATAGGCCAACCTCAAATCACTCTTATCAAATTCTTTGTCTTTGGCAACAACGATATTCTGTAGATCGTTTTGGTACTTGTAAAACAAATCGAGCGCGGCTTCGTCCAATTCCAAAGGCATGCTATATTTGTCGTATTTGCACTGTAAGCCCTTTGTCTTGACCTCATTCAATTCGATACCATCGTGTTGTTGTAATCTATAAATTTTACAACCGAGTTTCTTGCACGTTTCGACTCATTTCATTTTCAATTCGCATCTTCTATGTGTTGTTCTCATGGTTGATTATTTTTTGTTTGTTTTATGAATTATTGCAAATAATAATATATTTGAATTTTGTGTTTTTTGTTAAATAATAACTTTGTAAAAAAGTTTTTCTCTATATATATACAGAAAGTTTTTAAATTTAATTTCTCTTTAATGTGAAATTTTTTGTGAATGTTTTCTCTCTCTATATATAAAAATACAAAGTTTTAAAATTTTAATTTCCTTTATTTTTGTCGTATTAATTAAATTTTTTCCACGTTAAAGGAAATAAAATCGATTAATCTCACCAAAAAAATTTTTTGGGAGGGGAATTAAAAACAAATATATAAGACACTATTTTAAGAACTTTTTACAAAAATTATTATTTAACAAAGAAATTCAAAATATATTCTTACAAATGAAGCAAACAAATAAAAAAATGGAAAATTTAGATGAGTATACCGTACCCCGGTTAAACGAGATATGTAAAGAATTAAAAATTCCAAATTCCAGAAATCACAGAACCAAATCAAAAAAAATTAAAGCCATACACGAGTATCATTTGCGAGGCGATGGAAAGGAAATCGAAAGACTGAAAGTAAACAACCTTAAACAAACTCGAATTGCAAAAAATAAGCCGATGGCAGTAACACCTGACGATAGAAAATGAAATGCAGTAGTAGTGCAGAATGATTTAAAACTTAGAGAGATCATACACGAGGAGTTACATAGTTTGTTCGATGAACAGGGAAACGAAATGTTGATAGCAACGACATCAAGAAACGTTCCAGTTGCAAAAAATAAGAAGAAAAAGGTGGCAAAGGGAACCAAAATGTCAATAGCAACGATGTCAAAAAACGTGCCGGTTGCGAAAAATAAGAAGAAAAAGGTGGCAAAGGGAATCAAAATGTCGACGTACAAAAAAAACGTTCCGGTTCTGAAAAATAAGAAGACGACCAAACGAAAAGCCATTGAAGAACTGCAGGTTTCAAAAAAAAAAAATAAAAAAAACGAAAACGAGTGATGCGGTCCGCGAATGACATATATTGAACAAAATTTGATGAGCAATCAACGAAGGGAAAGGAGAAGAATGTGTAGGATGAATCGCCATGAAAGCATTCCAATCGATTTCCGTAGAATGGGAGAGTTCAATCAAAGGCATTTTTAAAACTTTTGACGTGGTTCCCCCGTTCAAGAAAGTTGATCCGAAATTGTTCATGGAACGGGCGAAGAATAAAGTATTGGATTTGTGTCGTGAACACATGGACGTGGGGTTAAAAATTGTGATGATACTCCATTGCGTGATGAATAAAATCGACGTGAACTCCGGTGAGGGCATCGTGAGAGATGCGTATTTCAGATCCAGCATCCAGACCATATTTCAAAGTTCCGATTTGTCAGACATTTTCGAAATGATGAAAGACAAGATGTTGATGTCTCTCACGAATTATCAACAGGCAGGTAGTAATTGGACGTCCGAAGAGGTGTTGAATCTCGAAATCATGTGAACAAAAACGATTCATTGAAAGCGTCTTCCTACGTGGAATTACCGTTTTTCCTAGCTAAAAAAAATGCTGTGGTCAACGTGAGAAATAAAGACGATCTGTGTTTTAAATGGGCAGTCACCTCCGCTTTATATCGTGTCAAAATCCACCCCGAGAGAGTTTCTCATTACGAGGAGACTTGTAAAAATCTCGATTGGACCGAAGGGACTTATCCAATGCCGTTAAAAGACATGGGACGTTTCGAAGCTCAAAATCCCAATGTAGCGGTGAACATCTTGGGATACGACAAAGAAAAATGATCGATCTATCCTCTCAGACAGACTTCATATCTCGGAAGAGAAAAGACGATTATTTTATTATTAATTTCGAATGGTGACAATAGTTATTATTGTTGGGTTAAACAATCAAGCCGATTACTGTCGAGACAGAGTAGTAAACATAAAGAAAAGATATATTTATGTTGCAACTGCATGAACATGTTTTACAGGGAAAAATTGTTAGAGAAACATCAGGAATATTGGAACAAAAAGCAAGGCGTCGCTGATGAAATGCCCAAACCCAACACCTTCATGAACTTTTGCAATCACAATAAAAGGTTAAAAGTAGCATTTGTCGTGTATGCCGATTTTAAATGCTTCACCATGAAAATGAGTTCCTGCCAAACCGACGCTCTTCTAAGTTACACCGAAAGATATCAAAAACATGTGCCTTCAGGCTATTGCATTTACGTGAAATGCACTTTCGACTCGCAACACAACATGGGTCCCTTCACCTACATGAAACGGTCCGAAGATGACGACGTGTCTCGAAGATTCATGGAAGAGTTAGAATCAAAAATTCAAATTTTATACGACAAATTCAAAACTCCGGCGAAAATGATCATCACGCAAGAGCAACAGGACGAAAATAACAGAGCCACCGAAAGTCACATATGCAGACAATTGTTTGCTGAGAATTCGCTGGAAAAGAAGAAAGTCAGAGACCATGATCATTACACGGGTCTGTATTGCGGTCCGGCCCACAGCAAGTGTAATTTAAGATATCGAGATGCCACTTGTTATCCGGTGATATTTCACAATCTCTCAGGTTATGACAGTCATCTGTTTCATGAAAAATCTCAGTACCACCCAAGAAGAATTAGACTGCATCGCGAACAGCGAAGAAAGATACATTTCCTTCATGAAATGGAAGGTCGTGGAGAAGAAAAGAGTAATCAATGAAGAGACGTCGGAAGAAGAAACAAAATCCGTTTGTAGAGCCATACGTTTCATCGACAGTTTTAAATTCATGTCGATCGGTCTGGAAAAATTAGTCGATAACATGGGCGGATAAATTTAAAATCACGAGCGAACACTTCAGAGAATGAGTAGACATCATGTTGAGGAAAGGAGTCTATCCTTACGATTACATGAATGATCTAAAGAGATTCGACGACATCGTGCTACCTTCGAAAGAAGATTTTTATTCAAAATTACGCAAATCCGGCATTTCCGATGGGGATTATGAACACGCCGAAAACGTGTGGAAATCGTTCAATATGAAAACCATGAGAGATTATCACGATCTCTATCTGAAGACCGACGTTCTACTCCTGGCAGACGTGTTCGAAAATTTGCGAGACGTTTGTCATCGAAATTACGATCTGGATCTGGATTGGTATTTCACCGCACCTGGCCTGGCATGGGATGCACTGTTGGAGACCACCAAAGTCCAATTGGAATTATTACCTGCCCTGGACATGTTGCTCACGAGAGGCCACAAGAGACGGCGTCTCGATGATTTCCCACAGGTATTCCAAAGCCAACAATCCCTACATGAGAGGATGTTTATATTCCTTTACCGCTTGGAAATTTCAAATGGGTGACTGAACCGGAAGAGATGCAAAAATGGAGAGACTGTCCTTGCATTTTAGAAGTCGATTTGAATTATCCGGAAGAGTTACAGAACCTGCACAACGATTATCCGCTGGCTCCCGAACGAATGAAACCCGGTAGAAGGAAACGATGAAAAACTCATTCCCAATTTATATAACAAACGTAAGTACATCATCTACAGTGAGAATTTGAAACAATACGTCGATCACGGGATGAAATTACTCGACATACATCGCGTCATTCGATTCGACGAAGAGCCTTGGATGAAAAAATACATCGATCTCAACACGAATCTCAGAATTCGAGCTGAGAACAATTTCGAAAAAGATTTCTTTAAATTCATGAACAACTGTTTTTATGGTAAATCGATGGAAAACATCAGGAAGAGAACCAACATTCGACTCGTCACGTCCGAGGAAAGAGCTAAAAAATTAGTGAGGAAACTCAATTACAGACACCAAACCATATTCAATGAAAATCTAGAGGCCGTCCACATGCAAAAGACGAACCTGAAGTTCGACAACCCTATTATCTCAAACCAATCATCTTAGATATCAGCAAGCAATTGATGTACGAGTTTCACTACGATTACGTCAAATGGAAATTCGGCGAGAAAGCCAAACTACTGCTCACCGACACGGACAGTTTGGCTTACGAGATAGAGATGAAAGTCATCTACTGGGATATATCTCCAGACATGGCTGCGTGGTTCGACATGAGCAATTATCCCATCAATCACCCGTCTAACATTCAATCGAACGACTACAAGAAGGTGTTGGGTAAATTTAAGGACGAGAGTGGTGGTAAACAAATTGTCGAATTTGTGGGTTTGAGACCCAAACTGTACGCCTATCACCTAGAAGGCAAAGAGATCGAGAAGTGCAAAGGGATTCAAGCATGCATGATGAAGAAAAACATCTCTTTCCAAGAGTATAAAGATTGTCTGTTCGGAAGCGGACTGGTGTACAAGACTATGAAATCGATTCAAAGCGACAGTCACGACTTGTACACCAGAATAATCAACAAGATTTTGCTGGTGGCCGACGACGATAAGAAATTCATGTTAGATGATAAAATAAGCACTTTGGCGCTCGGACATTGCATTTTGGATATGATTAATGACGAGAGGATTTCAGAAAATCAAGAGGAATTAGATGAATTCAAGATCATGGAAATCGATAGAGACATCGAGAGATTTAGTTTAAAAAAGAAAAAAGAAAAAAAAAGAAGACAAATTACACCATTTCATGAAATATAATAAATTAAATAAAAAAAAATAATATACATTTATGAATAAGAAAATATGAGTATCTGTAGAAGGCATCATCCTACCTAACGAACCCCTATCCAACATCGATCTGTCGAATGCGGCAAAAGCCTTGAAAATCAAAGATTTCCAAGGCATGTTTTCCAGAGATGCCTTGCCGAAGAGAAGACCCCCGACGACAATCAGAATGCAGAATTTTAAATCTGGATGATTTATTGGATGAAGGTACTCAATGGGTGGCGTGGTTCAAGAACGGGGACAAGAAGTATTATTTTGACAGCTACGGAATCTCGCCGCCGAAAGAAATAAAGAACTATTTCGATGAATCAGTAGTTCGTTACAATACAGACTGAGTGCAATCGCCAGATCAAGTGTTTTGTGGTCACCTGTGTCTCTACGTTCTCAAGAGATGGTTGGAAGGAGATCGGTTTCAAGACATTCTCAACGATTTACATTAGAGAGATTTGTTTTTATAGTATATATATATATAACGGTAAAAAAATTATTTAAAAAAACTTAATCGAATAGAACAAAAAACTAAAATAAGTGAGAAATAATTCATTCTTAAAACTGTGTTGAAATATATGTTAAAAAAAACCCAAAACATGCCAGTCGATAAATTTGGTAGGAATGACGATGAAAGTCGCTTCAAAAAGAAGAGGAAGATGCTCGAAGTCGGTGATGGTTATGACGTCGCCAACTTGGATGAACGTTACGTTTGGAGATACAGACCTTGAGAGGAACCTTTGAACATGAACGATAACAAGCTCTACAATCTTCCCGAGCCGGTAGATCTTGCAGATGCGACAACTAAAATACGTCAACAGGGGGAACGCAGATTTCAAACAGATCATGAGAGATAATTACATGAATAGAGGCATGACCGACGATCTCGATCTGAAATCCAAATGTTTGGTGAACGTCGCGAATCCCATAGATTCCACCAATGTCGCGACTAAGAAATACAGGGACGACTCTCACGCGCGGTTCAGCGAACACCTGAGAAGTAGATACATTCAGAAAATGATGCAATCGGAATTGAATGCCAATTCTAACAAGATAACGAACGTGGCCTTTCCCACGAATCCCAAGGTGCCCCGTAGACCTGGAACAAAGAAAGTCCTTCAAACGAGAAATGAAATCGGATCTGAATGCGGGATTCAACAAGATATTGAATCTGTCGAGGATCGATGATGCGGACGTGGACACCACCGCGGTCAACAAGGGCTACGTGGATTCCGCCATGATGTGATCTCAAGGATGCATAGAATCAAAAGTGCATGATCTCTACCTGAACAAACAATCTGGCAGAACCATGAAGGGGCAGCCTGAACATGAACGGTCAGAAGTTATTCGGTCTCACTCACGATCCCGAATTTGATTCTAGCATGGTCAGTAGGCAGTACGTGGATGGCAACTCATTCTGGAGAAAGGGCGACATCATGGAAGGTAAATTAGACATGGGCGGACACGCACTCACGAATCTGCCAGATCCCGTCCACATGTTGGACGCCTGCACCCTCATTTCAGTGGTGGAAAAAGTCAAATACGCTCAGGTGGGATATCCCATGCTGTTGGGAGGCAAAATCATTCGAATGTCTCTAGCTTCCACAGATTTGAATAACAGAGTGGTCATCAATCTTGCGGTGAACGGAGTAGAGAGCGACAGGAGATACAGCGTCAAAAAGACCAGAATCAACACTCAAATGTCACCACGTTCAGCACGCCTCTCAAAATGAAAGTGGAGACAGGATTAATTTCAGGACGAAAACCAATAAACCCGAAGCCGCGACTTCCGTGGTGAGCCTACTGATCGAACTAGATTCTCTGAACAAACAGTGAACGCATGGAAATAATTAATTAAAAATAATGAGTAATTATTGAAAACAAAAAAAACTAAAAACAAAAAAAAACAAAAAAAACAAAAAAAGTAAAAAGTAATGAGATTTAGAAAGATGTTCAATCTCTCTAGATCTCATCACTTTTTATTTTTTATTGTTTTAATACGTTATTTCTCGTAATGTTTCATCTCGTGAAATTAGATCGCCTATCCCGAAACACACGTCAACATCTATTTTGGCATTTCGGAGGGAGAGCTTTTATAAATTCTCGAAAAGCAGTTGGTCCTCTATACGTCAACGTGTCTAAAAGTCTTCTGGTCTTATCTTCTATCAAGATTTTACTTTCGATTTTGTGTCTCATATGGTCGGTCAATATCAAAGGTTCTGTTCCGACTAAAGTGTCTAGGATTATTGCTAGCGAATCTTGCAAATATTTTTAATCAAACCACGTCTGTTTCTTCTCAAGTACCCTCTTTCTTTATCATTCATTTTTGTAATTATTTTTTTTTTAATTATTACTTTTTGGATTTATTATTTTTTTTTTTTTTTGTTTATTAATAATTACTCATTTTATTTTCATCGAACAATCGACATCTTATTTCTATCTGATTTGAATTGTAATTCTCTATCCAACAGGACCAGGGCTAAGACCTCGGTTTTTCTCAGCACGTTCCTATCGAACTGCATCTTGATCTGAATGTCTAAGATGCTGCTCTTGAGTTGTTCGCTCTGTTTACTGACGTCGAATACAAACATGGGATACATCGACTTGTATTCGTCGGGAGATATATTAGGGTTGCTCATCAATTCATCCAGGCCATGATACTTCTTTCGAAAATCCGCGGCATCGCCGTACAGTCTGCAGAAATTGTTTTTGAACGACGCATTGTAATCGATTGCTGGATATCTCATGGTGTTCAGAAACACTTGCATGTTTCTCAAATTGCAGTGATCGAACAGCGATGCATTTTTTTCTTGAGACCTGTCCCTGTCGGTCTGAAACGCGACCATGATGAAATGCAGTCTCTCGGAAGCGGATTTCATGGTCAATCTCCAATTGAAGTGATTCATGGAAAGTGGAATGCTAGCCTGTCACACTGTCTCATTCTAAATCCCATGGGTAATTTATTCTTGGATTCTATGATCTTGTAGAGACGCATTTTTTCCACGGTCGAAGGCTGCATGTGCGGAACGAACCACGATATCTTGTGTAGAGTTAACTTAGCCACATCAGTCGCGGAGAGTCTCACTATCACATCGTCGTTTCCCTTTTGAATCAATGTCAGATTGTGTTTGAATCCGTACATGATCTTTCTGTAATCGTCCGCGAATCCGAAGATGTGTTTCACAGGTATCCTGAATGAAAACGTTCCTTTGGGTCTGGACGTCTTGACGACATAGTCGAATATCGTGGCTGCGTCGACGTTGATGGGGCCAACAGTGTCTTTCACCCACAACTGATTAAGTCCCCTGGATTTCAAAAAATCATCCAGATACGTCAAGAGTCTGAACATCGTGGTGGCCTGACCGGGATGAAACACGGATTCTATCTCTTGTCCAGATAGCAAGTATTTTATATTGCTGAATAGATGCATGATGCCATTATTAGCTACAGTGACCGTGTCGTCATCGGCGTATTCGCTCCCGTCTTCCTTGGTGAGACATCACTGTACCACTATGTAACTCTCACTAGGATGAACGAATAGATCGTGGGATTCGATGTTGATTCTTATCTCTCCCACATTGTTCAATCTCGTTCCGGTTATCGGTTCATGTTCGTGAACCTCATATTCCACAATACTTTCGTCTTTCAGTATGCCTTGTGTGATATCTAGTATATTTACCATTTTTGAAAGGTTTTTTTGTTTCGTTTTTTATTTATTAATTCGTTTGCTTTTTTCTAAAAATAGTTTTAATTATTTTTATTATTATTATTTTTTTTTTTTCCTTTATTTATATGTGTGTAAACAAAAAAAATGCTAAAGAGAGTAAATATATATTTTTTTATTAAAACTTCGTCTTCTACAATTGTTGTTTGTAAAACTTTCCGACGCTCTCTTTGCCATCCAAAGGTTCAATTTTGTAAGTCACCGGATCGGTGTGAAATATTCTGATTATCACGAAGATTTCTGGTGTCCATCAAGGAGTGTAACCCTTTTCAAAGTGCTTCTTATAAGCGTAGATTCTCACTCGATCACCGACCACAAATTTTGGTGGTCTGGACTCCTTCCTGATCTTAGATCTTTCGGGATATAGATTCGCATAGCCCCGTTTTTCGTTTCGAGGATCGCTAGCTTCCACGGGGATCATCTTGCTCGATCTGTGTTGCGTGTCATTGTAATCTTTGACCAGACCCTTTAGAGCATATATGTATTTCTTGGTCGAATTTGCCGTGAAGTACCTGTGCATCTTTTCCTTCATCGTTCGATTCCAACTTTTCACGGTGCTGGCTTTCTCTTCATTTTCGATCAAATAGAGGTCGACCAACTGACGAACATTCTTGTTGTAGAATTCCTTCCCCTTGTCCACCCACAATTTATTCAGTTTTCAAGAAGATGAGACAAACACACTCTTCAGAGCCTCGTCGATGCAAGGTCCCAATTTATTCTTCAAGGCTCTGATCCAACCTTATTTGGAAAACACGTCGATGACCGTCAATAGATATTTGATGCCCTCGTTCCACCTCGAAAACGATCTCATGTCGACCAAGTCGGCGGGCCAAATGTCATCCAAACCCTTCACGAACACCCTTCTCTTTCAAAATCTACGCACGACGGCATGTGTAGCTCTTTGGCAATTCGCTCGTCAATGATCACTTCTTCTTCTCTTCCATAATGCTTTTTTTTTAATGCCCCATCCAAATTGACGTTTCGCACCGATCACTTTACCGACCAGCAAACGTTCAAGCTTCTCTCTCCTGGTCGGATTCGATATGTATCTCAATTTCGCCAATATGTTTTTATCACAGACATCATTGTGAGTCTTGATGACGAGATGTCTTGCATAACACAGATTGTGATCATATGCAGTCGCCTCCACCCTATTCATGGGTTTGCTCCAAGATTTGGGAGTCAGATCGGCATTGAGTCTCTTGTTCAATTTCGTCCCCGGTCCCGTCAAACTGTGACTCTAACACCTCGCAAATTCCGCAAAGCATCTGTCTGTCGTTTTTAGTTCGCACTTCTCGAGAATCGTCCATCCCGGTAACTCTCTTACACTTTACGCAATACATTTTGAGGGTTATCTAAATAATTTCGTATTTATTTTTTTTTTATTTTATATATAAATTTAATATTTTTTTTTTCTTTTAAAAAATTCTATTCTTATTATATATATTATTTCAATCATTGCTCTTGAGTTCTATCAACATACCGAATTCCTCCGTGAACTCTTTCCTCCCCCTTTCCACGAGAGAATCCTTCATATCTTCCTTGATGATCTGACGAGTCTTGATTCTCACAGCTTCTTTCATGGCCTCGTATTTCGTATTCTCGCTCAATATCGTGAAGTATTCTCCTTCCGATATCCTACCATCCTTCAATGTCATTGAGGTCATTTCGGATATCGTGTCGATCTTGGAGTCGGCCAAGACGTGAATCTTTTCATGTTTCCTAGCCCTCAGATATAATTTCCTACTCAAAAAGTTTCCCACCATGCTAAACAATCCGGCAGCGAAAGCCACTCTTTCTATGGTCAACATGATCGGAATGCCGACCGCGGTAGACAAGAATCCGATGTCGGCTGCGTGTAAACCCATGGAAATCATGAAGAGTTTCGTGTCGACCGCATTGACGAATTTCACGAGGTGCGAATACTTCTTCTTGAGAGAACGACGAGAGTCTTTCTCTCGAGTCAGATACAATTGGATTCTACTGATCTGATCGATGCGATACGTCTCTACTGTTTCTTTTTCTTCTAGCAACAGCGCCGTTGGCAAAACACAATTTACTTCTGGTTTTCATTTTTTGCATTTTTTTCTTTCTAATTTTTATCTATATTAGTTACGAGTGTATTTATTTTCTATTCTCTCCTTATTTATATCAACAAGAAAACTTAGTCGTGTCGTATACCCCCTCCAGCAATAATTTCAAGACGCATCCCTTGTCTTCTAAAGTCAGACTTCTATGCGCCAATTTCATTTCTTTCAAACCATTAGGCCTGTCTTGCCCACTACAGAAGACGAATCGAATCTCCTCCAAAACTTGATCACATCGTCGATTTGAACGTATTCAAACGCCGGTTCAAAATACTTGACAACGACATCTTCCCTTTCCATCGTCAGACACAAATGATCCTCATGATCGAAGTCTAGATGGTCGCGACACCTGATGCATCATTCGAACAAGATGTGAACCAATTGTTCATCCACGCAGAATGCGTAGGCTCTCATCAATGCCCTTATAAGAAACGACGCTCTCACAATCTTGGATTCGTTCATGATTTACGTATATTTATTATCTATTCGATTCGATATTTTATTTATTTTTAAATAACCATTAATTTATATTTTTTTTTTCTCCTATATTATATCAATCACATTTTTAATTTCCTCTCGCGGATCTCGCGATTTTGTTACAATTTATCTCAACACCTCGCAATTTTGTTTTTCCCATCCTAGAAAATCTTCGCTGTTCGTCCACGATCGATTTCATAGCTTCTGATTCTTTCCACGTTCTTAATCTTTTGCATTTCTGTCCTGGAATCCCCAATCGTTTGTCAATGACCGATCGTACCATCTAGAATGTGATGACGCACGTTGGGAAAATTCGAGGGTCGATTTTCTTCCGCGCATCCTGTCCTGGAATCTGCAATCGTTGGTCACCGACTGGATCGCATCCACCGCCGTCTAAAATGCGACGCCAAACGCTGAGAGAATTTTCGTAGATTCTTTCTTTCGACGTCTTAATTTTTATATTTTGCTGTCCTGGAATCCCCAACGCGTTTTCTGGAATCCGCAAAGCGTTCATCTGATTCCCGACTGATTGCACCATCTGGAATACGATGATGAACGTTGGGAAAATTCAAGGGTCGATTTCTTCCGTGTGTCCTGTCCTGGAATCTGACGCCATTCGTCAATGACCGATTGAACCGTCTAGAATACGATGATGGTGATTGCGGATTCCAGGACACCATGTACAAAAAATGTTTTTGCAAAAATTTGTACATTTTAACACTGAACTCTATGGGTACATGTACGTGTATGTGTACATGGGCAAAAGTGTCCTGGTATCCCCACTTTACACCTACTGATCTGTCATGGTCTTGTACAACTTAATTTCAGTTCTTATGCCCTGCTGCCCATGCAAAAGGAGGCCAGGGTGTCCTTGTAAATGTAAATTCAACAATTCTATTTAGAATATATTCACCTGATATCGTGATATGTACTGTGTATATGCTTGGCAATATGCACTCACAGTAAGGCAGAATGATGACCCCCCCCCCCCAACCCATATTTTCCGGTAGTTATGGGCCTGTCAACAAAGCTCACAGAATTCCAGTCTAACTCGACGCTGCTATGGGCTATTTGTTAACCATTTACATAACACGCAGATTATTTTTTCAATTTTTTAAAAGAAATTCAAGAAAACCATATCATGTGATCCCCACATTGGGACGAGCTCATTCCAATGAGGGGTCACACGATATGGTTTTCTTGAATTTTTTGTCAATTTTTTTTCTTAAAACTGCTGACATCTCGCTACAGTTATTCACGTGAAAACGTTGGTTTCTGAAGAAATGCACAGCTTCTCATTAACACGGCCGAGGATAATTTGCATTTAAATTACCTCCCCTATTCACAATCCTCACAATATTCTATTCACAAAAAGTAGGGGATATTTGATAAAAGTGAGATATATAAAGAAATATATTTATATTTTCATCAAAACGACAGTTGAGGCATTGCACTGTGACATCCGGTGAATGATTTCCGCGAAAGTTGAAGGTCTGACAAGCACACATTCCACGCACTGAACTGTTGAAGACATGGACGGTCAGTCAGAGGCTTTACCACATTCAGTCCAAGACCTCAATAGCTTGTAAATCCTCCTCCTCGGTTCGCGAGACAAGCGCGGATCCGACGTGGCATACTCCCAACCAAACGTCCAATATCAGCTTGACTGATGTTATTACATTCTTCCTGAAGTGCAGTGGCGAGTTCCTGGAAATTGGCAGGGGGCTGTTGGCGTTGTCGTACGCGCCTGCCAAGCATATCCCAGACGTGCTCGATTGGTGAAATGTCTGGACTTAGTGTTGGCCAAGGCAGTGTAGTGATGTTCTGCTCCTGGAGGAACTCTTAGCGATACAGGCCCTGTGTGCTCTTGCTTTGTCATCTTGGAAAATGAATCGACGGCCGTGACGTCGCGCAAATGGCACCACATGAGCTGCTAACATGTTATCACGGTAGTACTGCTCTGTGACTCGCCATTGGGCGACATTTAATGCTGTTCTGCTTGTCATGGTTATGCCTCCCACCCCATAATCGATCCTCCACCAAAACAACCCTGCTGCCTAACAGTTGCGTCATAGTATATTTCGTTCCGCCGCCGCCGCCACACTCTGTTTCGCCTGTCGTGGAAGTCGAAAGTGAACCTCGATTCATCGGAAAACATGACGTTGCTCCACCGACGATTGTCCCAGCGCTGTCGTGCGCCATACCAATTACGCCTTGCTGCGATGTGAGGTTCAGTCAAACGTGGAATTATTCGAGGTCGTCGAGCGTACAAATTTCAGCTGATTTCGGATAGTCAGACCTCTGACTCGCTCGGTGCGGCTGCTGTCCAATTTCTGAGGCACTCTGATGGCGGTTACATAATGCTGTGGTTCGGATGAAACGATCCTGGTTAGCAGTTGTCGCCCTTGGACCAACCATCAACATTGCCTGTCTGACGGTAGCGTGACCACAACACACCCTTTGAGTAGCGTTGAAAATTTGAGTCACAGCAGTCTGTCTGTTGCCTGCTTCCAGCATGCCAACAGCACGTAAACGTTCGTCACGTGTCAGTCTTCGCATACCTCAAAAATTACGTTTCGATTAGAAACTATTGCTGAACGAGTTTATACCAAGAAAAGAACGACGAGACCTCCGAAAAAGCCCATCCAGTTCAAATGAAAATTTCAAAACGTACCCCACAGACATTAACGCAGAGCCCTTGTGAAAAATCTATATGAAGTTTTCGTGGGCTGGTGACATTCATGATCCACACTAAACTTGGTAACATATTGATGTGCCCAATCACGCGTATCCAATACCATTTTCCGAAAATGTCAACATCAGTTTGGATATCCCCTACTTTTTTGGAATAGTATATATACAGTTTTTGGAAGCTCTCAGCGTGGACTTTCTACGGAAGCGTATTGATGCCACGCTAAAAAAAAAATTTGAAGTTTCGTAACTACGAAAACATTTTCGTAAGTACGAAAACTTTTTCGTAACTACGAAAACTTTTTCGTAACTACGAAAACACTTTCGTAAGTACGAAAACACTTTCGTAAGTACGAAAACTTTTTCATAACTACGAAAGCTCTTTCGTAAGTACGAAACCACTTTCGTAAGTACGAAAACTTTTTCGTAAGTACGAAACCACTTTCGTAAGTACGAAACCACTTTCGTAAGTACGAAAACTTTTTCGTAACTACGAAAACTCTTTCGTAAGTACGAAACCACTTTCGTAAGTACGAAAACTTTTTCGTAAGTACGAAACCACTTTCGTAAGTACGAAAACTTTTTCGTAACTACGAAAACACTTTCATAAGTACGAAAACACTTTCGTAAGTACGAAAACACTTTCGTAAGTACGAAAACTGTTTCGTATATACGAAAACTGTACCGTATATTCGAAAACTCTAGTTTTCACTGTCTAAAAGCATCAATCTTGGGGAACATGAAGTGGAGCCGGGAACGGAAGTTACATTCCCGGTCCTTACATCCATAAATTGTTTATAATGTGAAATCTGGATGATGCTTCTCCAATTTGTCTATTTCCCTCTCTAAATCTTTAAATCGACAAAATTTTCTCAATATTGTATATAAAAAACCAATAACTGATCATATTTATTAACTCATTTCTCAAATCCTTGTGAGGACCACTGCTTTCCTGTTTTCCTATCCACGATGGAATCTTCGCTGCGATTCAATGGTTAACACGTTGGGAGTCAGAGCAAATTAAAACAGTCGTGACGCAACTGGAACATTTGCCCTCAGGAAACACCCGTTTTGCGAACCCATCATCCCCCCCCGCACATTATACGGTGGTTGTATTAACATTACTCCTTTACTTGATGGTCACAACTGGTCGGCGCTTCGCTATTAAGACAAATCGCGTTTCCAACATAATATATTATTTTTTCCATTCTTTGTTTCAATTTTTTTGCCAGCAAAACAAATGAAGCGAATGATCTCTGTGACAAAAATGAAAATTTGTAGTTATTCACGAATTTACGAAGTTGTATTGTAAGTGTCATTTTGGGTAAATTGTTAAAGTTGAATTTTAACTAGCCCCTTCTAGACACCCCCCCCCCCCCCCCTCCCCCCAAGAACAATGGACAAACTGGCCCTCACATATCCTTCCCTAAACCGAACAGAAGCAATTTTAACTAAGCGCCCCTTCCCCGCTGCAATGGAGAAATTGGACATCACCTGTCCTCACGTAAACCGATAAACCGAAAAGAAGCAATTTCAATTGACCGCTACCACCCCTCCCCGCGCATTGCAATGGAGAAACTGGCCCTCACCTGCCCTCCCCTAAACCGAAAATAAGCAATTTTAACTAACCGCTCCACCCCCCGCTGCAGTGGAGAAACTGGCCCTCATCTGTCCTCCCACAAACCGAACACCCCGCTACAGTGGAGAAACTAGTCCTCACCTGTCCTCCCGTAAGCCGAAAAGAAGTAATTTAAACCCTTTACCTTACCTCAAAAGCTGTCGACACTTGCCAAAAAGTTATTGAATAACTAATTTTCTTCATTTTGTCTCCAAAACATACATAAATTGTAAGCCCTCATTGGAACGGGCTCGACGAGCTCGTTCCAATGAGGGGTCATAACCTATGTTTTGGAGACAAAAAAATGAAAAAAAAATGAAAATTAATTGGCGATTTTTGAGAGTAGCGTTGGTCGGTTTGGGCCGTTACGTTGGGTAAAGGGTTAACTAACTGTCCCCCCTCCCCTGCTACAATGGAGAAACTGGCCCTTACCTGTACTGCTATAGAACGAAAACAATACTAGGCCCTATGGCCTCCAGTATTTTTTTTTCTATTTTGTCATCGGCCAGTGATTTAATCCCAACTGCAGGCGGTGGCGCAGTATTCGAAGGCTCACATCAAGTTTATGGTACACGTGCCCACAATGAATGCCAGAACTGTTTGTGCGCGTAGTAGATGGTTACTGCGATTAATCTTCACCAATTGGCATCTCTCGGACGGCAAAATATATCAATGTCAATAAAGCCATGAAAACCATGAAAAGAAAATGCCCATATGAAACTAACATTCAAAAAATGGGATAGGGCGGCACCAATAAGGTTGACTCCGTAGGGACAGTTAATGCTTGCCCGACACTGTATTTGACCTGTTGAAAAAGTATCATTACACTCGAAAATTACAAATAAATAAACATCTTCATTGATACTCCACGTAGCAACGGTAATCATTTATGAATCAAAAGTAGCTCGGAGAAAGACCTGACATGTAGGGTAGGCTGGTCCCGCTCCTACCACTGAGTAAAAATCTATCATTCCTTGAAAGTAGCATAGCACACGTGTACGAATCGTACTTTATTACCTGGATACCTGGACCATTGGTGGAGCCTTGTCAGACTTTTGGTGGGGCCGATGTGAGACATGTTTTTTGGTATTCGTACTTCACATATAATATGCTATGATGTGTCTGTGTATGGATATGCAGTAGAGGATTGTGGGGGAAGGAGAGTTTTCTTGAAAGTGTTCTCCATGGAAAGGTTGGCTTTGCTAATGATTTGGTGACGCCATAGAGCGCACGCGGGGTCATAGAAACGTTGATCTTGTAGATTTCCACTGGACAATCCGATATTACGTTATTCGGGTCATACTGTATCGGGCTTCTCGATCTGGACCGGTATGGCAGTGTTGTATTGGGGGTATATAATACTATGTATGACAGTTACTCTACAGTTAGAAGAACATTTGCTACTTTTAATCTATCAAAATGCTTTATTCCAGCATATGGGTACTAATGGTAGGTCATTTGATGCATTGCTTGGTGGGCCGTCATGGTAGCATAGAATGAACCGTCTGTACTCCTGTTGGTCCGTTATCACTCATTTGCTCTACTAACCCATCGAATGTGTTATATCATCGGATTGTTGCTATTGGCGGTACGAAATATGGACTAGCGGGGACTTTTGGAGACTGATATGACAATGGTGGTTTGGGGACTGATGGGCACTGAAGACAGGGCTGGGCTGGGCTGTGCTGGAGACGTTTGAGGACTAAGTATAATTATGGTTTGGGGACGACTGTTGAGAACTGAATATACTGGCAATTTGGGGACTGTTGGGGATTGAAAACAGTTGTGAGTTGGGAATTGAATATAATGGTGGTTTGAGGATAGATGAAGACTGTGCTGGTGTGGTGCAGTTGAAGACTATTGGAGACCAAATAGAGTGATGATTTAAGGACTGTTGTGGACTGAAGACATTGGTGATTTGGGGACTGAAGACCATATTACTTTGCGGGCTGAAGCCAGTGGTGTTTTGTGGACTGCTGGGGATTGAATATAGTGGTTATTCGGATACTGTTGGTCAGTCTGTTGTAGGTTGTTGTAGTTGTCAGTGTTGTAGTTGGTTTAGTGATTGTATTCGTGGATGTTGTAGTGTGCTTGGTATAGTAATGGTTCCTGCAGTAGTTGTAATGGTCAATCTTGTAGTTGTTAGTCTTGTTATCGTAGCTTGCTTCGTCACTGTGATGGTTGGTGTTGAAGTGGTTCGTATAATAGTTCGTATACAACACCAACTGCATTCTCTACTACCACACTAACCTTGATATAACCAACAACTACAACACCTACTACGTCATCTACTACCACACTAACCTTGATATAACCAACAACTACAACACCTACCACATCATCTACTACCACACTAACCTTGATATAACCAACAACTACAACACCTACTACATCATCTACTACCACACTAACCTTGACAAAACTAACAACTACAACACCTACTACATCATATACTACCACACTAACCTTGATATAACCAACAACTACAACACCTACTACATTATCTACTACCACACTAACCTTGACAAAACTAACAGCTACAACACCGACTACATCATCCACTGCAACACTAACCTTGACAAAACTAACAACTACAACACCTACTACATCATATACTACCACACTAACCTTGATATAACCAACAACCACAACACCTACTACATTATCTACTGCCACACTAACCTTGACAAAACTAACAACTACAACACCTACTACATCATTTACTACCACACTAACCTTGACAAAACTAACAACTACAACACCTACTACATCATCTACTACCACACTAACCTTGACAAAACTAACAACTACAACACCAACTACATCATCCACTGCCACACTAACCTTGACAAGACTAACAACTACAACACCTACTACATCATCTACTACCACACTAACCTTGATATAACCAACAACTACAGCACCTACTACATCATCTACTACCACACTAACCTTGACAAAACTAACAACTACAACACCTACTACATCATCTACTACCACACTAACCTTGACAAAACAAACAGCTACCACCCCGACTACATCATCTACTACCACACTAACCTTGACAAAACTAACAACCACAACACCTACTACATCATCTACTACCACACTAACCTTGATATAACCAACAACTACAACACCTGCTACATCATCATCATCTACTACCACACTAACCTTGATATAACCAACAACTACGACACCTACTACATCATCTACTACCGCACTAACCTTGACAAAACTAACAACTACAACACCTACTACATCATCTACTACCACACTAACCTTGATATAACCAACAACTACAACACCTACTACATCATCTACTGCCACACTAACCTTGATATAACCAACAACTACAACACCTACTACATCATCTACTACATCTACTACCACACTAACCTTGATATAACCAACAACTACAACACCTACTACGTCATCTACTACCACACTAACCTTGATATAACCAACAACTACAACACCTACTACATCATCTACTACCACACTAACCTTGACAAAACTAACAACTACAACACCTACTACATCATATACTACCACACTAACCTTGATATAACCAACAACTACAACACCTACTACATCATCTACTACCACACTAACCTTGACAAAACTAACAACTACAACACCTACTACATCATCTACTACCACACTAACCTTGACAAAACTAACAACTACAACACCTACTACATCATCTACGACCACACTAACCTTGACAAAACTAACAACTACAACACCTACTACATCATCTACTACCACACTAACCTTGACATAACCAACAACTACAACACCTACTACATCATCTACTACCACACTAACCTAGACAAAACTAACAACTACAACACCTACTACCACACTAACCTTGACAAAACTAACAACTACAACACCTACTACATCATCTACTACCACACTAACCTTGACAAAGCAAACAACTACGACACCGACAAGAGTTCTGTCATAACAATATCAACAACACCAACAACTACAACACCATCCACTACTTTATCGACCACTTCAACAATCAATACAGCTACTATATCAACATTAACCACAAAAACAGTCCCAAAGGGGGAGGGGGGGGGTGGGTCCATAAAAGGGATTCTATAAGTTAGATTCCTAGGTGGGATTCCAAGCTCCTATACTGCTCCTGGTAGTTTTACCGTTGGCTTCCGTCTTTTCTTCAGCTATCTTTCCTATGATTTACCTCGATTGTTGTCACCCAATACTGTAGTCTTCTACCAGTAATAGTCGAACAGATCGGGATGGCCAGAAACTATAGCATAGATAGAAGCAGAGGATTCTGAACGAAACACGTCGGGTCTATTTAGATAATTCTATCCGATGTTTCTACAGGAATCCGAACCAGTACTCTTATACAAAGATACGCGTCTAATAGCACTATTCTTATAAAACCAAAATGGGGAAATCCAAGTCCCTTTTGGTGGTTTGGGGTTGTTTCTTATCTACTCCTATTTCATCGAGCATACTATCAGAATAATTTTACTGTAACTTGGTAACTTTGGTTGACAAACATTAAACTGTGAGGGCCACATTAACCCAGGCCTCAATTCTTTAGTACAGTCTACGTCTCAAATCATTCTTATTGAAAACACAGCGTACAGGGAATAGAAATTAACATATTCTCAATTATCACAGTGCTTGTCGTATTTCATAATTCTTTCATAAACATTGAACATTGTCCTTTTCACCAAACACTACACACAGTCAAGTTAAGTTACAGTATCATTGACACTTTCATTTATTCAACATTGTCTTTTACCTTTAATTCTGGTCACCACAAAACTTGTAAGTTCAGGGTCATATCTAAATGAGAAACTCCTTTGTTGCTATGGTCAGTTGTTTTGGGTGCAGGAGTTCTAATCCCAAAATTGTTCAATTCAGTATATACATGAAGGATATCCATTGCAGCTTAGTAAGATGACTTGCTATGTTCAGATGTTAAACATTCTTCTTTGGCCAGGATCGGTTGACCATGAAGGCTGCGAGGTTCGAGTCTTATTCTCCAGACAGTTTCATGTTGATTTCTTTCATGGTAGTAGTGTAACTAGTGGTAGTATAGTACAAGTAGTACTTTACATTCTACAAGCAAATCAAGCCAAATCTGACTATGTTCAAGCAGTGGCGAATGAATTCAATCAACGCACATGATCGTAGATGAATTCCACACATTTTGCTCAATTTGAATGTCGTAAGCAGCTTAGTGAACAATTAGCTAGTTGAAACATCTAAATTTTGAGTTGTGTTTTATCTTATTGGTTCTATTTTTGTGTGATACACATAGTAGCAATCAAGTTTAATGCTCCAATTTTCTCAGAACCTCAAATCCTATATAAATCAGTTGACCAATCTTTTATTTAGTACAGGCTCAGTACAGGTAACAGTTACACAAATGCATGTGTATTCTTCAATGACTGAACTACTCTAAATTAGTTCAAACAAGTAATTGTTATGCAATATTATTCCAACACTACCTGATAGTGCCACTGTGTGAATTTCCCAAAGTTCTCAGCTTGAGCATTTGTTTAGCACATATTCAATTCCTAGAATAATACCAAATAATAATAACCTGATAATTCTATCAAAACTGTGTTGGCATTTCAGTTACTAGAATCAATTTTAGGCCCCCTTTCATGGCTGCATTTCAAACTTTTTCTCTCGTCTACCCCCCCCCCCCCCCTCCCAGTTCGAAATTCACTACCCTACACACACCCGCCCCCAATCGGAAACCTCTAGCCACGTCTCTGGTTCCGGGCCGGGGTGATGAGGAACGAAAACCTCATTACACACTACTGATACTGCACAGTAGCGACGGTAATCGTTTAGGAGTGAAAAGCAGCTTGGAGAAAGACCCGATAAGTTTCTATGAGAGGCGGGATGGGTGGGCTGACCCCGATACTACCAATGAGTAAAAATCCACCATTCCTTGAAAGTAGTATAGCACACATGTATCGATCGGGTCTTAATACCTAAGCCATGTATGGATCGGGTCTTAATACCTGAGCCATTGATGGGGACTTGTCGCACTTTTGGTGGAGCCGACGTGAGACATGTTTTTGCGCCATTTGGAACTGCGTTCCGCAAGTGGTATACATACTTCATATATAATACGTCATGATATGTATAGTGATGTGTGTTTGTATGTATATGTAGTAGAGGAATGGGGGTTTTGCGAGTTTTCTTAAAACGTTTTCTCCATGGAGTGGTTGGCGTTGCTAATGACATGGTGACGTCAAGATGCGCACGCGGCTTCAAAGAAACATTGACCGCTGCTGTTGTCCACTGTACAATCCGATATTACGTAGGTCGGTTCAGTGTATATCGGGCTTCTAGTGTTGGGCCGATATAGCGCTGTAGTATTGGGGGTATATACGCCTGTTTGTCTACAGTTAGTCCTTGGTACTTCTAATCTACCAGAATTATGAAATACGACAAGAATTGCGATAACTGAGAATACGTTAATTTCTGTTCCCTGTACGCTCAGTTTTCAATAAAAATAATTTGAGGTGTAGAATGTACTAAAGAATTGAGACCTGGGTTAATGTGGCCCTCACAGTTTATATCAACCAAAGTTACCAAGTTACAGTAAAATTATTCCAAAACGAGTCATCCCACCAAGTTACGATGAAATCCCTTCATAAATATAACTTAACTTGTAGACTCTGTTAAAGGAATCCAGGTCACATGACAGCTCGGCGCGGTCACGGTTGACCGATCATGACCAAAATAGAAGAGACTCATCTAGATAGCATACCAAATTGTTCTACCAAGTTACAATGAAATCCTTCCATAAAAACAACCCGTACACGGTGCTAAAGGAATCTAGGTCACGTGACCAGGTGGCGGTAACGGCTGACCGACCGTTACCAAAGTAGGACAATCTCATCTAGACACCATACTGGGTTATCCTTCCAAGTTACAATGAAATGGTTTCATAAATATAAACTGTAGACTGTGCTAAACAAGTCTAGATCACAGGCCTGTTTGGCCGTCAGGGTTGACCGATCACAACCAAAACAGCATGTTCTCATCTAGGCATTATACTGAGTGATCCTACAAATTTGCAATGAAATCCCTTATAAATGCAACTGTACTAAAGGAATCTAGGTTACGCGCCCCTGCGGCCGTCACGGTTACAATAAAATCACTTCATAAATACGACCTATAGACTGTGCTAAACGTTTTTGGGGTGTAACCTGTGCTAAAGTAAATGAGAACAGACTGACAGACTCGCAGACTTCCGCACGCGTGATGGCAATAGCTTATCTTGACTTTGTCAAGTTAAGCTAAACATGACAGACTAAGCCTAACAGACATTCATTCACTCGTGAAATGGCAATATGATAACTTACTTCGACTTTGTCAAGTTGAACTTATTGAACACCCCTGTTATAGCTTCACAAATAATGGCAATGTTATCGCAATACAGTCACGAATTACCAAATTAGTTGAGGTTGAATAAAAACTAAATTTAAATGACAAAAGCTATTCATATTTTCAATTGCTGACAGAATGGAGATGCGACAAAAAAACTTACAACTGTATCCGATTCATGCATACTTATGAAGCTCGATATTGCGTACACTGTAGTTGTAAATAGTACCAGTTGGAATTTTTGCCGATTTGAACCCGACTTGGAATTTTGGGAAGAAAAGGAGACATCCACTTCACCAAAGAAGCTCTAAAATCCAGAAAGATGCAATTTCCAACTACTCATGACTTATCTCCGAATTTCCAACTACAGGAAATTATTGGCCAGGATTGGGGGGGGGGGAGGGGGGGTAATACCCCCACCACCCTGTCGACACGTCCCCGCCCGAACCCCAGAGATGACGTCATATCGCGTGACCCAGTTACGTCGTGTTTGGTTGTCATGGTTGCCCGCTTGATCGGCCATGTTATAACGTCATTCCCATAGTGATACTTGGGCGGTGTTTGTGCACATGCGCAGTGCGTTTTGTTACATGGATATGTGTTTCCGTCGTCCATTTTGTATAGTGGGTGCCGACACCTTGATTTCTGTGTTAGCACGTGGTCATGTGGGCCTGACACCTTGGTTTCTTTGATAGCACGTGGCTATGTGGGCACCATCATTCACTACTGCACTCACACTGGCTATTTTGCTACAACACAAACAAGGACTATATCAATCACCACCACATCAACTACTTCAACTCCAAAACTAGTGCACTGACCTTTACTACACCATCAACCACTACAGCACCAAGCACCACAACTACTACTGTACCAATAACTAATACACCAACTTCTACAACAACAAAGTTCACAACAAAAACAACTACACAAACACGACCAACCACTACGACACAATCACGACAACTACTACTCCAACACAAGTGAGTACAAAAATAACCAAATACAACAACCACTGTAATATCTAAACCAACTTAAACATCAACCACCGCAGCCACTAACAACTTTGTTAACCATTACGTCAACCACCACCACAATCACTACCCGAACCTCTACTACACCAACTGCAATAATACTACACCAGCCACTACTATACCAACCACTACAACACCACCCACTAAGCGACTAAACGACTACAGCACGAACAACTACAAAAGCCACCTCGGATACAACTTCCTCGTCCCCTGCTATCCCAATCAGAATAACAAAACCACTACAATGACTAAACCAACTATAACACAAACAATCACAGCAACGACCACTACAACTAATAGGTCGACCACTATTATACGATCCACTTCAACACCAACCATCACAGTGACGAAGCAAGCTACAATAACAAGACTAACAACTACAAGATTGACCATTACAACTACTGCAGGAACCATTACTATACCAAGCACACTACAACATCCACCAATACAATCGCTAAATCAACTACAACACTGACAACTACAACAACCTACAACAGACTGACCAACAGTCTCCGAATAACCACTATATTCCGTCCCCAGCAGTCCACAAAACACCACTACCTTCGGCCCGCAAAGTAATACGGTCTTCAGTCCCCAAATCACCAATGTCTTCAGTCCACAACAGCCCTTAAATCATCAGTGTCTTTGGTCTCCAACAGTCTTCAACTGCACCACACCAGCACAGTCTTCATCTATCCTCAAACCACCATTATATTCAATTCCCAACTCACAACTGTTTTCAGTCCCCAACAGTCCCCAAATTGCCAGTATATTCAGTTCTCAACAGTCGTCCCCAAACCATAATTATACTTAGCCCTCAAACGTCCCCAGCCCAGCCCAGCCCAGCCCTGTCTTCAGTGCCCATCAGTCCCCAAACCACCATTGTCATATCAGTCTCCAAAAGTCCCCGCTAGTCCATATTGCGTACCACCAATAGCAACAATCCGATGACATAACACATTCGACGTTTTAGTAGAGCAAATGAGTGATAATGGACCAACAGGAGTACAGACCGTTCATTCTATGCTACCATGACGGCCCACCAAGCAATGCACCAAATGACCTACCATTAGTACCCATATGCTGGAATAAAGCATTTTGATAGATTAAACTTAGCAAATGTTCTTCTAACTGTAGACTAACAGTCATACATAGCACTATATTCCCCCAATACAACACTGCCATACCGGTCCAGATCGAGAAGCCCGATACACTATGACCCGAACAACGTAATATCGGAATGTCCAGTGGAACTCTACAAGGTCAACGTTTCTATGACCCCCGCGTGCGCACTATGGCGTCACCAAGTCATTAGCAACGCCAACCTTTCCATGGAAAACACTTTCAAGAAAACTCTCCTTCCCCCACAACCCTCTACTGCATATCCATACACAGACACATCATAGCATATTATATGTGAAGTACGTATACCAAAAAACATGTCTCACATCGGCTCCACCAAAAGTCTGACAAGGCTCCACCAATGGTCCAGGTATCAAGGTAATAACGTACGATTCGTACACGTGTGCTATGCTACTTTCAAGGAATGATGGATTTTTACTCAGTGGTAGGAGCGGGACCAGCCTACTCTACATGTCAGGTCTTTCTCCGAGCTGCTTTTGATTCATAAATGATTACCGTTGCTACGTGGAGTATCAATGAAGATGTTTATTTATTTGTAATTTTCGAGTGTAATGATACTTTTTCAACAGGTCAAATACAGTGTCGGGCAAGCATTAACTGTCCCTACAGAGTCAACCTTATTGGTGCCGCCCTATCCCATTTTTTGAATGTTTGTTTCATATGGGCATCTGCTTTTCATGGTTTTCATGGCTTTATTGACATTGATATATTTTGCCGTCTGAGAGATGCCAATTGGTGAAGATTAATCGCAGTAATCATCTACTACGCGCACAAACAGTTCTGGCATTCATTGTGGGCACGTGTACCATAAACTTGATGTGAGCCTTCGAATACTGCGCCACCGCCTGCAGTTGGAATTAAATCACTGGCCGATGACAAAATAGAAAAAAATACTGGAGGCCATAGGGCCTAGTATTGTTTTCGTCCTATAGCAGTACAGGTAAGCGCCAGTTTCTCCATTGTAGCAGGGAAGGGGGACAGTTAGTTAACCCTTTACCCAACGTAACGGCCCAAACCGACCAACGCTACTCTCAAAAATCGCCAATTAATTTTCATTATTTTTTCATTTTTTTGTCTCCAAAACATAGGTTATGACCCCTCATTGGAACGAGCTCGTCGAGCCCGTTCCAATGAGGGCTCACAATTTATGTTTTGGAGACAAAAAATGAAGAAAATCAGTTATTCAATAACTTTTTGGCAAGTGTCGACAGCTTTTGAGGTTAGGTAAAGGGTTTAAATTACTTCTTTTCGGCTTACGGGAGGACAGGTGAGGGCTAGTTTCTCCATTGTAGCGGGGTGTTCGGTTTGTGGAAGGACAGGTGAGGGCCAGTTTCTCCACTGCAGCGGGGGTGGAGCGGTTAGTTAAAATTGCTTCTTTTCGGTTTAGGGGAGAGTAGGTGAGGGCCAGTTTCTCCATTGCAGTGCGCGGGGAGGGGTGGTAGCGGTCAATTGAAATTGCTTCTTTTCGGTTTATCGGTTTACGTGAGGACAGGTGATGGCCAGTTTCTCCATTGCAGCGGGGAAGGGGCGCTTAGG
This sequence comes from Pictodentalium vernedei, assembly GCA_031216915.1. Classification (NCBI taxonomy): domain Eukaryota; kingdom Metazoa; phylum Mollusca; class Scaphopoda; order Dentaliida; family Dentaliidae; genus Pictodentalium; species Pictodentalium vernedei. Next base: position 177,736,405 of record CM062294.1, read on the forward strand.
GGGGCGCGGTGGCTCAGTTGGTAGAGGTGCAGGCTGCAAGCCGAGAGGTCCTCGGTTCGAATCCCACATGCGGCAACCGCGTTGTGTCCTTGGGCAAGACACTTCACCCCGATTGCCTACATGGGGGCACGATGACGCTGTGTACTGAGGCGTACTGCACGTCGATGGTGCGCATGTGTTCAACCAATCTAACCCTGCCTGTGCTGCGGTGCAGAGTTCAGAGTTACGATGTTGGAGAGCTGACAGCTGCTCGTCGTTGCTCGGTGGTTCTCTCCGGGTCCTCCGGCTTCCTCCACCTGTAAAACTGTCACGGTCACGGTTAGCCATTGTGCATAAGTATGTGACCTTAAACACCAATAAATAATAAATAAGGGGCGCTTAGTTAAAATTGCTTCTTTTCGGTTTAGGGAAGGACATGTGAGGGCCAGTTTGTCCATTGTTCTTGGGGGGTGTCGAGAAGGGGCTAGTTAAAATTCACCTTTAACAATTTACCCAAAATGACACTTACAATACAACTTCGTAACTTCGTAAATAACTACAAATTTTCATTTTTGTCACAGAGATCATTCGCTTCATTTGTTTTGCTGGCAAAAAATTGAAACAAAGAATGGGAAAAATAATATATTATGTTGGAAACGCGATTTGTCTTAATAGCGAAGCGCCGGCCAGTTGTGACCATCAAGTAAAGGGAGGATGTTAATACAACCATCGTATAATGTGCGAGGAGGTGGGGGGATGATGGGTTCGCAAAACGTGTGTTTCCTAAGGGCAAATGTTCCAGTTGCGTCACGACTGTTTTATTTTGCTCTGACGCCCAACATGTTAACCATTGAATCGCGGCGAAGATTCCATCGTGGATAGGAAAACAAGAAAGCAGTGGTCCTCACAAGGATTTGAGAAATGAGTTAATAAATATGATCAATTGTTGGTTTTTTATATACAATATTGAGAAAATTTTGTCGATTTAAAGATTTAGAGATGGAAATAGACAAGTAGGAAAAGCATCATCCAGATTTCACATTATAAACAATTTATGGATGTAAGGACCGGGAATGTAACTTCCGTCCCCGGCTCCACTTCATGTTCCCCAAGACTGATGCTTTTAGACAGTGAAAACTAGAGTTTTCGAATATACGATAGAGTTTTCGTATATACGAAAAAGTTTTCGTACTTACGAAAGTGTTTTCGTAGTTATGAAACAGTTTTCGTACTTACGAAAGTGTTTTCGTAGTTACGAAAAAGTTTTCGTACTTACGAAAGTGGTTTCGTACTTACGAAAGTGGTTTCGTACTCACGAAAACGTTTTCGTACTTACGAAAGTGGTTTCGTAGTTACGAAAGAGTTTTCGTAGTTACGAAAAAGTTTTCGTACTTACGAAAGTGGTTTCGTACTTACGAAAGTGGTTTCGTACTTACGAAAAAGTTTTCGTACTTACGAAAGTGGTTTCGTACTTACGAAAGTGGTTTCGTACTTACGAAAAAGTTTTTGTACTTACGAAAGTGGTTTCGAAGTTACAAAAAAGTTTTCGTACTTACGAAAGTGGTTTCATACTTACGAAAGTGGTTTCGTACTTACGAAAGTGGTTTCGTACTTACGAAAAAGTTTTCATACTTACGAAAGTGTTTTCGTAGTTACGAAAAAGTTTTCGTAGCTACGAAAAGGTTTTCGTACTTACGAAAATGTTTTCGTAGTTACGAAACTTCCAATTTTTTTTTAGCGTGTCATCAATACGCTTCCGTACCTTTCCTAGAGAAAACTGCACACAATCAAAATCTTAGACTATCACTCAAATACACCCAGATGAGTGACACCATTTATGGCTCACAAATTGCTCAAAATGGTCAAAATGTTCTCGTTTTGGAGATAAATTTCCAATTTTCGTGCATCGGTAGCGATAAAACTGTGTTATAGGAATTCCTTAGTGCCCCACTGTGGATTTTACAGCATACGATGAATATTCTGACAAATAAAAAACATATGGGTTTATTCATGTTTTCTAAAGGCTTTGTCAAAGCAAATTTACACAACAATTGTCCAATTTGTAACCTACTAAATGTCAGCTACCAAAGAGGTCGGGGTTAGTCATTAAATACACCTGTGTAAGGTTACTTGACCTCCAACTGAAATGCACTTGACAGTACACAGTTGGATCAAGACCATCAACAGATTATTTTGGCCATATCACCATTAATGAGCGTTATTTACTAAATCCACACGATCACAAAATACAGCTATTGCCCAAAATAGCTATTTGACCGAGGCTATTCATTAACCCCGCATATGACCTTTTAATAGGAAACGAGATCTCAGTTTGTAAATTACACGGGCGGATGCGGCCGATTCGTTTGGGAAAGGGTTAACTCACTTTTCGCGGAGTTTACGCGCAGACTACCGTTTATTTAATGTGACGTCCCTTTACTCACAAAGGTGCACAGATATTCTTCCATGCTCAAGTTATGGATATTCCAATCAAAGTGTACTTCAGTCGCCATGGAAACAAAGATTTTCACGAAATTTGTGGAACTCTGACGCATAATCATACAACTACAGCTGTAATGAGTTTTCATTCATGAATTATAATTATTTCATTCATAATTATTTGATAAAAAACATGTCTGATAGAATTGATACAATCATTGAAGATTTTGTTAACCCTTTACCCAACGAATGGCCCGCATAATAATAATAATAATAATAATAATAATAATAATAATAATAAGTAAATTCAGCAGCTGAAAAAAATATTTTTTAAAAAAATTCAGCAAAACCATATCATGTGACCCCTCTTTGGAACGAGCTCGTCGAGCTCGTTCCAAAGAGGGGTCACATGATATGGTTTTGTTGAATTTTTTTCAAAAAAGTTAAAAAAATATATTTAAAATAATAAATTTTGATATCGTCTGCGTTGGGTAAAGGGTTTAATCAAGTCTCCATCGAGAAACATTTCTTGCGTTGATTCAAAGAATAAGGATGTTTTTGGTACTTCTGGATTCAATCGGATAGATTCAAACTGAAATATTCCAGGCGATTGAATTTAAGCAAAGGTGATGAGCTAAAAACAGACTAAAATAGAATCAATACTCTCGTATTTCTCTTTCGACAATTGAAATTCTGCAGTTTTGTGGGGGAGGAAACCGGATTGTGATCCGGTCCAAATTGGCCGCTGCTGTTTTAATCGGGTTACGACAGATAGTCTACACGACAGTTCCTCGATACGACATTTGGTCTTAGTGACATTTTGCTAAACGACACTCAGTCTAGATGATTTAGACGAAATTTTGACAAACTTAGAGAGTATCGATTTGGCGTCTTCTCTTTTCGGTGTTTTTCAAAATCTGACCCATGACAATGCTGATGATTGTTTTATAAATACAAGCTAGACAAAGTAAAGAATCGATTTTTTCAGTTTTTAATAGTATATACCTGAACATTACTTCAACTTAAACATATACTAATTGAAACTATTATGCCTCACGTTTGTAACATCAGCCGTGATTGGTTAATTCGACACCTTCTAAAAGTCATAGTACTGGAGTTTTGGGGCAAAACACGGGTACTATCGGAACGTTTTTCCCTGGAGACAAGAGAACGAAGAAAATGTAAGCTCCACTTCCATTGACCAGCGTCGATTGGAATTTCTCAACACCAAACGCTGGCTCCGTGTTCGTTTAACTTTTTTCGTCACCGGTAGACACAAACTACCAACAAATATATCATCTTCAGTGGGTGTGTTAATTACTAATCTAAGCCGCCCATGCCACAGCTCATGGTTTGTGGTTTATCGTTGGGGGCTCTGGCACTGACACTCCATATTTCGGGTCGAACGTTGTTTGTTTTTCCATTTGAAGCTCATTTCAACTTGTCCGTTATTCTCAACCATTTTGTAATATACAATATATTATGTTTTCTGCATATACGAAATAAATTGGTCAATTCCTGGTGTTAATTCGTCGATAATATATTTCTACAGTGTATCAAAGACTTTGGGAATATCACTAGCTGGTAGAAATGCTAATGCACTACACATGCGCATTTTGGGTGAGAATTCTAGATCCTCCATATATATCCCATTGTTGAAGGGCAACTTTCTGAATTTTCATTCACAGATTTTGAGAAAAGTGGAAAAAACACCCTTCAACTTTAATTACTAGAAATATACATTCCACTGCTGACATAGCGGTATGTTCACAATCAGAGCAGAATGTTGTCAGTCTCGGTTCCAAATGTCTGTCACTACACACACACATTCTGTCACTACACACATTTCGATCGATTTCTATTCATTTGGAAGTAGAATATATTCTAGAGGAACAATGTCATCCATTACCTCAACATGGATGGAGTATAACTGTAAGAACTTGGATGATGTCATATACAAAGTACCGTCGCCATACCAACAGACGGACGCAGTCAAATATTGAAGATGTCTGTTTGGGCTTAGCACAATGATTCTTGATCAATCAGAGCACTGATCAAGTTCAACCCATTCCTCCCCAATCACCGTCAAATATGATATCCTGAACTGGTTTTGAAGAGCTGGGAAGGTATTACGACGTTGTCGCTGGGTTGTTATTTTCAGAGAAGTAATAAATGGCAGGTTTGCTTTCACTGGGTATAGCTGATTTAGACTCGTGTGTTGCTGCTGATATCCGGAGATCAGCAATATGTGTTTCAAATTCTACATGTGTTACATTACCCTTCAGGAATGAGGCACTTTTCTGTATTAAACGACCACTACATTGCCGGGCCTGGCAATGGCAGTATATAGTTGTATTTATATTATTATTATTTACGTTATATGTGTACCCATCATACAACAGTTTCCGACAATTCCGCTGCGATTTTATTCGAATTCATTAAGAGAGCTTGAACATTCTATACTTTGAATGAATAAAAAGTTTCAACGCCCCGAAGGCACACAGGGACAATGTGAGATTGAAATCCCCTGCGACATGAATATCTTGATTTTCTTATGAATCCACGACAGACGGAAGCGAGACCCTATATTTGATTTGAGTGTGCGTACTGGTAGTAGGGTACAGGGGTCAGACCCCCGAGAACCTCGAACTGGAAGGTGACCAGGAATTGTGCATATATAACTACAATAATTCTGCTTGGTGTTTTACTAGAAACGTGGGGATATTTATGGTAATACTGAAACCGCAGTTTGGTGGTTGTTTAGAAAGCAGAAAAAGAAACCCAAATAGTGGCTGGTTTGGGAGCTGCCCCAGAATATTATCTATAACGGTTATAAAAAAGGAAAAAAAAATCCGCCAATATGTGGTTTTGAAACCTGGGTGTCATCCATCAGCCTATAAGGGAGAGTGGATGCTTAACCTTGGCCACCTGGTCATGACGCCTAGACAATTTATTGTATGTGCGAAATGTCGCTCAGACAATCCGTCGTGTAAACGAACTGTCGTGTAGACGAAGTGTCGTGCACCGGATTTAATCACGGGACTGTACATGTAACTTACACCTTGAAGAAGAAGGTGTTCTTTTAAAAATTACCACACGTTTGTGTAGAAATGCTGTAAAGCAACGGAATCTAGAATATGTACAGTTGCAGTTCCATTATTGTCTTAAACGATTATGAAAAAGTATCTGGTGTGTGTGTGTGTGTGTGTGTGTGTGTGTGTGTGTGTGTGGGTTTGTCTTACCAACTTGACGAGGTAACTAGACAAAAGAGTTTGCGTGTTTCGCCTTACCGAGGTACAAAAGACAAAAGAAACCCTTTACCTCGGTTGTTTTCCCAGAACTGTACCGGCAAAACGAGGTTGAAACCGTTAGTCCACACAAAGGACAAACAATGGGGTACCTCGGTATGTAGGGAAAACAAGACTGTGTGTGTGTGTGTGTGTGTGTGTGTGTGTGTGTGTGTGTGTGTGTGTGTGTGTGTGTGTGCGTGTGTGTGTGTGTGTGTGTGTGTGTGTGTGTGTGTGTGTGTGTGTGTGTGTGTGTGTGTGTGTGTGTGTGCGTTTGTCTTACCAACTTGACGAGGTAACTAGACAAAAGAGTTTGCGTGTTTCGCCTTACCGAGGTACAAAAGACAAAAGAAACCCTTTACCTCGGTTGTTTTCCCAGAACTGTACCGGCAAAACGAGGTTGAAACCGTTAGTCCACACAAAGGACAGACAATGGGGTACCTCGGTATGTAGGGAAAACAAGACTGCGTTTGTCTTACCAACTTGACGAGGTAACTAGACAAAAGAGTTTGCGTGTTTCGCCTTACCGAGGTACAAAAGACAAAAGAAACCCTTTACCTCGGTTGTTTTCCCAGAACTGTACCGGCAAAACGAGGTTGAAACCGTTAGTCCACACAAAGGACAGACAATGGGGTACCTCGGTATGTAGGGAAAACAAGACTCTGTGTGTGTGTGTGTGTGTGTGTGTGTGTGTGTGTGTGCGTTTGTCTTACCAACTTGACGAGGTAACTAGACAAAAGAGTTTGCGTGTTTCGCCTTACCGAGGTACAAAAGACAAAAGAAACCCTTTACCTTGGTTGTTTTCCCAGAACTGTACCGGCAAAACGAGGTAGAAACCGTTAGTCTACACAAAGGACAAACAATGGGGTACCTCGGTACGTAGGGTAGACAAGACTGTGTGTGTGTGTGTGTGTGTGTGTGTGTGTGTGTGTGTGTGTGTGTGTGTGTGTGTGTGTGTGTGTGTGTGTGTGTGTGTGTGTGTGTGTGTGTGCGTTTGTCTTACCAACTTGACGAGGTAACTAGACAAAAGAGTTTGCGTGTTTCGCCTTACCGAGGTACAAAAGACAAAAGAAACCCTTTACCTCGGTTGTTTTCCCAGAACTGTACCGGCAAAACGAGGTTGAAACCGTTAGTCCACACAAAGGACAGAAAATGGGGTACCTCGGTATGTAGGGAAAACAAGACTGTGTGTGTGTGTGTGTGTGTGAGGGTGTGTGTGTTTGAGGTTAAAAAATCGCACTGGCACAGACATTTCATACTGAAACGTTTTTTTCTTTTAATATGCCGCCGAAAAATTGTTTTCATTTACTGAACCCTGATGGGTTTCAAACATGACACAAAATTGATTTAAACTAAGTGATGAGCTTAGGAACTGGTTAAACTGACTGGCAATAATTGATGTTATTCATTGATGGGCTTTAATTTAGTCCTTACAAGGATGTTACGCAAGCTTTTGTTTTTCTTATAGGCGATGACAGGTCGAAGATTCAAAGGTTCATTTAATTTAGCATTGGTAAAAATGAATTCATCTTTTAACATTTTTGCTATTTCGATATTCATTCTGTTGTACGTTAAAGTGAAAGGAATGATGGACCTCCTTTCGCATTCGCCCTCTGATATGTTCATACCAAATGGCCAGAGGGTTTGAAGCGTATTGATCCAAAAAGCTTCACGTTTTTTTCTAAATTCATCCGTTTCTTCTAATGTGTCTTTAATTGGTGGTTGTTCAATTGGGTGGATTTCGAAATCGTCCAAAGAATGGCCAGGAAGGTTAAAATGTTGTGCTACTGGGGCATCAGCATTATGTTTTATATCCTGTTTGTGTCTAGTAGCACGTTCTCGGAAAGGATTTTGACTTTGACCGACATACTGTTTCCGACATCGCTTACAAGTGATAAGGTAAATAATGTTTGGTGAATCACAATGGAGGGGGTTACGGATCTGATAATGATTTTTCGTTTGTTCGGAGGAAAATTCCTCTTTTTGATCAGGCATAAATGTTATCAGTCTACAACGAGGCTTTTTGCAATTAAATACCGCGCCACTACTATTTTGCAACGGTCTGTTGTGTTCAATCTTCAGTGGTTCGAAATCGGTAGTTTCAGCTGGACTTTCGAGCTTTTTCAGGGTTTGGGATTTCAGGCTACGCAAATGTTGTTAGCTTTGGACACAATTTTCTGCACTTTGTGGCTATTTTAACGATATTTATCAACTATGGGTGGTGTTTGGTGATCATAGACCGGAAAGTGATGAAGATTCGGGGACCATTCTCTTCATTTTATAGCAATTTATAGCAATTCTAAAGGCATTTGTTTTTGTTGTGCGAAGTTTGAGGAGACGTTCAGCAGCTGACTCACTGCTTCTCAAGTTACCCCTTACCTCTTTGAGATGATGTGTTCAAATTGTTTTGGAAAGCGGGCCTATACTTTGCTTTTGAACTCTGGTTTCCACATTTCTCTGCAATAGATTGCATTGCGGACTGTTTCCTGCTTTTTATTATATGCACGTTCTATGAAATCTCCATCTACAGCAACGCCAAACCATGCGGAAAATGAAAATCTGTTCCGCACATATGTGTAGAACGGAAATCGTTGACGGACTATTTTTAAATAGAAGCGAAATTTCAGTGGAAGTTTCTACAAACCGTGCAACGTAATTACAATTTGAATCGCAAGCGATAGCTGAAAATAGTCCGCGGAGTTCCAATGTGTCCTATGTGTCAGAAGGCACATAGAACACATTGCAACTCAGGGGACAAAATAGTAACACGGGTTCACCTCGCAAATTTGGATGGCGATAAAATGTGTTCTTTGTGTTGATAGCTGTCAAATGAATTGCTGAGTGTCCTTCCAATAATTGTTTTTTTTTGACGTGAAGGCGAGTGATATACACAGAACGACACATGCGTGTGAATGGATTAATCGATATGGTATTTGTGCCATCGGGAAAGGATAAAACTCGAGGCCTGCGGCCTCTCGTTCTATCCTTCCGCGTTGGCACTCGTGCCATATCGATTAACCCATTTACACGCGTGTGTTGTTTTGTGTATATATGTGGTTGTTCTAGAACAAACAAGTGTGGGTGAAAATAATAGTTCAATACCTTTCGGTAGCCCATCCTCCTTCTCCAGTTTCATTCTTTTGAACGCGTGGATTATCTTCCGTAACAAATCATGTTCTTTCTCTGGTAGCCCGTCTATATGAACCAAAATATCCGGCAGACGAGTTAAACTCCAGTACTTTGATGCATACCCCAGATAAAAAGGATCTTTGTAATCCTGCAATTATAACAGTTTGGTTGTTGTAAACCATTCAGTTTTTGTGTTGTTAAAAATAAACGACACAGTGATTAGGTGTTCAGCAGGGTAAGAACAAACATTAACCGTTATATATATTTATTTATTTGCGTATTGGGGTTTAACGATACTTTCGACAGCTAGGGTCACCTCCTGCCGGACGGGTGGAGGAAGTCGGCGTACCCGGACAGAACCACTGAGCAACGGCGAGTAACTGTCAGACACCCAACTCCACACAAGCAGCGTTAGCATTGGTTGAAGGCGAGTGCACCATCGACGTGCAATATACGTTAGTACACAACTCCACCGTGCCCACAACGTGGGCCAGTGGGATTGAGTGTCTTGCCCAATGACACAACGCGGTTGCCGCAAGTGGGATTCAAACCGAGGACCTCTCGGCTTGCAGCCTGCATCTCTACCTACTGAGCCACCGCGCTCCCGGTTATAAGAGTGAATTTACTGAACATCACATCCACGCTCCCAGGGAACCAGTCTAATTATGGAAGGAATTTGACGCTGTTATGGTCTGGGACCAGTCAAGCTCTCAAATAGCACATCGCCGATATTTAGATTCATTCGTCTGGAATATTTCAGTCAGACGGAAAAGCGAACCTAAGGGTCGCTTTTCCGACCAACTTTTACGTCTGGCTGAAATATTCCAGACGATAGAATTTAAAAATACCGTAAAGATGTATTTTATTTTAGTGAACGCTACGTTACGTTGGATAATAGGACAAGGAAGTGGGGAACGAGGGCATTCCTCCACAAGCCCACAATAAATGAGGCAGTTTACCCGCCAGCCGTGGGTTGGATGGGCTATACCTTTCCAACAGTTGTCCATAGCCCCCCCCTCCCCCCCCAACCACCCTTGGCTCAACCCTTGCATGGTTGCATATTTTATAATAGTTTGTTACGTTAGACAAAGGCTCAAGGATGTATATTTAATGATACTAAATTTCAGACAAAAGACTTTCATCTGACACTTTTTTTTCAATCAGTAACACGACTCACCATAATTAACCATTAACTTGCTATGTTCGAGATATTTTTCATCAAATCTAATCATGGCTGTTGTAAAGCAGCCACAAATAGATTTGATGAAAGATTCATCTAAAGCTAACGGGAGAAATCATTGATAAAAAAATCCATTCAATTTAAGCGAGGAAAATTTGAATAATGTGCCCAAAGTATCCTTATTTCATTGGCAAGAGAAATTCTGTCCTGGGCAGGAATATCTGCCAGCAGCATGGAAGAAGTTAAACTGACATCCTTAAGCCCTTTTTTCTAACACAACGGAACTACACTCCAACATTATTTCCAAAACATACCATTCAATTTTTTTTCTTCCCATTTTGGTCTCCAAAACAAAGCTCATGACATCTCAATGGAAAGAGCTTGTAAAGCTCGTCCCAAGTAGGTTAGGGCGTTAAGCTATGTTTTGGGAGGCACAAAATGAACATTTTGGATTCATTCAAGAGACGGTACCTACTAACAACCCCCAGGTAATTCCATCACATGTTATCACTATCGATATGGTATTGCTATTTTATTATTATACTTTCACACCAAAGCTGAGGGAGTCTCAGACAAATCCAGATTTTACAAAGCCAAATCAGGGGCGCACTGGGTCAAAAAACATTGCCGGAAAACGTACCAAGGGGCACCCCAGACCCGGACCCGGATAAAATTTTCATTTTTCGAATCAAAAGAACACTGCTTCCTTGCATCTGAATGATCAATGACAGCCCACATAGGGGGCATTTTCAATGCTATTTTTGTAGCATCTTTGTCGATCATTTGCCAAAAATGGTTGCACCAAAGGGAGCCCCCGGACTCATCAGGCCGACCATAGTTCGGCCCAATGGAAGAAAATTTTGATTTTTCGAACCTAAAGAACGCCGTTTCCTTGCATCTGGCCAATCAATGGCAGACTAGACTGTCGGTATATCGAAATGCCCTCTATGTGGACTGCCAATGGCAGTCCACATAGAATCAGATCCTATTTCGCCTTTTTGGTGATTTTCACGAAATTTCATGCGCCAATAGGTGTTCGGCTGCGTAAATAAATGTTGGGGGCCCTGGGTGATCCCCAATATGGGGACCACGGGGAAATTACCCGGTGAATCATACGGCGAGTCCGCGTCTGAGCCAAATCGTCTTGGTATAATTAGCGTCACGTGAGCAAATCAACATACCTTGAGAGAAACGTGATACCTCCCAAGTAAACTTCCTATTTTGAATAACAATTCATCACTAATCACCTTCAAAGTTGACAACTGTTGACCATGGAGGTACGTTTGTAAATGGCTTGAAAACTGCATGAGTTTCTGTCTGCCTTCGCTTCCTAAAAATAGATGAAGCACGATGAATTTTTAGCTGCGACTATGTCGGTCTGTCTGTTGGTCTGTCTGTCTGTCTGTCTGTGACCAACGAGTTTCAAAACTCAATAACTTTTGAAATACTTGATGGAATGACTTTATATTTGGCATGTAAGTGTATCTTATTGATGTCTAGCCACTGTTCAATGCATGTGTTGTTCCAAATATTTTTCTTGGAGCGGTCGGTCTGTCGGTCGGTCTGCCTGTGACCAACGAGTTTCAAAACTCAATAACTTTTGAAATACTTGATGGAATGACTTTATATTTGGCAAGTAAGTGTATCTTATTGATGTCTAGCCACTGTTCAATGCATGTGTTGTTCCAAATATTTTTCTTGGAGTTATGGCCCGTCGGTCGGTCTGTCGGTCTGTCGGTCTGTCTGTCTGGGACCAACGAGTTTCAAAATTCAATAACTTTTGAAATACTTGATGGAATGACTTTATATTTGGCATGTAAGTGTATCTTGTCGATGTCTAGCCACTGTTCAATGCATTTATTGTCCCAAATATTTTTCTTGGAGTTATGGCCCGTCGGTCAGCCTGTCGGTCGGTCTGTCTGTGACCAACGAGTTTCAAAACTCAATAACTTTTGAAATACTTGATGGAATGACTTTATATTTGGCATGTAAGTGCATCTGATTGATGTCTAGCCACTGTTCAATGCATGTGTTGTTCCAAATATTTTTAGCTGCGACTAGCAGCTCTATAAGTGGCAATGTCGGTCTGTCTGTTGGTCTGTCTGACGGTCTGTCGGTCAGTCTGTCGGTTGTCTGTCTTTGACCAACTGGTTTGTCTGTGACCAACGAGTTTCAAAACTCAATAACTTTTGAAATACTTGATGGAATGACTTTATATTTGGCATGTAAGTGTATCTTATTGATGTCTAGCCTCTGTTCAATGCATGTGTTGTTCCAAATATTTTTCCTGGAGTTATGACCCTTGATGAACTTATAATTTTGTGAGATTGCACCACCCGTCGCAGCTACGGCATCGATGTCGCGATTTTTTTTAGTATTTTACACTTTTACAGGAGCGAATACAGAAATCCTGATAAACCTTTACCGAACGCACAGGATATCAAAATTTAATATTTTATATATTATTTTTCAATGTTTTTCAAACAATTTCAACAGAACCATATCATGTGATCCATCGTTGGAACGAGCTCGACGATATAGTTTTGCTCGATTCGCTGGGCTATAGGGTTAAAGTAGAATAAATTATGTAAGAGAAATTATGTAAGTTTATCAAGAGAGAACACGTGTCCTCAGTAAAATGGTAAAACGGTAAATGTAATAAGACCCAAGGCTTTCTCTCGCATATCCAGCGTCAACGAGTTATTTATCCTTCTTAAAAACTTTTTGTTGTCAGATAGTTCAAAAGATCTAAAATATCCAACAGTTGGCTGATCGAAAAACAACTATCCAACTATAAAGCGTGGGGTATAGTCAAACTATATACCACTGAATGGCTGTATCTCAAAGCGTCGAAAAAATTAAAATCTGTACCGGTGTGTTTACACAATAGAACAATAGGCTTAAAACCCTTTACATAACATGAAAAGCAGACGACACTTGCAAAAAAAATTCTTGAATAACTAATTTTTTTCATTTTTTGTCTCAAAAACATAGGTTATGACCCCTCGTTGGAACGAGCTCGTCGAGCTCGTTCCAACGAGGGGTCATAACCTATGTTTTTGAGACAAAAAATGAAAAAATAATGAAAATTAATTGGCGATTTTTGAGAATAGCGCTGGCCGGTTTTGGCCGTTACGTTGGGTAAAGGGTTAAGGCTATAGTCTATATCTTATTAGGATCAGGTGTTTTGTGGGAAGGGGGGATAATCATGCGTGTCTGTTGTGTAATTCTCTCTGATGTTCGAATTATTTGTAAAGCTTGAGAAGCACATCTTTGTTTTCTCCCCAATTTTTACCTCTGATTATCTTCAGAAAATTGATATGGATACCAATGACTTGTACGTATATTCTGTACGTGGGGAGTGTATTATCAGTAAATCACCCGCAGAGTGGCGATTCCATCCAAGCAATAATTGCAAATTCGTTGCAAAACATAACAAGCACATGCAAAAGTTCCAGCCAATGGACCCTCGGGTTATACCCGGAGGTCCATTGGCTATATTATTTATTATTATTTATTTATTGGTGTTTAAGGTCACATACTTATGCGCAATGGCTAATCGTGACCGTGACAGTTTTACGGGTGGAGGAAGCCGGAGTACCCGGAGAGAACCACCGAGCAACGACGAGCAGCTGTCAGCTCTTCAACATCGTAACTCTGAACTCTGCACCGCAGCACAGGCAAGTTTAGATTGGTTGAAGACATGCGCACCATCGACGTGCAGTACGCCTCAGTACACAGCGTCATCGTACCCCCATGTAGGCAATCGGGGTGAAGTGTCTTGCCCAAGGACACAACGCGGTTGCCGCAGGTGGGATTCGAACCGAGGACCTCTCGGCTTGGAGCCTGCACCTCTACCAACTGAGCCTCCGCGCCCCCGGGTCCATTGGCTGAAACATTGCTTGCATTTTTGTCCACGTGTACAGAATTTGAAAGTGATACATTGAGTGATAACTCTATTCCCCGAGTGATTTAATTACAACCCACTCACCACGTACTGTATATATCTTGTACGATGAATTCAGTAAACTCTGTTCACCGAACACATAAAACCCACCGTCTGTATCTCTGATCTCTGAACGCAGAAACATCTCAAGAGTGACCACAAATTAGATATAAACTACAATTAGTATCAAATCAAACTTTCCGAGGTGTGAATTTTAGTTTTGAGACGTTTTGGGAACACACCCACTGAATAACAATGGTACTACGGCAGCGTATTAGGGTCAGGACCTTTTCATTTAATAATCTGTTTATACAGATTAATAAACTGTTTTTACAGATTAATAAACTGTATTTACAGATTAGTAAACTGTATTTACAGATTATAACGAGACTGTTTTTACAGATTATTAGAAGACTGTTTTTACAGATTATTACGAGACTGTTTTCACAGATTAATAAACTGTTTTTACAGATTAGTAATCTGTATTTACAGATTATTAGGAGACAGTTTTTACAGATTAATTGGCCATTCAATTACTGGTTAGTAGTATAGCATGTACCTTATCGTTCGCTATTACTCGAATTTTTGAGGAATCTGCTAGTGTTAAATTCACATAGGAACCGGACTTTTTGGGTTGCAATCTCACCAGTTCCTGCATGTAATGTACGTACTGCATATATAGTATGCTATGATATGTACAGTGATATATGTACACTCAGGGCTATGGATATATAGTGTGGAGATGTGATGGAAATTAATGATGAAGGTGGGGTTTCTAAAAAAAAATTACAGTGAAACGGTTGACGTTGTATGTTCGTCGTGACGTCATTATGAAGACCATGACGTCAGATAAACGTTGACCGCTGTTGTTGTACACTTGTGGTATGACGTCTTTCGGGTCGGGGTGTGTCGGGGTTCTCGCACTGGACTGATATCGTAGTATAGTATGGGTGGCATATACCCCTTTTGGTATACTATTAGCCCTTGGCCTTGGTACTACTAATCAACCTTCATATTATCCTACGACTGGTATAGGTAGTACGTAATGCTAGGTTAACCAGTATTGTGGAGTGGGGTAATGCATGGTCATTGTCTCGGGCGGTATTGCGAAATTGTCCTTGGTGGTTTGGATTTGCAGTATAGTATGGGCGTTATATATCACTATAGATCCCATCTTAATCCTTGTTGTATCAGCCTGCCGATTGCTCTGTATTATCCTATGACTGATACAGGTAGTACGTAATGCTAGGTTAACCAGTATTGTGGGGTAGGGGTAATGCCTGGTCGTCGTCTCGTGCGGTATTGCGAAATAGTCCTTGGTGGTTTGGATTTTCAGTATAGTATGAGCGTTATACGGCCTTGTAGATCCCATCTTAATCCTTGTTGTATCAGCCCGCCGATTGCTTTGTACTATCATATAACTGATATAGGGAGTATGTAATGCTGGGCCAGGGGGTAATGCATGGTCGCCTAATGTGGCAGTATGGGATGCACGCTCCCCCTAGGGGTCCCATGTTAGCCTTTCGTACTTTTAATCCACCTAATGCTTCAAATTATCTCTGACTGGTATAGATAGTACTATTGCTAGGGCAAGCAGTATTGTGGGTAGGGTTAAGGCCTGGTAGTTTAGAACGGCAACAGCACCATTATCCACCTAGGACGGTGTGCTGACCCACAGATGGTACAGGTATTACGTAATGCTAGGCCAAGCAGTATTGTTGAGTATGGGTAATCCATGGTTGTCAGGTTAGGTAGTATAGGATGTATTGTTTATATCCCTGTTGGTTCAATCCTTGCCCTTGGTACTAGTAATCGACCTAATGCTTCATATTATCCTATGGCTGGTATAGGTGGAACGTAATGCTAGGAGAAGAGCTATTTTGGGCGGGGTTAATGCCTTGTGTAGTGCAGTAGAATAGTATGGACGGTATATACCGATCCTAGGTGCCATCTTAACCATTGGAACAACAATCCACCTGGGCTGGTGTGCTATCCCACATATGGTATAGGTTGTATGTAATGTAGTGTTATGTGGTGTATGCTTGGTTTCCAGTCTCCTAGCAGCGTATGGATGGTCCTTTGACATTTTAAGACTTGGCCTGGGGTAGAGTTGATATGTGACAGTTAGCAAGCTTACATTAGTGCTTCAAGTCAGCAATAATGGTAGAAGGGGAGAAGAAGATTATAGGATACAGTACAAGCTAGGACAGAAGGCTGAAATCGATGGTAAGACCACCTGTATAGGAGCTATATAGGGCCTTGGAATCCCACTTATGGAATCCCGCTTATAGAATACCTTTTATGGAATCCCTATGGAATCCCTTTTTGAAAAAGTCTTGCCTTCGGCTCCACTTTTTCCCCGAGATGAGGCTAAGAGTCGTATGTGGAGTCACTCGTTCGACCAGTTACTATATGGCTTATTTGCTCGATGGGATTCTAGTCGTTCGATCAGTCGGAGATAGTTAGCAAGCCTGCTGTAGTGCCACAAGTCAAATACTTATAGTACAAGGCACTAACGGTACAAAGCTGCGAGGGTGTAGAAGATTATAGTATTGGATAACTACGAACGAGGCAAGTTATAGGACAGAAAGGTGAAGACAAGATGGAAACAGATGGCAAGGCTATCTGTTTAGGAACTGTGTTCGAGCTTCAGCATTTATAGGTTAAATGAGGAGGTCGACTCTTCTCGGGGGTGGGTCTGAGGGGCATCAAAAACTCATGTTTTAGAAAGATTTCGTGTGATACATCATTTTAAAGGTCACGATGCGTGTAGTCCGAATATTTGGTATTTGTCCCTCCCCGAGAGGGTGTGGCTGAGGGGCATAAAAATTCAAGTTTTAGAAAGGTTGTCAAGTGATATATCATTTTAAAGGTCTCGACGCGTGTAGTCCGAATATTTGGTATTTGTCCCTCCCCGAGAGGGTGGGGCTGAGGGGCATAAAAGATTTCAAGTTTTAGAAAGGTTGCCATGTGATACATCATTTTAAAGGTTTTGACGCATGTAGTCCGAATATTTGCGTCTACCGGGGGGAGGGGGGGGGGGGGCTCAAATGTAAGTTTCAGAAAGGTTGTCGGGTGATACATCATTTTACAGGTCTCGACTTGAATATTTCGAATATAAAGTATCCGACCCTCTCCGAGAAGGTGGGACCGAAGGGTAGGGCCTCAAATCCCAAGTTTTAGAAAGGCAGTCATGTGATACATCATTTTAAAGGTCACGACTTGAATATTTCGAATTTGAAGTATCCGACCATCCCTGAGTGAGTGGGGGCCGAGGGTGCGGCCTCAAAACTCAAGTTTTAGAAAGGTAGGCGTGTGATACATCATTTTAAAGGTCTCGACTAGCAGCTCTATAAGTGGCAATATAAGAATATGAAGTATCCAACATTCCCGATGGGGTGGGGCCGAGAGGTGGGTTTCAAAACTTAAGGTTTAGAAATGTAGTCGTGTGATACCTCATTTTAAAGGCTCGACTTGAATATTTGGAAAATGAAGTATTCGATGGGGTGAGACTGGGGCGAGTAAAAATTTAGGTTTTAGAAAGGTAGTCATGTCATATATCATTTAAAGGTCTTGAACAGAATTTTTCGAATATGAAATAACTGACCCTCCTCTAGTGGGTGGGGTGGGGTAAGGTCTCAAAACCTTAGGCGATGCGAACGACACACTCTTCAGCATGCGACAATGTGTGAAAAAGTGTACTTTTTTACCTGTTTTTTGAAGTGTTTCATCAAAGGATTTCATTGATTTGGAGGTTGTGTCTCGTATGTGAAACAGTCCAAATTAACAGAAGATGCAAAAAACATGTATTTTTTCCGTCGTGTTTTCCAGTATCTATTCGTCGGATGCGATTGGTTTGATCTCTCAGATGCGAAACATTTTCAACCGCATGATATCTTGGTTTATTCCAATCAGTCTGTGACAGACGAATACAGCTTTATGTGGTGTGCCTGTTCGACGGATGTGGGTCATTCGACAGATTCGAAGGAGATCTATCAAATGAGAGAGAGAGAGAGGAGATTTTCAACTGCGTGGCATGCTGCAGTGTAGCTTGATACCACGCTAAACGAGAGAGAATCCAAATGAGATGAGTGAAAGTATTATGATACATTAAAATGTCTGATGAAACCTCTCGAGAAGGAAACCTAAAACACTAACACGGCGTCTTCACGAATACATTTTGAGGAAGCTGCACATACCCTCCAAAAACAATGGCACACAACTATTTTACTCGTTGATCAGAAGCTCGACAATACTCGAAGAACTCAACAACTTTTTTGAATGTAAGATTAAGTTTACGAGTCGATTAAAGAGGAATATTTTTTGACAAGAGAGGTTCGTGAAGGTATTGTGACACAATAGAGATCTGACTAGTTCCACATTCCAATGGAGTGGAATAAGACAAACATTCAGCAAGTGATTCGTGAACGTACCGAGATAGAGAGATCCTACTGTTATCGCCTCGACATTACGGAAGAATGAAATATGACAATCCTTTCGCAGAAGTGATTCGTGAACATACTGTGATAGGGTGATCCAACTGCTATCACCTCAACATTTCAGGGGAGTGGAATATGACAAAACTTTCGAACAATTGATTCGTGAACATGCTGGGATAGAGATACTACTTCTAATACCTCGACATTACGGAAGAATGGGATAGGGCAATACTTTCGAGCAAGTGATTCGGGAACATACTGTGATAGAGTGATCCAACTACTATCACCTCGACATTGCAGGGGAGTGGAATATGACAAAATTTTCGAGCAAGTGATTCGTGAATGTACTGAGATAGAGAGAGATCTTACAGCTATTACTGCAACATTTGGGGACAGTGAAACATGCCAAACGTTTGAGCAAGTGATTAGCGAACATATTGTGATAGAGGAATCCGACTGCTATAACCACGACATTACAGGAAAGTGAAACAATGACAAACTTTCAGGTAAGAGATTGCCGACTGTCTGAGACAGAGTAAACTATTGAGGAGACCTCCTTTTTCATGCAAATTTCTCATTGGAAAGTGTAAAGTTGCCGCGACTTCAACACCCGTCAGAATGAAAGTACGGCAAGAAATTCGTGAATGTACTGAATCAGAGTTCAAACTACTATTACTTCCCCATGTCAGGAGAGTGGAACATGACAAACTTTCGACAAAAGATTCGTGACAGAGGTCAGATTACCTCAACATTTCAGGAGAGTGCAACATGGCCGATAGAGTATCCAGACTATTACGACTACCACATTTCAGGAGAACATAACAACCAACAGGACTAAGAGTCAGCGATAACTCTGAGATTAAATAAGCAGAGCAACACCGGCATAGTTACCGATGAGTAATACACTTGAGTAGTATAGCATGTACCCGATCGACCCTGATTACCCGGACTTTTGCCAGAGCAGCTAGTGTTAAATTCCCATAGGAACCGGACTTTTGCCGGATCAATAGATAGATAAATTTTATTTAACAATGTTATATTACCGTTCTAAACTACCAAGCAATACCCCCACCCCATAATACCACTTGACCTACCATAACGTACCATCTGTATCAGCCATATAAAAAAATAAACCAATCGGTTGGTTAATAGTACCAAGCACTAACAGGGAGCCTACATGGGTATATACCGTCCATTCTATACTACCGTTCTAAACTACCAGGCATTACCCCTACCCTCAATATCGCTTGACCTGTCATTACATGGTACCTAAGTAGTATGTCAGAGGCTTTTGAGGGAATATTTGGATGACCTCGGTGGATGACCTCGGAAGTGACGTCATGTCACGTGACGTAGTGGCGCCATGTTGTGTTGTCATGGTAACCCGCGTGAGCGGCCATGTTGTGACGTCATCTCCATAGTGATACGTGTTGTTAGTGCGCATGCGCAGCGCGTGTTGTTAGGGTGATACGTGTTTCCGTCGTGCATTTTGTATACTGGAGGCCGCCATCTTGGTTTGTATGGTAGCACGTGATTGCTATGTTACCAATGGCTTCCAACAAGGCAGGGGTATGTTCGGGGTGTGTTCGATTGAACAGGGGTAAATCTGATTACCACAAACAACCCGACAATCCCACCAAATCACCAAAATCCACCCAAAATCACCGAAATTGACTTTATTTCCCCAATTTATCGGCTTAGCACGTAATGCTATAGTACTAAGGGGGTACAAAGAGGTGCATTCGATTGAACAGGAGTAATGTTCTGGCTTAGAATTCTCCCAGAATCCCTATCCCATGACGTTTTTCCCTATTAAGAATAGCACGTAGTGCTATAGGACAAATTTGCCCAGAATTCTCTGCTTCTATCTATATATGCAATAGTTTACGTCTATCTGGCCATGTTCCTTTGTTCTAGAGTATACTCCAGTAGCGTAGAAGAGCCTATTATTTGGAACAGTTTATCTTATTATTACTATATTTAGCTATTCTAGTCTATTCTTGTTAGTTCTGACCCTATTCCAAGTACTCTTGTTGTTTCATTTATCTAGATCATTTATATAAATTATAACTAACCAATCAGATTGCTTGATTTCCCATAACCTGCATGCAGAGTTATCTCCCTTCTGTACAACAAAAGCCAATATCATTCCCAAAGCCAATCAGCTATCGAGCAGTTACTGATAAGTCATTGCTCGAATGACTCGAAGCTCATCGAGCAAATGAGCCTTAGAGCAATTGCTCGATCGAGTGACTCGGCACATTGCTCGAATAACTCGAAGTCTGTCGAGCAAATGAGCTATCGAGTAATTGCTCGTTCGAGTGACTCCTCGAACGACTCTTCGACTCATTTCAGTATTTGAGGATACCTATGGCCCGGCATTGAATTATTTGAGGATACCTATCGAGGATACCTTTTATAGGATACTTATCTGAGGATACTATTACCTATATCACAAGGCATACCTATCCCAAATATCCATAATAAGCTAAAGAGCAAGAGAGTAATTGCTCCATGAGCAATTGCTCGATCGACTCGAAGCTCATCGAGCAAATGAGCTATCGAGTAATTGCTCGTTCGTGTGACTCCTCGAACGACTCATTTCAGAAAAAGGGGTGCCGAAGTCCATATGTTTTCCAAAAAGGGGTGCCGAAATTGGGGTGCCTTCTGGAGAATCCCTTTTTTGTCAAATGAGCTATCGAGTAATTGTCACTCGAACGAGCAATTGCTCGTTAGCTCATTTGCTCGATGGGATTCGAGTCGTTCGAGCAGCATGTCGAGTCACTCGATCGAACAATTACTCGATAGCTCATTTGACAAAAAAGGGACTCTCCAGAAGGCACCCCAATTTCGGCACCCCTTTTTGGAAAACATATGGCCTTCGGCACCCCTTTTTCTGAAATGAGTCTAAGAGTCGTTCGAGGAGTCACTCGAACGAGCAATTACTCGATAGCTCATTTGCTCGATGAGCTTCGAGTCGTTCGAGCAATTGCTCATAGAGCAATTGCTCTTAGGCTTATTTGCTCGATGAGCTTCGAGTCGATCGAGCAATTGCTCATGGAGCAATTACTCTCTTGGGATATTTGGGATAGGTATGCCTTGTGATATAGTTAATAGTATCCTCAGGTAAGTATCCTATAAAAGGTATCCTCGATAGGTATCCTCAAATAATACAATGCCGGGCCATAGGTATCCTCAAATACTGAAATGAGTCGAAGAGTCGTTCGAGGAGTCACTCGAACGAGCAATTACTCGATAGCTCATTTGCTCGACAGACTTCGAGTTATTCGAGCAATATGCCGAGTCACTCGATCGAGCAATTGCTCTAAGGCTCATTTGCTCGATGAGCTTCGAGTCATTCGAGCAATGACTTATCAGTAACTGCTCGATAGCTTATTGGCTTTGGGAATGATATTGGCTTTTGTTGTACAGAAGGGAGATAACTCTGCATACAGGTTATGGGAAATCAAGCAATCTGATTGGTTAGTTATAATTTATATAAATGATCTAGATAAATGAAACAACAAGAGTACTTGAAATAGGGTCAGAACTAACAAGAATAGACTAGAATAGCTAAATATAGTAATAATAAGATAAATTGTTCCAAATAATAGGATCTTCTATGCTACTGGAGTATACTCTAGAACAAAGGAACATGGCCAGATAGACGTAAACTATTGCATATATAGATAGAAGCAGAGAATTCTGGGCAAATTTGTCCTATAGCACTACGTGCTATTCTTAATAGGGAAAAACGTCATGGGATAGGGATTCTGGGAGAATTCTAAGCCAGAACATTACTCCTGTTCAATCGAATGCACCCCTTTGTACCCCCTTAGTACTATAGCACTACGTGCTAAGCCGATAAATTTCGGTGATTCTGGGTGGATTTTGGTGATTTGGTGGGATTGTCGGGTTGTTTGTAGTAATCAGATTTACCCCTGTTCAATCGAACACACCCAGAACATACCCCTGTCTTGTTAGAAGCCATTGGTAACATAGCAATCACGTGCTACCCTAGAAACCAAGATGGCGGCCTCCAGTATACAAAATGGACGACGGAAACACGTATCACCCTAACAACACGCGCTGCGCCTGTGCACTAACAACACGTATCACTATGGAGATGACGTCACAACATGGCCGCTCACGCGGGTTACCATGACAACACAACATGGCGCCACTACGTCACGTGATATGAAGTCACTTCCGAGGTCATCCACCGAGGTCATCCAAATATTCCCTCAAAAGCCCCTGACATACTACTTACCTATACCAGTCACAGGATAACACCAAACATTAGTTGGATTAATAGTACTGAGGGCTAACAATGGCCCTGTAGGTGTACAACGCGCACATCATACACTACCACACTCGGTGACCATGCATTACACCCGCCCACCCCACAATAACGTCTGTCCGCGCATTACATACTACCTAACCCAGTCATGGGATGACACAAAGCATTAAGTCGATTAGTAGTACCAATGGCTTTTGGGAGGGGGGAGCACAGAGGTATATATCGCCCATACTATACTGCCGTTCTATAATAATAATAATAATATGAAGGCCCAAGGGGTAATAGTATACCAACATGGATATATACCGCCACTACCATATCACCCCCACCCCCCCCCACCCCCATATGAGAAACCTGACAACCCCTGACCCGAATAACATTATGTCAGATTGTATAGTGGACAACAATAACGGTCAACATCTCTATGACGGCGCGTGCGTATCATGACGTCATCAAGTCAATAGCAACGTCAACCGTTTCGCGGAAAAGAACTTTCAAGAAAACCCAACTTTCCCATCATCTTTTTACCACTTACCCATAATATATAGCCATAGCCCCATGTGTACTTATATCGCTATACACACCACAGTATACTATATATGCAGTAGGTGCACCATTTGCCGGATCTAGCTGGATGGAACCAACGTTTTCCACTGGAAAAAATGCTCTGGCACAAGTCCGGTTCCTATGGGAATTTAACACTAGCTGCTCCGGCAAAAGTCCGGGTAATCAGGGTCGATCGGGTACATGCTATACTACTCACTTGCACACCAAGTATGACACCATTTCGCCTAATAGTTATTGCCTAAAAACAAACACATTTGCGAAAAATATCAAGTCTGTAACTCTGATAAGACTGTGGCAAATAACACCGGCGAACCGAGGCAGGTCAACGGTAAGGTACACCCGCATACCAAGTGCCACGCAGCATGCCAAACAGTTGAAAATCTCCTCTCTCTCATTTGATAGATCTCCTTCGAATCTGTCGAATCAACCACATCCGTTGAACAGGCACACACACTACATTAAGCTGTATTCGTCTGTCACAGACTGATTGGAATAAACCAAGATATCACGCGGTTGAAAATGTTTCTCATCTGACAGATCTCTACCAAATCAATCGCATCCGACGAAGAGATACTGGAAAACCCCGACGGAAAAATACATGTTTTTTTGCAACTTCAGTCAATTTGGACTGTTTCACAAGACATCACCGCCAAATCAATGAAATCTTTTGATGTAACACTTTAAAAAAGCTAAAAAAGTACACGTTTTCACACATTGTCACAAGTTGGAGAGTGTGTCGTTCGCATCGTCTAAGGTTTTGACGACATTGCCCACCACCCCCATTCGAGGAGGGTCGGATACTTCGTATTCGAAATATTCAACCCAAGACCTTTAAAATGATATATGACATGACTACCTTTCTAAAACTTAAATTTGTTATGCCCCCAGCCCCACCCCCTCAGAGAGGGTTGGATACTTCATATTCGAAATATTCAAGTCGAGAACTCTAAAATGGTGTATCACACGAATACCTTTCAAAAAATTGGGTTTTGAGGCCCCACCGCTCGGCCGCACCCCCTTGGGGAGAGTCAGATACTTCATATTCGAAATATTCAAGTCGAGACCTTTAAAATGTTGTATCACCCGACAACCTTTCTAAAATCTGGGTTTTGAGGTCCCACCCCCTCAGTCCCACCCCCTTGAGGAGATACAAATACTGTGACATGACTACCTTTCTAAAACTTATCTTTTTTACTTCCCTTAGCCCCACCCCTTGGGAAGGGTCGGATACTTCATATTCGATATATTTAATGCAAGACCTTTAAAATGATATATGACATGACTACCTTTCTAAAACTTACATTTGTTACGCTCCTCAGCCCCACCCCCTCAGAGAGGGTTGGATACTTCATATTCGAAATATTCAAGTCGAGATCTCTAAAATGATGTATCACACGACTACCTTTCAAAAACTTGGGTTTTGAGGCCCCACCGTTCGGCAGCACCCTCGGGGAGAGTCGGATACTTCATATTCGAAATATTCAAGTCGAGACCTTTAAAGTGATGTATCACCCGACAACCTTTCTAAAATTTGGGTTTTGATGTCCCACCCCTCAGTCCTACCCCCATGAGGAGACACAAATACCAAATATTCGGGCTACAAGCGTCGGGGCTTTTAAAATGATGTATCACATGACAACCAATCATTTTAAAACTTGAATTTTTTATACCCCTCAGCCTCAAGTCGAGACCTTTAAAGTGATGTATCACAAGACAATCTTTTTAAAATTTGGGTTTTGAGGTCCCACCCATCAGTCTCACCCCCTTGAGGAGACACAAATACCAAATAATCGGACCACACGATCGAGACCTGTAAAATGATGTATCACCCGACAACCTTTCTAAAACTTACGTTTGAGCACCCCCCCCCCCCCCCATCCCCCCACCCTTGGGTAGACGCAAATATTCGGACTACATGTATCAAAACCTTTAAAATGATGTATCACATGACAACCTTTCTAAAACTTAAATTTTTTTATGCCCCTCAGCCCCACCCTCACGGGGAGGGACAAATACCAAATATTCGGACTACACGCGTCGAGACCTTTAAAATGATATATCACTTGACAACCTTTCTAAAACTTCAATTTTTATGTCCCTCAGCCACACCCTCTCGGGGAGGGACAAATACCAAATATTCGGACTACACGCATCGTGACCTTTAAAATGATGTATCACACGAAATCTTTCTAAAACATGAGTTTTTGATGCCCCTCAGACCCACCCCCGAGACGAGTCGATCACCTCATTTAACGTATACACGCTGAAGCTCGTACACAGTTCTTACACAGATAGCCTCGCCATCTATTTACATCTTGTCTTCAACTTTCTGTCCTATAACCTAATTCGTAGTCATCCAATACTATTATTTCTACCACCCTCGAAGCGGTTCTCGTCAGATCACCGAAGTTAACCAACGTTGAGCCCGGTTTGTCCTCGGATGGGTGACTGTCTGAGCGATCGATTCGGGCTTCCGCGTTGTGTCCTTGGGCAAGGCACTTAACCCTGATTGTTCATATGGGGGCACGATGACGCCGTGTACTAAGGCGTACTGCACGTCGATGGTGCGCATGGCTTCAGCAAATCTAACCCTGCGTGTGCTGCTGTGCAGAGTTACGATGTTGCGGAGCTGGCAGCTGCTCGACGTTGCTCGGTGGTTCTCTCCGGGTACTCCGGCTTCCTCCACCCGTAAAACTGTCACGGTCATGATTAGCCCTTGCGCATAAGTATGTGACCTTAAACACAAATAAATAAATAAATAAATAAATAAATAAATAAATAAATAAATAAATAACCCTCGAAGCTTTGTACCATTAGTTCCTTGCACTATTACTATTTGACTTGTAGCACTACTGCAGGCTTGTTAACTATCTCCGATTGATCGAACGACAAGAATCCCATCGATCAAATAAGCCATAGAGACATTGGTCGAACGAGTGGCTCCACACACGACTCTAATCCTCATCTTGAAAAAAGTGGAGCCGAAGGCAAGACTTTTTCAAAACTGGATTCCATAGGGATTCCATAAAAGGGATTCTATAAGTGGGATTCCATAAGTGGGATTCCAAGGCCCTATTTTGCTCCTGTACAGGTGATCTTACCATCGGTTTCAGCTTTCTATCTTATGACTAGCTTGTACTATAGTCCCCTATATTATAATCTTCTTCTACCGTTGTGCCATTACTACTGACTTGATGTACTATTGTAGGCTTACTAACTGTCACATATCACGACCTCTAGGCCAAGTCTTAGAATATCAAAAGACAATCCGTACCCTGATAGGAGACTGGAAACAAAGCATACACGACACAACACTACATTACATACTACCTATACCATATGTGGGATAGTACACCGTCCCTGGTGGATTGTGGTTCCAAGGGTTAAGATGGGAACTAAAATATGTATTTTATATATGCCGTCCATACTATTCTACTGCACTACACAACAAGGCATTACCCCTGCCCACAATAGCGCTTGGCCAAGCATTACGTTCTACCGATACCAGTCATAGGATAATATGTAGCATTAGGTCCATTACTAGCACCAAAAGGCAGAGATTGAACCAGCAGGGGTACAAACAACACATCCTATACTACCTGACTAGACAACCATAAAATACCTCTACCGAACGATACAGCTTGGCCTAGCATTACGTAATACCTATACCACATGTGGGCCAGCACACCGTCCTAAGAGGATAATGGTATTACAACCGTTTTAAACTACCAGGCCTTACCCCTACCAACAATGCCGCTTGTCCTAGCAATACGCACTATTTTTTCCAGTCATAGGATAATATGAAGCATTAGGCGGATTAATAGTACGAATGGCTAACATGGGACCTGTAAGGGTGTGGAGCGTACATTCCAAACTTCCATACTTGGCGACCATGAATTACCCCCACCCACCCTACAATACTGCCTGTCCCAGAATTACATATAGACTAACTATTCCAGCCAAGGGATAATACAAAGCAGTCGGCAGGCTGAAACAACAAGGATTAAGATGGGATCTACAGTGATATATAACGCCCATAGTCTACTGTAAATCCAAACCACCAAGGACTATTTCTCAATGCCGCACTAGACGACGACCATGCATTACCACACCCCACAATACTGGTTTGCCTAGTATTATGTACTACTTATATCACTCGTAGGATAATATGAAGTTCGATTAGTAGTACCAAGGGCTAGGGCTAATAGTATACCTGCAGGAGTATATACCACCCTTACTATACTACGATATCAGCCCAGAACGAGAACCCCGACACATCCCGGCGGGAATAACGTCATACCGGACTGTAAAGTGTACAACAACAGCGGTCAACGTTTCTCTGGTGGCGTCACGGTGAGCATCATGACGTCACGACGCCCACAGGAACGTCAACCGTTTCGCGAGAATTTTTTTTCTCGAGAAACCCCACCTTCATCGTTAATTTTCCACCACATACCCATACTATATACCCATTGCCCTGTGGGTACATATATCACAATACATATCATAGCATACTATATATGCAGTACGTATACCACTTGCCAGATCTAGCCAGATGGCACCGAAATTCGCACAGAAAAAATTGCAAGAAAGTTCGGTTCCTATGTGAATTTAACACTAGCGGCTTCCCCAAAATTCCGGATAATAGCGCACGATCGGGTACATGATATACTACTAACCAATTATTGAATGGCTAATTAACTTGTAAAAACAGTCTTCTAATAATCTGTAAAAACAGTCTCCCAATAATCTGTAAAAACAGTCTCCTAATAATCTGTAAAAACAGTCTCGTAATAATCTGTAAATACAGTTTACTAATCTGTATTATTTATATTTATTTAATGGTGTTTAAGGTCACATACTTATGTACAATGGCTAATCGGGACCGTGACAGTTTTACGGGTGGAGGAAGCCGGAGTACCCGGAGAGAACCACCGAGCAACGACGAGCAGCTGTCAGCTCTAAACTAATCTGTAAATACAGTTTATTAATCTGTAAAAACAGTCTCGTAATAATCTGTAAAAATAGTCTCGTAAATCACTGTGGGTGGGGGGGGGGGGGTGGGGGGGTGGGAGCTGGACCTCTGATCTACTACTGACTTCACTTGCAATTCAACTCCAACCATCGATATCTCATACACAATCTGTATATCAAATTATAGCTCTGTGCCTACAAGGAAAATCAAGTTATAGGCACAAATACCAAAACTCTATTTACAGTAACAATGAACTTGACCATTAACCTACTGGCACTTAACATTATCTCAATGATTGATACCACATGGGTAATCCGTGAGTGAAATTGTAGCATTGTACGTAGAAGGTAACTAAAGTTATTGCATGGAAAACAAAAATCTATTTATGGTAACAGCGACTTTGACATTTGACCTGTTGACCCCAAATGCAAACCCAACCATCGATACCTCATATGCAATCAAAATGTGAAGTTATAGCATCGTACGCAAAGGGAAACTAAAGTTATTGCACAGAAACCAAAAATCTATTTATGGCAACAGCGACCTTGACCTTTGACCTACAGATCCCAAGATCACTGCAAAACATTGCCCCATTTTGGGAAACCTATGTGTGAAGTATCAGCATCGTTCGGCCAACACTACAAAAAATAATGCCCAGAAATGAGTGTGAAGACATTTTTCAGTCATCCCCAAAGTTAAACAAGGGAGAATAACCCTGTAAATGTTTATACGAAGATATTAATTCTGATGTAGGGCCCGTTCCCCCATGCTGAGTTACAAGCAAGACAAAAATTATTTAAATCCAAGATATGATGACGGAGCTAGAGCAGCAAATATGTTCGACGGACACATTTTTCAATCATCCCCTTAGTTGACAAGGGCAAATAAATATTAATTCTGTCGCGGGATCCGTTCTCTCATATTGAGGTATAAGCATGGTAAAAGTTATTTGAATCCAACAAATAATGACAGTGCTACAGCAGCAAATATGTTAGACGGACACATTTTTCAATAATAATCCACTAAGTTAAACAAGCTCAAATAACTCTGTAAATGTTTACGGAAAAATATTAATTCTGCTGTAGAATCTGTTCCCCTATATTGAGGTACAAGCATAGCAAAAATTGTTTGCATCCGCAAAATAATGACGGTGCTGGAGCTGCAAATACGAACACATTTGTGTTACAAACGTACGTAACGTACGAACTTAACCCCCCCCCCCCCCCATGGGCCATTCCTCGTTCATTCTTCATCATAATCTCTCAGTATTCAAATATAAACTGTTTTATTATAATATTATATCTACAATTCGTACTTTCCCAATCGCCCCTCTCGACAACACCAGAATTGGCCCTTCAAGTCCCTCATGCCCTTCCCCAGCCACTCTTTTCTAATGTTTGCCCCCCCCCCCCCCCCCCCCCGCCCCCTCCCCATGCTTGCTTTAATTTCTCATGTAGTCTTTTTCCACTAGGTAAGTATTTGACACCCCGTTCTCTGCCTTTCTCGATTCTCCACCGCAGCTCCAGTGGCTTTGATCTCCAGCTGAAAATTTTATTTTTTGTAAACTTTTATCAGCACTTACTATCGAGACCGAAATTCGACACAATGTTTCAACAGGAATTCCATTATCCTCTTTGCTTAACCCTTTACCCAACGTAACGGCTAAAACCGCCGGCCAGCGCTATTCTCAAAAATTAATTTTCATTATTTTTTCATTTTTTTTGTCTCAAAAAATAGGTTATGACCCCTCATTGGAACGAGCTCCTCGATGTCGTTCCAATGAGGGGTTATAACCTATGTTTTTGAAACAAAAAAATTTAAAAAGTTGGTTATTCAAGAATTTTTTTT
Source organism: Pictodentalium vernedei (assembly GCA_031216915.1). Classification (NCBI taxonomy): domain Eukaryota; kingdom Metazoa; phylum Mollusca; class Scaphopoda; order Dentaliida; family Dentaliidae; genus Pictodentalium; species Pictodentalium vernedei. Next base: position 177,766,494 of record CM062294.1, read on the forward strand.
GCATTTTGCAAGTGTCGTCTGCTTTTCATGTTAGGTGAAGCGTTAAAACACACATAGGATATTTTTCGCATCCTTTCACTTTATGAATGGACATCTGAGGAGGTACACAGTGTACCCGCTTAGCTGACATAAACTTTGACCTACTGAGAAAACTTGAGGGAGTGGACGATACATGTAATGCTCAAGGATACATTGTAAGTTATCTCGGAAAACTTCCAGGTTACATGAAGTTTTAATACCCTGATGTCAGTTTTAACTCTTTACCTAACACGAAAGGCAGTCGACACATGCAAACAGAATTGTTGAATAACGAATTTAATTTTTTTGTCTCAAAAACATACATTATGACCCCTCATTGGAACGAGCTCGACGAGCTCGTTCCAAACGGGTCATAACCAATGTTTTTGAGACAAAAAATGAAAATTAATTGACGATTTTTGTGAATAGCGCTGGCCGTTTTTGACCGTTACGTTATATAGAGGGTTAACTCTGAGGCGAAAGTCTGGATGTAGACCAAGATAACGATTTTGTCTCCCTCCTGCCACAGAAATAATGGCTAGATGAATGAGTGTTTCAATAAATACGATAAATTATCGCAAATGTAGCATCAAACGATAAATCCCAAGTCCAACACTGAGCCCCAAATTGAGAAACAAAAGCGTTGAATAACTACTTTGTTTCATTTTTGTCTCAAAAACATAGATTATGACCCCCTCATTGGAACGAGCTCGACAAGCTCGTTCCAAAGAATGGTCATAACCCATGTGTTTGAAACAAAAAATGAAAAAAAATAATGAAAATTAATTGGTGATTTTTGTGAATAGCGCTGGCCGTTTAAACTTCCACATTTTGGCAGAAACAAATATAATTTGTGGCTGCAGAAGTTAAGAACATTTTGGATTCTCTCCGACTTCGAGGTTGGCGGTACGACGTTCCAATACAAATACAGAGTATATGGCGCTCGTCCCTTCATTGCACTGTTACACTTTTACCAGTTTGTTGGAGAACCGAGTGGATCGATTTAATACCACTTTTGTGTTCATCAAAACTAATATAAGAATCATTTATTGCATCCAACTGCTAAAGAAACATCGGGGCACCCTGTCGCCTTTTGATGAACAATTTATGGGAAGTGACTTTAAGTGCTCAGTCACCTTCACTACATAAATGTATATTTAATTTCCATAGTATAATGTGTTTGTAAACGTTTTGTTAATGGACACACAACTGGTTATGGAAATGGGGTACTCCCTTTAAGTGAATCACCTACTGGAAAGTGTATTCACAAACTCACATTCACTTAATTAAAATGTACATTTGACCCTTTGAATCTTTGTAGTATCTTTCATGTAAGTTCAATGGCAGCACTTGAAAGAGTCCGTATTCATTATTCGGGGGCAGAGCAATTAATATTTTCAACGCGCAGCCTTGGGCTGCCCGTTGAAAATATTGATTGGTCTACCCCACACATTCACTTAGCGGTAATCCTACTGAATGGAATTATCACGAATCATGTTCCTGTCTCGGAAAAAAAGCGGCCTCTCGGGTTCATAGGGCTAATTTGTTACAGGATTGCATTTGTATGTGGATATTATGTTAAAATGTATTGGTGTTACCACAATAAACCAAAGTGTTTTTTAATTGTTGTTGGGACAATGATATGAAAATATATTCATGCCACTTCCAAAAAGGCACAAGAATGATTTTCGTAAAAAACGTGAGTCACCTGCCCATAACATTTCAGTTTAGAGCACAATTGATAAATACCCTTTGAAACTCCATGAAATGATGTTACAGTCAGTGGTGCCGGAACCACTTCAGAGAAGGGGGCGGGTCAGACCACGGGAAAAAAGGCATTTATTAGCACTAGCAGCCCCGTCGTGACATGCCGAAGCATTCATGTCTCGAAGGCCGAAGGCCAGAGATGGGGGAGTTTGAGAGGAGGCGTCTCCCTCCTACCGGCACCTTCTCGTAAACTCCCCGAACTCCCGCATTGAATTTTGAAAGCTCCTAGAACGGATTTGGGTGTATTTTAGCTTTACTTCGAGAATGAATCACTGAAAAAAAAGTGATTGACAAACCCGTGAAGGGCATTGTCTGCCCTCTCTCGCTCCCGTGACCCGAAGGCTGGGAGGGCAGCTGCCCCCTCTGCCGCCGTGCTTCCGGCTCTGTGGCATGGTTTGTATTGTTCCAGTATCTATTCCCGACATTTAATCTACCCACAATCATCTAATGGAGATAAAACAGAATTCTCCAGAGTTTGCAATTTGAATTTGGTCCCATTTCTTGGCAAGTTTATTAATTTATTCAAACTTTCTCACAGACACTGACAGTCAGTGTATACACGAGCAATCAGGAGAGTATACAGCATGTACTGGCATTCTACCTGATCAGTATTAAGACAGGCGTAGCATAAGAACAGGTGTGAAATATGTTGACAATTCTGACGTTTTACCTGGTTTCAACACTGTATTTACTGCTATTTCTACTACTTATTTCTATTTCTACCCATTTCTACACTCAATTTTAGTTTCATCAGTCTAATATGAATTTATTAATCATTATCAAGAGCACAATTCGTAGAGGCAGTTATCTCAATGTTACACTCAACATGTCAATAGTCAATACGATGAGGGGTGATTCTTTGGTATCGAAAATCTATCCCTCACAAACTGCGATGTTGCACCTTGGCCGATATGTGTAGTGTTTCATTTGATGGAGCAGTTAGTAAACTTGGGATGTTCATCTTAGGAAGTCAGGGGAAGAAATGAGAAAGAAATGGTGACCACGTGAGTTGAAAAGATCTACCATATCTCTACAGATTTGATCAGGATGCATTATGGGAATTTTGGGTCTCTGATGTGTCGAGTGACACCCCTGTTATTTATATAATATTACCTTTTACGTAATGAATGCCAGTGTTATTCTGCAATATATTGGAGGCTGTTCATTCAACTCAGAGGCTTGAAACCTATCTGCTGAAAATCTGCAACAGGACCAGTGACAGGACAGTCACTTTCCAAGTTGTTTTTATAATATTCAGTTTGATCTCACTAAAACATAATACATATGCATATCCTTTCTGACCCAGGTGATCCCAACACACTTTATTCTATGATTTAATTTTATTCTTTGTTACAGTAGATTGCTATAGTTTATTTTAAAAGAAGCTAATTTTATTTCTGTTATAATAAACCCAATCATGTGTTTTATATGTGTTTGCAAAGTTTTCAAGTCTCATATGCCGGGCTTCTCCCCAAACAGCCAATATCTTCCTCAACATGTGCTATGGACTATGGTCCAGTGGTAAACGGTGGTAATTTATTTTAACTCAACTGATTCCATATTAACAAACTATTTATACTTTGTATAAACAGTTTGTCAACAGGAAATCAGTTTCCCTGTTGATAAACTCTCTCTCTCAATAAGATAGACTTTCCACTGGCAATGGACCCTCTGAGATATAATGCCCTGACTATTTGATGCTTCAGCCTTTTCTGACAGTACTTCACAAACTGAAGGGAATTGGTTTGAGTGCTACCCACTGAGCCTAAGGCTTGAGTGATCAATAGCACCCCTACAATTTGCTCTTACATGTATTTAGCTGAAATTCATAATTACATAATGAGAGTCTGCGAAGTAGTCACTTACATTGGGAAATGGGATTATGCCGCTGTATGATTTCTATTATATATGATGAGAAGAGTCCTTTTATTCTCAGAGCTGGCTAGATTACACAAATGATAATTCGTTTAAATTGCTTTAACGTTTTTCAAAATCGTGAACCACTGATGGTGTGATGGGGAACGGTGAACGTCTGTCCACATCCCCATGCTGCTAGCCCATATTCTGTACTAGTAATCACCCCTCTGTTAACCCACAAGAGATGGAGCCAGCAACGGGAGTTTGGTCCCATTTCTTGGCAAGTTTATGAATTTATTCAAACTTTCTCACAGACACTGGCAGTCATTGTATATTGTATATGGAAGCGTATTAGTTTAAACAGTATTTATTGCAAAAAAAAAGAAAACAAACCATAACAGATACATTTCAAACATTAATGTGAATTCGGCAGTAAGCTGAAAGCTTATACAAGGCCGTTTTGTGGAAGCGTATTAGTGGCACACGAGAAAATTTTTCTTCTCCTACGTAAGAGATAATTCTCTAGCGTAAGAATTAATATGCCCTACGTACGTAAAAGTTAGAATGTCCTACGTAAGAGTTAGAATGTCGTGTCTTACGTAAGAGAGTCGGAGTTAGTGTGTCTTACGTAGGAGTAAGTATCGCTTACGTAAGAGTTAGTATCTCTTACGTACGAGATGATTTGTCGTGTTTTGGAGTTGACATAGGTAGCATCACATCGCCATGAGCGTTATATAGGCAGGCGGTTCTGTTTTGGGCGGGAATGTCCTCCGGCAGCATGTAAGCAGTTAACCCTTTGAACTCTGGTGGTATCTTCCATGCCAGTTTAATGGCCGCAATTAGAAGAGTTCATATTCAAAATTTGGGGTAGACCAATCAATATTTTCAACGTGCAGCCTCTGGGCTTATTTAACAATATATATGTTACAAAGCTTAGATATAATGGTGCACAAATATTAACAATGGTATCTTGATTTTTTACAGTATAATCAATGACATGCATATTGTAAGGAGGCAACATAGCCAAATTGGCTGTCTTCCTGATGCCTCCTGAAGAGTAAAGCTGGAAAGAGAATGATGAAAAAGGGGAAAATGAGGGGTCGGTTATGAGAGAGGCTGTGTAAGAGGGAAAGAAACGGAGAAAATTAAAAAAAAAAACGCAGCGATGCGTGGATATTTACATATATGTATCATAAAAAGTATATTTCAGACTGTATGCTGCTTACATTTATCGAGTGAGTTCTTGCGGTCATCGCACAATTTGTGTGTTCGGAGGCAGTTGTGATGGGTTACATAGCCTGTGTCGAGTGCAGAAGATTCGGGTCAGTTGGCAGAACTTAACAAAAATACTGTGGATTTTTGTCGCGGCACGAATACGACTGATTACGATGTAAAGTTAGAACTGCAGTCAGAACGGACAGATTAAAATGTTAAGTTAGAGTTAGTGCAGCAGTCGGGACATACCGGATTATGGCAGCGTACTGAGTTATGATAGGATTCAAGTGAAATCTGGGTAATTCTTTTCATAAATAACGATCTCGACGTAATATTTTCTATATTGTTACTCAGACTGTCTGGTCATTCTTCCCACTGTCATATATTTGGAAGTGATTTGTAAAGCTCACTGGAAGATTTCCATTGTTCCATTCATACATTAAAGCTAGGGCATTACGTTTGTGTAAGTCTGGAAATTTCAGAATTCTTTCTTTCTTGAATAAGGGATCTGTGTGCGAATTGAATTTTTTATTTTTAATAATGCGTAAAGCTGGCTTTTGTAAGAGAAAGAGCTCATTACTATTATTGGCATGTCCTCATGTGTGGATGCAGCATAACAAGTGGCTGTGCACGAGAACAAAGTACAGGGACCTAAGCGCACTATGGGGTAGGAATTGTTTTACTTTATTTATAGCATATATCGCCCTTGATATTTTAGCTGCAATGGGCGTAATATGATGCTTAAAGTACAGATATTCGTCAAAATAAACACCTAAGAATTTCAAAGCTGTATTTGATACCCGTTCAAGTATATTGTTGTTCATGACCAAACGTAAATTGGAATTATCAGTTTTAATATGGGAGGTGCTAAAGAGAATATATTTTGTTTTATTTGCGTTTATAGCAATTTTATTTGCCTTTCACCATTCACGCAGCTTCACGATTTCGCTATTTCCGCGGTTGTGTAGGCTATCAATGTTGTTATCTGATGCATAGCCTGTCGTGTCATCCGCAAAATAAAGAACATTCAATGTTGTAGATTTACTGATATCATTAACATAAATCGAAAATAGTAACGGACCTAGGATAGATCCCTGTGGAACTCCGCGAGACAGATCTTGTAATTCCGGTGTAGTTTCTTCATATTTTACAAGCTGAGCTCGTCTGGCGAGGTAACAGTCGCGAAACCACAAATTCGCTATGCCTCTGATCCCGTAGTAGTCTAACTTATGTAAAAGTATGTTGACAGTGACAGCGTACAATCTATTGTGGCTTCAGAGTTTTCGGCAATGTGATTAAGAAGATGTAACATAGTGTGAAAGGTGGAGTGACTTTTTCGAAAGCCATACTGAATCTGGAATAGAATATTAATTTTCGACAGAAACCCATGAGCTCTTTTGAACATGAGCTTTTCAAGTATTTTAGAGAAAACAGGCAAAATGCTAACTGGTCTACTTTGGCAATTTCCATTTCGTCTGGCAGAATTCCCGTCAGAAATGAGAGATTTATTATGTGAGTTAACGGATCTGTAATTTCACTTATTACTTCTTGTACTAGTTTTGACGAGATGTCGTTGTAATCTTTACTCGTTTTTACTTTCAATTAGTTTGTTACGAATATTACTTCTTCCTTCGATACAGGGGCAACAAATGTGTTATTTGGATTACTATCAATTAGGAAATCAGAGAAATGTTTGGTGGAGGAGCCAACATTGTTATTTATTGTTTGGTCAATGCAGAAAAATAGCTGTTGAAATGATTAGCTATATCCGCTGGGCTTGATTCTAGTTTCCCATTTATAACAAAATCTTTCTGGAGGATATGATTGTTATCTGTTTTTTAATAGCGATACGGAGAATGTCCCAGATTTTTCTCGTATTGTTTCTATTGTCATTCAAATTATTATTAAAATACAATGCTTTAGCATCTCGCTTTATTGTATTATACATAGCACAATATGATTTGTAGCTGTCGGTGTTTTCAGTCGATGGATGTTTCAGCTTATTATGATATAGCTTATTTTTATTCAGTGAAGACCGGATGAGACCATTTGTCATCAGGGTTGACGTTTAATGTATTTTTAGGAATGCTAATTTTTTCAGAGGGAAGTTACTTTTGAACAAATTCGAGAAAGTATTCATGAAGTTTTTATATGCCATATTTGGGCATGATGATTCAAACACTGATCCAAAATCAGCATTGCCTAGCTGTGTTCTATAGGAGTTTTTCCTATGAGAATTAATGGATCGTTTAACATATGTTTTCGCGTCATCCTTTATCTTAATAGATTGTTGAGAGTAGAACGTTCCAAAATGATAGGAGATATCTGCAATAATTATTCCGCCTTTGAAAGTTGACGATAATGTGTCAGTGTAGATGTGGTCAAGTATGGTGGCCGAATAGTAGTATGTAATGTGGTTTTGGGGCCCTATTTGGATGACCCCGGTGGATGACCCCGGAAGTGACGTCATGTCACGTGACATAGTGGCGCCATGTTGTGTTGTCATGGTAACCCGCGTGAGCGGCCATCTTGTGACGTCATATCCATAGTGATACGTGGTGTGAGTGCGCATGCGCAGCTGGTGTTGATAGGGTGATACGTGTTTCCGTCGTCCATTGTGTATACTGAAGGCCGCAATCTTGGTTTCTATGGTAGCACGTGATTGCTATGTTACCCAATTTTTCTATAATAAGACGGGGGTATGTTCGGAGGGTATGTTCGATTGTAGAAGAGTAAATCTAATTACCACAAACAACCCGACAATCTTTCCAAATCACCAAAATCTATCCCAACTTTTCCTATTTCGAATTCTTTCAGAATTCTCTGTTTCTATCTGTATATGCAATAGATTTCCTCTACCTGGCCATGTTCCTTTGTTCTGGAGTATACTCCAGTAGCATAGAACAGCCTATTAGTTGGAACAGCTTTACTTATTATTACTATATTTAGCAATTTCTAGTCTATTCTTGTTAGTTCTGACCCTATTCCAAGTACTCTTGTAGTTTCATTTATCTAGATTATAACTAACCTTGATTTCCCATAATCTGTATGCAGAGTTATCTCCCCTGTGTAAAATAAAAGCCTATATCCAATGGCCATATCCCATGGAATCCATTTTTGGGAAACACCCGTGGCTATGGAATCCCTTTTTTGTCATATGTGCTTATGTGAAAAAGCACAATGTGACACAATGTGCCCTAGCACAAAGGCACATGCTTTATGTGCCGATATGTGCTCATGTGAAAAGGCACAATGTGACACAATGTGCCCTATCACATAGGCACATACGGGTATTTTATGAAGGTATTATCACCCAGTGAACTGAATTCTTCTAATAGCGAAGGGAAACAACATCGAGTGGACAATGTTAAAACACGGAATCCAAATTTTACGGACTCGGCTAGGAATCTCAATAGCGGAATGCCTTATATGTATACAGTAGAAATCTGATTCAACCTTGATCAATGTTATAGTCGAGACTGAGATAGGTATAGCTAGGAAGTAATGGATGAGATATGGGGCAGAATAACAGAAGCCAATAGTACTGGAACAAGGCCGCAATGGAACAAGACTGTTGTAGAAGCTAATGATAGGACAGATAGGCCATAGACCTGTAATGGCCTTGGAGCTTTGGCGACAAGATGGAAGCGGTTGGTAAGACTACAGTAGGCTCATTGAGGGCTTTTACATAGCCTAATGCGACAAAAAAAGGGATTCTCCAAAAGGTATCCTCGATAGGTATCCTCAATAGGTATCCTCAACAGGTATCCTCAAATAATACAATTCCAGGCCATAGGTATCCTCAAATGCCCGTATGTGCCTATGTGATAGGGCATATTGTGTCACATTGTGCCTTTTCACATAAGCACATATGACAAAAAGGGATTCTCCAGTAGGTATCCTCGATAGGTATCCTCAAATAATACAATACCAGGCCATAGGTATCCTCAAATACCCTTATGTGCCTATGTGATAGGGCATATTGTGTCACATTGTGCCTTTTCACATAAGCACATCTCGGCACATAAAGCATGTGCCTATGTGATAGGGCATATTGTGTCACATTGTGCCTTTTCACATAAGCACATTTGACAAAAAGGGATTCTCCAGTAAGTATCCTCGATAGGTATCCTCAAATAATACAATACCAGGCCAAAGGTATCCTCAAATACCCGTATGTGCCTATGCGATAGGGCACATTGTGTCACATTGTGTCTTTTCACATAAGCACATATCGGCACATAAAGCATGTGCCTTTGTGCTAGGGCACATTGTGTCACATTGTGCTTTTTCACATAAGCACATATGACAAAAATGGGATTCCATGGGATATGGCCATTGGATATAGGCTTTTATTTTACACAGGGGAGATAACTCTGCATACAGATTATGGGAAATCAAGCAATCTGATTGGTTAGTTATAATCTAGATAAATGAAACTACAAGAGTACTTGGAATAGGGTCCGAACTAACAAGAATAGACCAGAAATTGATAAACATAGTAATAATAAGTAAAGCTATTCCAATTAATAGGCTCTTCTACGCTACTGGAGTATACTCCAGAACAAAGGAACATGGCCAGGTAGAGGAAATCTATTGCATATACAGATAGAAGCAGAGAATTCTGAAAGAATTCGAAATAGTAAAAGTTGGGATAGATTTTGGTGATTTGGAAGGATTGTCGGCTTGTTTGTGGTAATTAGATTTACTCTTCTACAATCGAACTTACCCTCCGAACATACCCCGTCTTATTACAGAAAAATTGGCTACCATAGAAACCAAGATGGCGGCCTCCAGTATACAAAATGGACGACGGAAACACGTATCACCCTAACAACACGAGCTGCGCATGCGCACTCACACCACGTATCACTATGGAGATGACGTCACAAGATGGCCGCTCACGCGGGTTACCATGACAACACAACATGGCGCCACTACGTCACGTGACATGACGTCACTTCCGGGGTCATCCACCGGGGTCATCCAAATAGGGCCCCAAAACCACATTACATACTACTCTGAATAATCCGTTACTCGTGTTGGCTTTGTAATTAGAGAGAGAAATCTTTCATTAAACATACAGTTAACGAATGTTCGTGTTCTGTCGTGTACTCCATATTTTAAGAGATCGATGTTGAAATCCCCCATTAAGAACGTCTTTGTATTATTTAGATTTAAATTGTCCAAAATTGCGGCCATTTCTTTCATGAATGAGTTTATGTCGGCTCTGGGGCAGAATTTGGTCGGTAGATTATTCCAACAACATAGGAGTTTTTTGTATCGACATATATTTCGACGAACAGTGATTCAAACACATGTGTATAAAGACTGTCAAATCGTTACGTAATCGATATGAAATATTGTCTTTGATGAATAGCCCGACGCCCCCTCTGCCGTCATCCTCAGCTGGTCGTGTGTTAGATAATAATCGATGATAACCCTGTAGCTTATATTCGATGTCATGTTGAATATTTCTGTGAGGCCAATCACATCAAATACAGCTTTGGAATATTGTAAATCTTTGCGTACCAATTAGCATATAGGGTTCTGTAGTTTGTATTAAACAAGCAAAATGCAGTGTCGGTTGCTATTTAACTCCTGAAACTTTCGGTAGTGTAATAATCACAGGAGTGTCGATGGATATTGAAGGGTGTCATACTTTCGTCATCATCTTCAGTCCTTTCCCAAAATAGGGTCGTGAAATCAAACCTTCCGGTTGATTTTATTGCATCTAAAGTTATTTTGTCAGTCGCCATCTTTGATGTAAAGTGGGGTATAAGAAGTTATATTTATGTAATGCTGACACCATAACATAAAAGTTTTGATTCCTGGTAAAGCAAACATGAAACACTTAATATGAAAGATATGAAAGATCCATGCACCGCTATTTAACAAAGAAGAAGAAAAAATTGTAATAAGGAGAAAAGATATAAACCGAAATGTAAAGGACGTGTTGATCATGCTTCAAATAGTGTTTGGGATTGAGAGGGGAGGGAATCGTGGACTTACAATTGTGAGTATATCTAAACAAAGACATGTACATAAGAAGCTCAAGATATATTTCACATAAAAACGACGAATTTTGCATGTTCAACACTGAAAGAATTTATTCCTACAGTAGAGACGGACTTATTGACCTCTGACTTCTGTCGCATTCGTTTTGTCATGAAATGTTCTACGTTTGTGGGAGACAAAATGAACTGCCGTTTATCAAACGTTGGCCGTCGCTGAAATGTTTAGTTTTAAAATATATGACACATTTCAACTCTGTCTGACAATAAAACGAACCACAATCAACAAAGAAAACACAACGTAAATCAATCGAAACCAAACGTTGAAAAGCATACAAGTTCGACTGTGAAAGGCGGGGTATGATGAGTGACGTTTCATTTTCCAAATTAGGAAAGTGTAAATAAACAAATGCACGTGTCGTCTGCTTTGTTAAAACTCATATTGAATTGACGACAAAAAACAACAACAACAAAAAAAACAACAACAACAATAACCAACGAAAATAAGAAAGATAAGCATTGTTCATTTAATAAAGTATGTCTCAACTTTAACTCAAGTGTGTAGTGGTATTATTTTTAGACAGAAATGTATCATTGCGCCTTGTTTATTTTTGGCAGTTTTGACCAAAATGGTTCTCACTTCTCGCAATGTTTTGTAGCGAATAACAACACGATTTCGCCGCGACTGCCATGTAAATGATTTATGGGATAAATAAAATAAACATATAGTGTTTTCAAGTAAAAAATTTATTCTACTCGTAGGATTAAGAATGAAACCGACTCGCCAGAGGCTTGTCGGTTTCATTCAATCCTACTCGTAGAATTAATTTTTTACTTAAAAACACTATACGTTTATTCTATATATATATATCTCCAAGGTAAATGAAATATATACGGGGCATGTACATAAGAAGCTCATGAAACGACAGCGTCGAACCTTGCCTAAAATGCGTGCAAATCTGGACCAGATTAAGGCTACTATCTCCTAGGTAAATGAAATGACTAGTTCTTTGTAAAGACGTATGTCGTCAGTACCACCATAGCGCCAGCAGATTACGTAATTGGCTAACAAAATTTCCAACTGTAATTTAGTCAATACACATGCACTGTCCACATGAGTCGGTGCCAGCAATTTTTCCATTCAACATCAAGAATCCTTATGGTTTACGGACATGAGGTTCACAAAAGTTTGTTCAACTACAGTTTACTGTCGAGTGCCCTTGAGAATTCTCTGGTACTTGCAGTAAGACAAGTGCAAATGAAAAATATTATACCGCTCTGTAGGTATCGCTGAACTGAATATTTGAATTTGACTTACCCGCCTTGAAATGTTGCGGAAATGATACAATCTCTAAGAATATACAGCCTTGGGGAAATAAATTGTTTCAATAAACGTTTCAAACATTCTTTTGACATCTTGCATTATTGTAGAATATTCCTGATAAACAAGAGAGTGATTTTTTGGACCTACAAAATATAATTTACTTTTTGTGTTTTTCTGTAGGAAATTCCCTGAAAAACATGTGCATGTGACCGGTACTTCCCTTCGTGTCATTTTTTCTCTCGTATTTGTTGCACGATCCCCTGTTTTCGAGTCAGAAAAAGTTATCTGAGGGGTTATACTTGACAAAGATATTTGAATGCCAAAATTAAAGTGAAGCGATCATATTTTTTTTCGCCTGATCGTTATAATGGTGGCCTATCGGAAAATATTTAGTTCTGTGATACCTATAATCTGAAACGAGACTTGTGTTGAGAGTATGCCATCGACAGTGGCGTAGATAAAGGGGGGGGGGGGGGTAGGGGGGGGGGGGGGGGACAAAACCAGAAGTTTTGTCGGAAATTTTTTGATACCATTTTTAGGCGAATTTATGCCTAATAACATTAAAATGCTGGCATTGGGGATAAAAACATGCCATTTTGGGTAAATTTTGGGTAAAAAAGACCAATTTTCAGTACATTTGCAGTAAACAACCGATTCTTTCTGTTTGTTTGGGTCTTTGTTGTTGTTACACTGTCGGAAAATTTTCGGTCTCTCGGAAAGTTTTGGGCTTGCCCCTCCGCCAGCGAAAAGCTATCTACGCCACTGGCCATCGATACCAAGGCGCCAGCTTCTTACGCAAACGTCATATAAAATTTAAAATTTTAAAATTTACAACCGCGATTTCGTCTGAATACATGTACTATTCATGTGAGTTCATGCTAGCATATTATGCAGGGGCGGCGAAAGCTCGATAAAAGTGGAGGGGCACAAATGTGCAATGCTACCATGCTAAATTTGCTTCGACCCAGTGTGAGAAAAGTTACAATCGTATATCGGTAAATGTACCATGACTCGCTATAGTGTCTCGTTTAGATGAATATGTCGCTGTGTGCCCTGTCCGTTTCTTCTACTTCAACCATCTTCCAACCCGAAGGCAAGCCTTCGGGTTGGAAGATAATTGAGGTAGAAGAAACGGACCGAGGCGATCGAAAGTGGGATTCTTTGTCTAAATATTGTTCGAATTTGCAAATAATGTTACAGGAACGCCTGTATATTGACACGTTTGCATGCGCCAAATTTAACTCATTGTTTAACTGCGAAACACTGCATATCTGTGGAAAAAGTGGAGGGGCGCGTGCCCCCTGTCCCCCCCCCCCCCTGGCTCCGCCGCCTCTGATATTATGCCCATTCAATATCAGTAATCGTTCAGATTCACAGGTTATTAGAAAAGACGTTCATAAAGATTGTTTAACAACAATTTATTGCAGATCGCCCATGGACTCAAGAGCTCTCACGAGCAAACTGCAGTGGAAAATGTTCAGACGAACAAGATGATATTTCGTTGTTAACTAAGTTGAATCAAATATAAGGAATATGTCATCATTATCTTTACCAACAATTTACTGCAGATAGCCTATTAGCTCAAGAGCTCTCCCGACCAAGCTGCAGTGGAACATGTTCAGATGAACAAAAGTATTTCGTTGCTAACTAAGGTGAATCAAGTATCAGGAATATTTCATCACTACCATTACCACGGGGCCAGCATGTTTCGTAAGAGACTAATAAAATTTCCATCTGCAGTTTAATCAACAGACATGTACTGTCCATATCATAAGTTGCTAGCATTTTGATTACTGTGAGTTGTCGGTAAACGACATGTGCAATGAAGAGGTGTGGTGTAAAACAGTATTAAAACAAACCTACCCCATCCTATGGAAATTCTCATAGCAACGTTTTTCGCTTGTGCTGTTACTAAAAACACCTAAGATCCAAGACACTACTGTGGAATATTTCGTATACAGGATAAAAGCCCTATGGACACAAATGTTTCTACGACTGGTGTGGAAGCGTACCCAATTGTGTGTGTTATGCCAGGCGTGGAAAGCGCTGGTAGGCCTACCTATAGCAGATCTACATTGTTTATGGAAAATTCCATGATAAAATATTGGTTGTATAGAACATTTGCATTGTTTATGGGAAATCTCATTGTAAAATCTTGGTAATATCAGGGGGGGGGGGGGCGGGGGGGGGGGGGCGGGGCACTAAAAATTTGCAAGACGTGACGTCCTATTTTTTATTCGGCTCCTTTTTACACCCACCCACCCACTACGTGCAAATTTTCTATTACCGTTCTCAGACACCCACCCCACTCTCCCATTACAATCCAAAATAAACTTATAAACTTAGTAGGCACAGCTGTCTTTAGGGGGTTTTCATAATGTTCTTAAACTGGTACCACCAATTTAAACCTCTGTGGGCTGCTGTGGGCCCCAATCTACAAATGACAAGCTGTTCATTATCAGGCTTGGCCAGAGCAGGTGTACATATTTTTTTTTATTAGGGTTTAACGACACATTAACAGCCAGGGTCATATGATGTCGGTGACAGTTTTACAGGCGGAGGAAGCCGGAGTACCCGGAGAGAACCACCGAGCAACGACGAGCAGCTGTTAGCTCTCCAACATCGTAACTCTGAACTCTGCACCGCGGCACAGGCAGGGTTAGATTGGTTGAAGACATTCACACCATCGACGTGCAGAACGCCTCAGTACACAGCGTCGTGCCCCCCATGTAGGCAATCGGGGTTAAGTGCGTTGCCCAAGGACACAACGCAGGAGCACGAATCAGTCGCTGAAATGGTCACCCATCCAATTACTAACCGCGCTCGACGTTCCTTAACTTCGGTGATCTGACGAGAACCGGTTATCGCGACGCCAAGGTGTACATATACGGGAACAAATTTTCATTTGAATTGTTCCCAAAATATTGTCTGCACATTTTCTACATTTCGAACAAGACACTCACCCCCTACTAACGTGTGACATTTTCCCAGATTAAGCCCAATATTCTCACATATAAAGCATCCTGATATATTGATATATTTTTAAAAAATTCAAAAAATTGCACAAGTTGGAAATGCACATTTTTGGCGCACTCAAGAGACCCACCTACCACCACGTCACGTCTTGCAACTTTTTGGTGCCCCCCTCCCCCCGGTAATATTGTACATTTTCATTGTCTATGGAAAATCCACAGTGAAATCCTTGGTGTTCGATAATAGTCTGGGCGAAAATAAATTACTTTTGGAATTCGCATTGGTTAAGATTGGATGTGTACTGACGCTCTTAACGGGGACGTGGTGACAGGGGTGTGGGATGGGGGTATCACCCCCCCCCCCCCCCCAATCCTGGCCAAAATTTCGTATAGTTGGAAATTCGGAGGGCATGTGATGAGTAGTTGGAAATTCCATCTATCTGGATTTTAGAGCTTCTTTGGTGATGCTGATGTCTCCTTCACTTTCTAAAATCCAACTCGGTTTCTAATCGGCATAAATTCCAACTGTTACTATTTACAACTACAGTGTACGCAATATCCAGCTTCATAATTATGGTGTCAATCGGTACAAGACTTCTTTCGTACGTTTACTTATCGTAATAAAAAAAAAATTCTCGAAATGCACTTCAAGAAAATCACATCATGTAAAATCGTTATCCTGAGTTAATTCCATCATTCACAGTTAAAAATGATGAAACATCGAAAATTGAACATTTCTGCAGAAGATCTGATTTAATGTTTGGACAGTGTGAATTGCTCAAGGTTCTCAGCTTGAGCATTTGTGTAGAACATATTCAATTCCCAGAAGAAGACCAAATAATAATAACCTGATAATTCTATCATAAATGTGTTGGCATTTCAGTTACAATCATCAATTTTATGCCCCTTTCATTTTAAAATTTTTTCTCGGTAGTGAATTTCCAACTGGGGAGGGGCCGAGTGGGGGGTTTCCCACTCCCGGTCCCTCCACCAGTTGGACATTTACTACTCTACACCCCCACCCCCCTCCCGAAACGGAAACCTCTAGCCACGTCCCTGACTCTTCACTACTAATTTACCATATCTCCACTAGGTATGCAAATCTTGTTGAAAACGGACTAAGATATTTGAAGCGAAAATGAAACCGAGATCTACTAACTACTTTGTCAGTCCTCATTCGGAACTCTTTCACCCCAATTTTCACCATTGGCTCAAATGTCCAACTGGCTGTTCAATCGATATCGAGAAATTTACGTTTCTGCATCAGAATATGCCACTTGTAGGATGTTGCAGAATTTAGATTAATCAAAGATATCCTTCTGTGAAGACACTCTGTGTTTACTTGTTTGTGTTCAGTCATTTCTGACGCAGGGTATTACCTGGGGCAGCACAGAAAAATCAACAAAAATCTGCAATACACAATGCAAAATTTGCATTTAACTGGCAGCCCTAAACCAACCACATGAAGATTGAACACTCCAATTGTGAAAATTGAAAAATTCAGTAACTTATACATTACCAAGTCCTGTTCCTGTTAACCATGTGTACGGTAATCCATCCATATTTTTTATGATCCTTGGTGTCGGAAAGCTGTTCTTCGCCAATTCTTCGAAAAGGCAATATTGAGCCTCTGGGTAGAATATGAAGAAATAAATACAGATTATGACAGAAGTTGATCTTGGTTGTGTTCCACTGAGTCGAAGTCGAAGAGATGAGATAAGCTAGATCAAACATTACGCTAGGGGCGATAATCCAGACAGATTGACTTTTGCAATAATTTATTTTATTATATGACAGAAAAAATCGGGTCATTCATCTGGCTAAAACTATGGAGCCCGGGAAGTGACAGGCTTCACTCTTATTTTATTTCGTTTTAACGAAATAATATTTCGAAATAACGAAATAATATTTCGAAATAACGAAATCATATCGTAATATTTCGTTTTAACGAAATAATATTCTGAAATAACGAAATATTATTTCGTTTTAGCAAAATATGAATTTGACTCATTAAAATTAATGACTCATTAAAATTAATGACTTCACTTTATTGTGCAATAAATTTAGTCGTATTCACTTGAAACACTCGCCAATCAATTAACGTTATGATCTTGTGTATGAAGGAATATTTCCGGTGTTGTTTCCGTGCTATTTCGTATATCATGGCGAGGTGTAGCGGTACTGAAAAAAATTGAAGTGGCGGAATGTCCGGTGTGCCCCCCCCCCCCCACCCCTACATGGCTTGTCTCCCCTCCCCCTCCTTCCTCCTAAAAACCTTCTGATTGCAGGCCCGATACCGATATACCATAAATGGCCGACAAAAGTAGAAATGGAAAGCAGAGAAGGACATTGTAAGATACATAGGCGTACGGGCCATGGGGGCTCGGGGTGCTGCGAAGTTGTGAAAAATCATTTTTGTCCGGCAGTTTTCATAATTTGGTGGGGGGGGGGGGGGGGGCAAGCTTCTCTGACTTACCTGCAGTGTCAAACATCCAGTCTATTGTCTTTAAATAAGGGACAGATATCGCCCTATAAGGCCAAACGGATTTTGGGTGCTAGTTTCGATTACAGTCTAATTCGAGTGATAACGCGTCTGATGACATTGGTTACACTAGTGTGCCAATTTATTTAAAAACATTTCCCGAGAGACAATGCCTCCATTCTGTTGGGAGTGCAGGGGGTGGGGGGACGAACCGCCTCCTATAAACATTTCTGTCTAAATATTTCTCGTTCTGTCGGGAAATAATTGCTGAATTTGTATGAATCGAAAGCAAACAGCTTCAGTGTTTGGAATGGCGAACGTTACATTGTCAGCGTTATTGACTAAAATCATCAATCGTTATTTCGAAATATTATTTCGTTAAAACGAAATCAAATAAGAGTGAAGCCCATCACTTCCCGGGCATCTTATAAAACACTCGTCAGAAGTGTTGATATACTCCCAAATAAGTTAATACACATTGCTTCTTATACATATATATGTTGCAATTGAATTTATTTTTGTTGCAGAATTATATGCTGTTTTTCTTCGAAAAATATGTAATAAAGGAACAAGTTTGCAAACGATTGTTTCTGTCATAATAATAAAACAATAACTGTCTTTCCTTGAGGTTGACACAAGGAATTATCAACTATAGAGAAGTAATATTCACCTCGGCCTATACGGCCTTGGTAGATATATCTTTTCTCGGGTTGATAATTCCTTGTGTCAGTCTCAAGGAAAGTCAATTATTGTATAATATGAGATGGGTATTTTAAAAAACAAATCCGACACTTATAAGGTAAACAAGAAAGAAATTATGTTAATCCTTTACCTAACATGAAAAGCAGACGACACTTGCAAAATAATTCTTGAATAACTCATTTTTTTGTTTCAAAAACATAGGTTATGACCCCTCATTGGAACGAGCTCGTTCCAATGAGGGATCATAACCTCTGTTTTTGAGACAAAAGATGAAAAATATAATGAAAATTAATTGGCGATTTTTGAGAATAGCGCTGGCCGGTTTGGGTTGTTACGTTGGGTAAAGAGTTAACAACACGTTATAAAACATGACATGGAAATATCTATCTTGTAATAATTTCTTGCGATACAAAAGTTCTAAGTTCAAGTTTATTGCGAATCACCTTCAAGAACAGAGATTCTCTTATGCTTCAGGAAGATTGTTGAGTGAAGATTTGAATGGAACGTCTATTCAGCGTGTTCAGTTGAATGACACTCTGGGTCTCGTTGCAGTTATTCGGGTAAAAACGTTGGCTTTTCAAGAAATGCGTAGCTTCTCATTAACACGACCGAGGATATTTCGCATTTAAATTACCTCCCGTATTCACAATACTCACAACGTATACAGTTTCTGGAAGCTCTGAATATGGCTTTTTCTGGAGATAACTGTACACATCAAAAATCGTACAATATCGCTCAAATACACTCAGCTGAATGGCACAATTGAAGGCTAAAAAAATGGCTCAAAATGGTCAAAATTTTCTCATTTTGGGGATAAATTTCCAATTTTCGTGCATCGATAGTGATAAAACTGTGTTATAGGAATTTCTCATACCTCCACTGAGGATTTTACAGCATAAGATGATCATTCTGACAAATACAAAAACATATGGGGTTCTTATTCATTTTTTCAGAAGGCTTTCTCAAAGCAAATTTACACAAAAATTGTCCCATTTGTAAACTGCAAATTGCCAGGCCCCAAACAGGTCTGGATTAGTCATTTTACACTCCCGTGTGAACTTGACCCCCAATTGAAATGCACTTCACAGTATACAGTTTGAATCAAGACCATCAACAGATTATTGTGGGCATGTCACCATTAATGATAATTTTTTTCTAAATCCACACCACCACAAGTTAAAACTGTAGCTCAAAATAGCCATTTAGCTGTGGATATCCAATAACCCCGGAAATGACATTTTAAAAGGAAACGAGACCTCTAGCTTTTTATATTACGTTTCTAAAACTGTCGCTTTGAAATTCTGTACACGTAACACAAGCCTCGTTTGAGATTGGTATAATATAAATTTGGAAAGTGGAGACTCGTTTACCGGCGAGCCAAATCTCATGTATTTGTGGGCGTAATGTAAGAATAGAACGTATAGATGCTTTGATACACCGTATGGTTTCGAAACAAACGATATGGTATGATAGAAATGATATTGTGTTTAGCAACTTTAAATAAAAGGCAAAATATGAACATTGTCAATCTAAAACACTGGATATGAGACACCGGGAAGTTAAGACCAAAGTTTGTAAGTCTCTCCATGTATACATCTTAAATACCGCCCGTGCTTGAAGTGATGGTTGGAAAAAAGCAATGCAGTGCAATGCAATTTGGCAGTGAATGTCCTTCGCAGAAAACAACTATTTGCCTGTTTCAGAGCAAAAACATTTTCCAGGTAAGCCTAGAACTATTGGATCTACCTCCTACCATTATGGAAGAATCAGTTAGTCTAAGCTGCTCGAACATTCCTGGATCACACATGAGAACAGGTTTTGTCTCTTTTTGACTGTCATCTCAGAGAATAAAGTTGAAATTTTTTTTCGATCAGTGGACATTAACGGCTTATATGCTTCAGGAGGATATTCCTGCCCAGGACACGAAATCTCTTACCACAAAAATAAGTATAATTTGGGAACATTTAGTCAAACTCTACACCCCCCCCCCCCCGCCCCCTGTAAATTTATTTATTTATTTATTTATTTATTTATTTATTTAATTATTTATTTATTTATTTATTTATTAGAGTTTACCTTTATCGACACTTTCGACAGTTTTACGGGTGGAGGAAGCCGGAGAGAGCCACCGTGCAAAGGCGACTAACTGGCAAACTTCCCAATGTCCTAACTCCACACAATCAGGGTTGGCATTGGCTGAAGACGAGTGCACCATCGACGTGCATTACGCCTTAGTACACAGCGCCACCGTGCCTCCTCGTGGGCAATCGGGATTAAGTGCCTTGCCCAAGGATACAACGCAGTTACTCCTAGCGGGGATCGAACCGTACACTTCTCGGTTTGACGTCCAATGCCGTAACCACTGAGCCACCGCGCTCCCGACCCTGTAAATTAATGGACATCTAGACCAATGATTTCTTGAGTTAAATTCGGATGGAGACGTGACAACCGTTACTTACTCACAGTTCCTTACTCAGCATTCCTTATCAACTGATAAAATCGGTTGATAACGAATGTCGAATAGGGAACTGGAAATAAGTAAGGGTTGTCACGTCCGTAATTAGGATGAACTACTTTTCATCAAATCTAGTCTGGCTGCTTAGCATCCATGACGAGATCTGATGACAATTAATTTGAAAATACTCATACCAAGAGTTAACAGTGACGTTGATAGATTTAATCTGGGATGTGATTGAACTTCCGACAGGCTTGCGATACAAAGCATTACATCGTACCGCAAAGGACACACGGCCATATTTTGCATCATTAAACTCTATCGGGAACTTTAGGATCTCGACTCCCATGTTAACACTTTACCTAATGTAACACGGCTATTCACAAAAATTGCCATTCAAATTTTAATGTCTTTTCAGATGTTGCCTCTAAAGCATAGCTTATAACCTCTGACTGGAGCAAGCTCGGTGATCACATTCCCACGAGTTACAGAAACCTATGTTTTAGGTGAACATGTGAAAATTTTGGTTATTCAAAATATTTGCAACTGTCGTCTTAGTTGTGTTAGGCCGTTAGCTGCCATTGTAGATGTTTCATCCTTGAATATTTGAAATGCATAATTTTGATCACTCAGACTGACAATTCGCAATAATTTATAACTCATTTAGACATAGCATGTGAACAAACAATCTAACAGAACTAAACTAAACTTATGACAAAGGTTGGGAGAAACCGTCCCTCCGACCCTACGATCTCTACCCTCTAAAAACTCTGGGTACTCTCAACTTGTCCCGTGTGGGGTACCAAAATTATGGTACTCCAGAGAACCAAAGTATTGTTGGTACTCCAAGAAACCAAACTGTAATGGTACTTTGAGAAACCAAAACTGTTTGGTACTTCGTTTTGGTTCTCTAGAAAAACAAAAAAATTGGTACTATATTCTGGTTCTCCAGAGGACTTAACTCAAGTAACTATACTGTGGTGCTCCAAGAAACCAAAAGTTTGGTATTTAGTTAGCACTCCCGCCCCTATCCCTTTCATGTATACAACACGTACGTGGGAGGGGAGGCTAAAAAATGTTCCATTGATGGATTTAAAGAACCGGACCGAAGTATGAAAAGCTGCAGACTTACCAGCCTCCAACGCGGGTCAAGATACATTTACTGTGAAGATAACACCACAAATCATGTCACTTTGAAAAAAATAAAAAAAGAAAAACTGAGTTATGGCGTTATTCAGTTCCCTTAATAACCTTCAACAAATATTAAAGACATACACTTCAACTCACATAAATCAAATACAGTTTGCACCAAGTCATCCAACACATTCCCGATATATGAACCATTCAGTTTCGTTTTCAAGATCCCAAGCTTCGACCGACACCGCTATTGTTGATACAGACGACGCGCGCTGTGGATATGCAGGGGGATGTAACTTCTGTTTATCGATAGTAAGATATTCCACAAATATTATACGCGCAAAACACAGGGGAGGCTAACCATATTCGGTGTTTTAGGTACCTCATATACTGGTGGTATCCTGAAATACCAAAATGTATTGTTTTTTTTAGAGTGTACGCCATTAGCTGTTTACGAAATTAAGCCCTGGGACCCGAGAAGTCGCTTTTCCAGTCCAGGAACATGAAACTTCATAATTTCATTAACTAGGGAGGCTACTAAGTTATGTGGGATAGGCCAATCAATATTTTCAATGTGCGGCCCCAACTCTGCACGTTGAAAATATTAATTGGTACACCCCTAAATAATGATTTTGGACTCTTCCACTGAACTGGCATGGAAGGTACCACCAGGTTTCAAATACAGGTACTCGGCAAAAGCTGAAAAATCTGAAAAAATGATATCTGGTTTTGGATCGATGCTGCCGTGTCCCATAATGGAATATAAATATTAACAAGGTTCAAAACTCGCTGTTCGAAAACGACAGCACTCATCCTCATTATACCCACCTCAAATTTGATTCCCCCAATGTATCCAGCAGTTCCCGGTGTCAATTGAAAGGGGAAAGAATAAGCTTTACAATGGTGTATTACACGACCGTTGGGCGTTTTTGGGCTGTTCGTAATAACTGGGATAAATCGCGGAAAAGGCAGAAAAACAATTAGTAGGACAACTTGAGGTTCAGTGGAAAGTCGGTTATGAGCGGCAATTCTTCGATTTATTATGAACATTCGAGGTCCCATTGTCTACGGAGGACAGATTCAAATATTATCCTTATACCTTTATCAATTTTTAATCTTGCATCTATATTTATTCATTTCTGGAGATCACATTTTCCGTTTATACATTTTTACCTTTCTCTTGAAAACTCATCAAGCTGTCGGAGACCATCGCAACAACAAGATTCTCACAAAAAACATGCCCATTCTCTCATTGGCTACTATTTTATTGTATTTTCTAGAATTGTATTTAAGTTATGACTTTGATTGGGTTGAAATGAACCATTAGCATTTTCAAAGATGTGACAATTTGCCAGTTAACAAATTGCGATACTTTTTTAAAATGCTAATGATTTATTTTAGTCAGTTATATTAATCAGTAGAAAACACAATTCTAGAAAATACAATTATAAAAGTTTTATAGTATTGGCTCCAGGTCCTCATTTTAAAAAAAAAATAATATGGTAATAATTATGCGTTTAAGGCGCAAAACCATTTTCGTTCCCGGAATTCTTAATTAAAATCCTTGAAAATCGAGCGATAAATGAAAAATGGAGTGCCTCAGTTTCACTTATTATGCTAAGGTGGACTTATTCTGTTCAGTATGGAAAATTAAGTCAATTATTGGTTGGTATTTTTGTGATTAAAACGCACTTTGAGTCATTCTGAAATTAGTATATGTTGAAATATAATTATAGGCCCTAAGAGCTGGAGTGACATGATAAATATAATTATGTTCCAATAAGACTGAAATCCTCGCCCTCATAATGGATGAGAGCATCAGTAGTTTATTTTATGTTTACGACTCCAATACCATAACTATGTTCCCGCTGACCTCACCACCGAAATTGCGATATTATTCCATCAACGGTGACTTGTAAACCACTTAATTTTTATAGATTTCCACATGTGCCAACGACCTGACATGCAATAATTAATGTTTACACCACAACTGAAATTTTCCTCAATGAACACTGTATTGTCAGTGGATTCTCCGGTGATGTTATTTCCCATCAATACCAGTTGATCGTGTGATTTATCATATGACTCGCCCGTTTTGTTCACTTTAAAACATTTGATATTTTGTTTTCATATTAATCAGTGATAAATAAAGCCTTCCGTCAATTTCATTGGTCTATTTCAAAACTAGACAATTTGATTGGCTGAACAAAATACAACTGGGCCACATTTTCATAATTTGCATAATTAGAGTTGGGAGCTTTCATTGGTCAATTTCAAAACTGGACAATTTGATTGGCTAAACAAAATACAACTGGGTCACATTTGCATAATTTCAGTAGGGAGAATTTACGTTATCTGTCCTATTTAGGGTGGGTTATATTGTATTAATCTTTTACCTACAAGAAAAACGCCATTCATTTTTTTTATATTTTCACTTTTTGCTTCCAAAACATAGGTTATGACCCCTCATTGGAACTAGCGTGTCGCGCTCGTTCCAATGAGGGGTCATAGCCTATGTTTTGGAAGCAAAAAATGAAAATTTTTAGTTATACGAGGAAGTTTTTTCCAAGTGCCGTCTGCAACTCAAGTTAAGTGATGGGTTAAAAAGTCATACTAAGTGGCTAATTTGTGCGTGTGTATGTCATATGATAAATAGAATATGAAATGAGTGTTTTTCTCATATAATATTTATGAAACTCGTCAGAATTTTCCGTTTGGGTGAGCCAGAGGCTCGCCCAAACGTAAAATTCTTAGACTCGTTTCATAAATATTATATGAGAAAAACACTCATTCCATATACTCTATTTATCCCATGAATACCAGTTAATCTTGTGACATTTGGACATATAATGCACTACATTCGATTTTCCAGAGTCTATATTTACATCCTGTAATTTCTGTTTACGTTCTATAAATAGACGGGTTCCCCAACTCGGGTGGGGGTTGTATTTGACTAATTTGTAGGCATTATATTGACAGTTTTCTGGAACTATTTTGTATCAGAAACTATGTTGTTTTGTTTCGTGCTTAAAAATGGAACTTGACCAAATTTAGGTTAGTCAAGACGGTACCTTTTTGATAAGCTAACTCGATATCCTGATCGGAAATAAAATGATTATGTTTTATGAAGGGAATAAACATAAGAATTGAATCATGACTGTTCGAAATCCACGAGGTGATGAAACAAATTAATCACGCACAACTTACCATGAACTGCTAAGTCACGATTCAGTTCTTAATTATATTAGTAGGGTAGAACGGAGAGTACGAGCACACAAAATTTTTGGCACAGATCGTACCTCACCAAACACTTAGTTTTTCGGATAAATTGCGTGTGTCATGATCGAAATCCATCGACATGCGGGATGTGACATGTTTGCATTTACGTCGTCACTTTCTCCTGGTTTTTACAGTGGTTGCGGTAGACGAAGCGTCAAAAGTTTAACGTTCCATTTCTCTAACGATCAACGCTGGCGCAACTAAAATTTGAAGTGAATTTATTAAAAACTCTAAAAAATTCACTCTCTTAAAAATTCACCTTTTGGTGCGCTGGCAGGTTTTGACAATGACCGTTCTTGGGAAAACACTCGCCTTTTCTTAGAGGTGACACAGACTCACATTTTAGGTGAATTTTTTTGACTTGGATATTGCGTATTTTGCACGATTGTGACGGATACGCGATTAGCACTGAGATTCCCATTGACAAAAATTCCAAAACGGCACATCCGCTGACGAGCGATGCAACGCGGATTTCCGCGGAAAAACGGATTCCGAATCGAGCAGTGAATTTTATCAGGTGCGCCAGAACTCTCTGGCGATGACGCATGAGGTTTTCTGGACGAGGAGAGAGATCACTCATCTGAGTCTAAAAATGGTGCGAGGTGAGCGGGAACTCTCCCGTCGCCCCGTGAAAAAAAAATGTGTGTGTGATACACATGTTATGATGAGTTGCGAGACGTGTGGTGAAGAAAAAAAAAGAATTGACTTTTTAAAAAGATAAATATATATATATATATATATATATAACAACATTTTAAAAAAAAGAATACAAAAAATATAACCGTTTTTCATTAAAGAAAAAGAATATAAAAATATACCCGTTTTTCATTGAAAAAAAAAAATAAAACAAAAATAAATAAAATATAACTGTTTTTCATCCATTAAAGAGAGAAAAAAATAATAAATAAATAAATAAAAAAAAAAAAACAATGTTTCTGCACATAGGAGATTCTAAGCGAAGGGACGAGCAGGTTCGCGAATTGATATGGAGCAGGGAGAACATTCATGTGCAGGACAGGGCAAGGCAATTGGGAGAGATGGGACTGGCGTGAGAGGTGACAAAGTTATTCAGACCCGTCACCGAGTTCAGGAATGAGCGAGGAAAGAGATCGTGGAGGGACTGAGACCCATAAGAGAAGGTTTTCTGAGGATGGGTTCTATTCCTGGTAGTTCTGCGTCGAGAACTCCGTCCGTTTACACTCCGGAGAGAATCGTGATCAATCCGAGTAGTGTTGTCAGCAGCGCTAGATCCGACGATGGTAGAGAAAAAGATTCAATGTACGGATTTCGTCAGGAAGGTGATGACGATTTCGTTGGTGACACGCGAATATGGTTTGAAGGCAACTATTTGATCGTCAGGTCCGAACAGGTACGAAATGACCGACGGATTGCACACTCTGCTCTCTCACAAAAGACCGGGTGATTACACCCAAGAGGATTTGAATAATTACGGAGACATTCTGGTTCAGACTCATGCCATGAAGAAGAACAACGATGCTAGAGAGACGGGTCCAAAGGATAGGAGAGGTTACAAGTGGAAGCACGTGGTGGAACCCATATGGAAGGTGAACGAGTATTTTGTGAAATCGACGACTGGAAAGGGAATGAAGACCTACACGATATTTCTTCCGTGCGATCCTCGTGCCCTGTCAGAGAGATTGAGATTGTTGTTGGCAAGAAAAGAGGCCAGTAACACCGGAGTAAATAACGAGATAGTGAGCGTGTGCGACGAATTGTTGAGGCAGAAGTTTTTGACTAAAAAGGATTATCAAAAGTTGATGAATTGTTTGAAATGATAAAATAGTAAGAGAAGAGAGAAAAAAAATATTAAGTAAATAAAATAATATATATTCACAAAAAATAATAAAAAAAAAAATCGAATTCTCCAAAAAAAATGTTAGTGATAAATAACAGGGGATACACTAGATCGTACGTCTACAGCAGATCGGGCATCGTCAATTCGATGATGCAATTCTTAACTCGTAAATTCACAAGCGACGCCGTGAAACAGATCACGTTGAGCACTCTCAAAATGGGAAAGAAGACAGCGATTGACGCTGGTAAGAAAGCTGCTGCAGAAGCAAGCAGTAGAATAGCTTCAGAAGCTGGCAAGAGAGGAGCCGATGCGTTGATCAATAAATTGATAACTCCATCACAACCGCCTGCCAAACGATCGAGAATTGAACCAAAAAGTTGGAAAGACTTCTATGATGACGTCGTGCCAATACAGGACTTGGCTAAAATGATGAGAGGATCGCGAATGAAAGTGATTCATAAATAAATAAAAAGAAACAAAACTTTTATATATATATAAAAAATAGAAATTAAAAATAAAAAAAAATAGAAAAAAAACATACTTCAAAACATAGTAAAAAAATAGAAAAAAATGGATATCAAAGACATGTCTTGGAATGACGCGATGACCAAGAGGTCGAATGACAAATTCTTTCCCAAGAGCATAAGAGGTCTGATAGTGGGAAAATCGAATTGCAGAAAGACCAATCTCTTGATGAATCTGTTGTTGCAACCCAGCTGGTTGGATTACTACAGATTATTCGTTTTCAGCAAGAGTCCCTTTCAACCAGAGTACAGATTGCTTCGAGAGTGCATGACGCGTAAATTACCCAAGGACGTCATGTCGAGAATCTTCGACAATAATGACGAATTCGAAGGACACAAGACCTCGAATATATTGGAAGGAGCGGCGAGAGAATTGACGAGGAGAAACATCGAGTATTCAAATGTGGAATGTCTGTTTTACGTGAATGCCGACAATGTTCCAGATCCCAGACAGTTGAAGTCAGAGAACAAGAATCTCATGATCTTCTACAATCTGTTGTTGGAGAGACAGAATCGATGTGAATTGTATTACATTCGGGGATGCCACAGCAACGTGGATTGTTTCTATCTGTCTCAGAATTATTTTCGACTGCCCAGACAGACGATAAGGGAGGATGCTAATTTTCTGTGTCTCTTCCATCAGGATTTGAAGAATCTCAATCAAATCTGTGGAGATCACATGGCAAACGACATGAGCAGGGAAGAATTCAGGAGATTCTGTGAGAGGGTGTGGGACAAAGGACTTCAAAAGTTTGTCGTGATCGATTTGACTAGCGAATTTAACAACGGAAAATATCAAAGTGGATTCGACGATTTTTTTTACATTCACGATGATAATAATAAAGAAGAGAATAAAAATAAAAAAAACATCGATAAAATATAAATATATAAAAAATATATATATATATAATTTATAAATAGTAATAAAAAAAATATGTCAGAACATCGTTTATTGGAACAGATAGTCGAAAATACAGATGCGAAACAGTCCTTTCAAATCATAGTGAGTCACGACACGACTTGATTCATGACAAAATTCGAACCTTCCAACAAATGGAAGAAGGAAAAGAGATATGAGATGGCATTGGTTAATCTCGAGACTTATTATTCGTTTCCTAATGTCATGGAAAAGAACAACGAATTCAAGTATTCCAACGGAGTGGATTGGTTCGAGATTCGAATTCCCAAAGGGAGTTATCACATAGACGATCTGAACCATCACATCCAGACGAGACTGAAGACTGACGGTCATGGAGGCAATATGATAAAACTCACTCCCAATACGAGTACTCTGCAGATGATATTAGACTAGGGAGATAATTTTCAAGTGTATTTGATCGGCGAGATGTTGGGATTCGTCTGAAAATATGGTAGACATTTTCACAATCAATAGCATTTTAGTGAATGTCAAAGTGATCTCGGGAAGTTACGTCGATGGTAGCGCTCAACCTACGATCTACTCTTTTTTTCCAGACCTTTCACTTGGTTATAAGATTGTGGAGTGACCTCGCAATCTCGTCTATTTACCCGTGATTGTGGATACATTGTGTATACCATTGAAACCATGTTGATGGATCAGAATGGCAATCTGCTAGATCTTCACGGTGAGAGTGACTATACGATTTCACATCAGAGAGATATGAAAAAAAATCAAGTAAATAAAAAAAATAAAAATATAATTTGAAAAAAAAACAACAAAATTTTGTTTGTATTTTTATATATATATATATATATATATATATATATATATATATATATATTCATGTAAACGACATTTATATATATATATATATATATATATATATATATATATATATATATTGTTGGATTGGATATTAGGGAGACATTGCTCGCGCAATAAATATTCATTAGGGAGACATCTGATTTAGGGAGACACATACGCGTCGCCCTAATGTTTTCGTCATCGCTCAAGCTCGCTACATTGGTCTTAGACCAACAAAATGTTGTCTGTTAAATGTGATTAGGGGGTGTGAACAAAATAAGATATGGACCTCGAGTGGGAGTTTTGCAGGAAGGATGGCACAATGGATTTAAAAAAAAAACCAAAATATATATGCCATGTAAAAAAATTGTACATAGGGACACTTCGTTCTAAAGTCAATTTTCTCTTTAAAAATAAAATATGTTTTTATTATATTTGTTACCGTATGTGTGAAATGGGTAAAGACATCTAATTGAGAAGATATTGGCCTGTATATTAACCCATTCTAACACAATCCAATGATTTCATTATCAGCGCGCATATTTTTAAATTAGTGTCGATATACACTTTCAACATGAAAATTTATACATTAGGTATACGTGCGTCTCGAACGCTTACGTGCTGAAGTGACATCAAGATTTGTAGTTTGTAAAATATTTACTCTTTCAGGATAATCATTCCATATTTTGCATTCTATTTATTCGTTTCTAAAGAATGCACTGTGAAGATAGTGATCTGTACCGTAGCAAACTTTACAACATGGAAGATGGAATAAACTACCAGCACATTGATGCATTGGAACATTTATTTATTTATTTATTTATTTTGGGAGGTTTACGGCACTTTCAACAGCCAGGTTAAAAGATCGAGCAGATATACGGTTGGAGGAAGCCGGAGTACCCGGAGAGAACCACCGAGCAGCGGTGAGCATGTGCCAAACTCTCCAACGTACTAACCCAGCGGTTAGCAGCGTTTGAAGGCATGCGCACCATCAACGTGCAGTACGCATTAATACACGGTGCCACCGTGCCCCCAAGAAGGCAATGGGAATTTAAGTGCCTTGCCCAAGGACTAGGGATGCAGACCGGATCGCAAACAACCGGTACGGTCCGCGGCCCAGGGCTGGACTGCGTACCGGACCGCCATCGTTAGACTGCTTTGGACCGGTCCACTCATGGTGGTCCGGTACTGGACCGGTCCGTGGATTTTAATACATAGATGTGTGCCTAGCTTTAGCACTGGGTTTATTTGGTACGGAAATCCGAAGCTCCAATCATCAGTTAATACACAGTGTCGCATATGTCTGTTCGGCCGCGGTATGATGTCAGACAAGATAGCGAATTACTATGTCAACTAACCCTTGTATGCAGTTCAATGTACTGAACATGGGTCGCAAATTGCGATATATCCTATGGTTGCCAATGCATAACCCCCCGTCACTACATCTCATTCCGGTACGCATACCCGGATGTTGGAAACTGACCAATCTATCTGGAGTATGTCAGGTGCCAATGCTAAGAACAAAGCGTTATTAGTACTGAAAGACTTGGAGCAAATACTACATGATTGGGTTAAGAACTTAGAGATGGATGGTGCAAACGACACTAATAACGTTTAGTCTGTAGTCCACGTTTCCGCGATCCTCCACAGTCCACATGCTATATGACATAATAGCGTGTAGAGGATAATGGAGACGTGAACTACAGACTCCACGATGAGTCACAGTCAGGGGCGTAACCACGTAAACAAATATTAAAGGGAGGGGGGGGGGGAGGGTAGATCCAAAGGAGGTGCCAATTAGTCTGACAGTATGATACACAGCATTATCCTAGCCGCTGCGCAGTGGCAAGGTGCGAGCACGAGAGGGGGATATCCCCCTATTGGTGATGAGGGTCCGCATGTATCCTATGCTACATTTTGAAAAACAATTGTGGGCCAAAATTCGTTTTCTCAGCGATTCTGGAGCTGGTGTTACCGACTCCCGAGGTAAGGGCTGCTGGACATTGCAGATTCGAATTCTCTGCTTCTTTCGTTATTGGACTCGCTTCTAAATTTATAAATTTTGTCCACCTCTTCTTTTGCGTTTTGTTTTGGACTGACTTCAAACATCGCCATGTGTTTAATCGGGACCATGGGTTAATAATTTTCGGAAATTTTAGGGGGTGGGTTAAATACCCCTCTTACTCCACCCCTCCCCGGTTTTTACCCCACTGGTCACAGTCATAAGGTGTAGGCAGTACTAAGTAGCATGTTTGTTTGTTCTCTAACTTCTAAACAATGATGGAGATGAGAAAATAGTTCAAAATATTCTGCACATTTCCACAATGTGCATGTGCATACAATGTATTATATAACATGCCCAGAGTTACCAAGGTTGCCCAGCCAAGGGCAGTGCCATGAAACATTCTGTCACACAAATTTGTATACATAAGGTACCGGTACCTTAAAGGAGGGGCAATGTGTTAAAATCTTACTTTTGGTATTATCAAAAGTAAGATTTTAACACATTTCCCTCCATTTAAGGTATTTTATAATACAACATCTAATTTTAATTTTTTTTGTAGGAGAAAGCCCCTCCGAAATGGCAAACTGTGAAAGGTAACGTGTTTTGACATGACATATGTTTTAACACTTTATCTAACGAATTGGCCGCATCCGCCCGCGTAATTTGCAAATTCAGAAGTTGAAAAAATATTAATTTTCAGAATTACAACAAGACTATATCATGTGACCCCCTCATTGGATCGAACTCGTTCCAATGAGGGGGTCACATGATATGGTTTTGTTGAAATACTTTGAAAATTTTGAAACAAATAATATTTCAATCATAAATTTTGATACCGTTTGCCTTGGGTAAAGGGTTAAGTTACAAGTGATAGTCATCACGTTTGTACAGAAAAAAGAAGTATAACATTGGGATTTCATTCTCTTGAGGGATGATTCTTTCATATTTTTTTTCTTTCATTCCTTTTTCGGGAAAATAGAAATTTCGCACTAACGTCGAGATGATTTTCGTTTCTGAACTCGTCGGTCTGAACCTGCAAAGACTGATTCAGATTCGGATTCATATTCTTTATTCACGGTGATATCCCAAGTGATAAACAAGCCCGTAGGAAGAGGGTGTTCGTCGCTTCAAACATAATACCAAAATACCATTTTGAAATAAGTGCCTTTAGTCGGGCAGCTAGGAACACCTCCTATGCCCCCCCCCCCCCCCCCCCAGGACCGAACGAGACCGTTTTTTTTTCATTTACCTGGACTTCTCGAGAGTAGATTTTCGGATGTTAACAAGAAATCATCCTGACCGGATATGACGTAATTGAAGATGGAGCCCATGAGGGTGGGTCAGTTTCGCGATTTTACACCATCACTAATTTTTCTCGATTACGGAAAAAACTATATGAGATAAGGAAAGGGAATTAACTCATTCGTATTTCTGATACCATTCCTCGTATAATAATATAAATCAAGTAGGTGAAAATCCGAGATGGCCGCCAAAATATGCCTCAAAATAGACGGAAATCGAGTTTTTCGACACTTTTTTCGCAAAAAAACGTATATAATCATGATAAAAAATTAGAAACCTGTAAACTTTTAGATGTTAAATTGATCGCAAATGATTCTCCGGTAATACCCACCGTGAACGTGCACCAACGAAAGGCGATGTGGAAAACAAGATGGCCGCCAGTGCGACCACCCGTTTTCAGTTATCCCGCTTATGTAATGGACAAGTTTACACTATCTCAAGTTGTACGATGGTTGCGGAAAAAAATGTTCGATATAGGTCACAGGAATCAACTGTATAGTATTTTGGACACTTTTTCTGCGTATGCTAAACCAATCAAATAAGTGAATATCCAAGATGGCCGCCAGAAAAATGCCTCGAAATAGAAGAAAATAGAGTTTTTCGACACTTTTTCGCAAAAAACTTATAGAATCGTGATAAAAAATAAGAAACCTGTAAACTTTTAGATTTTAATTGATCGCAAATT
The DNA here is from genome assembly GCA_031216915.1 of Pictodentalium vernedei. Taxonomy (NCBI): domain Eukaryota; kingdom Metazoa; phylum Mollusca; class Scaphopoda; order Dentaliida; family Dentaliidae; genus Pictodentalium; species Pictodentalium vernedei. The sequence continues at coordinate 177,799,771 of CM062294.1, forward strand.
ATTCTACGATAATATCCAGCGTGAACATGCACCATCGAAAGCCGATGTGGAAAACCAGATGGCCGCCAGGGCGACCACCCGTTCCCAATTATCCCGCTTATGTAATGGACATCTAGTTCGGATTTCTTTGGAATCCTCGGTTTCTATCTGTTTTGTCTGTAAATAACCCTATTCTGACTACATTAGCTGCCTACCTAGTCTCAGCTGTCTCTGTCCCAGCCTCTGACCTCAACCAAGTGTTATAATTTCCAATCAGATTGCTTCATTTCCCATAATATGTGCATATCCATTCAGAGTTATGTCCCCTGTGTATAACGAAGTCCAAAATGAGCAATTACTATATTTGCTCGATGGGATTCTAGTCGTTCGAGTAATCTGACATAGTTAACATGCCTGCAGTAGTGCTACAAGTAAGTATTAATGAAACGAGACTGGAAGAGGACTATAGGATTGCGTGACTACAGTAGAAGCTAATCATAGGACAGACGATGGCAATATTGGAGAAGTCAGCAGTAGCGGTCTAGGATCTATGAAGGCCAAGGGGGATGGGGGGGGGGGGGGGGTCTAGATACAAGGAACTGAACAGACACTAGGAACAATAACTATCTTCAGATAGATATCTTCCGATAAGTATCCTCTAAAAGGTATCCTCAAAAAGTATCCTCGAAAGGTATCCACCAAAGGTACCCTCAAATAGTACATTATCATGTCATAAGTATCCGCCAATACCGAGGTGGGGATAAGAGACGTAAGAGGAGTCACTCGTTCAAGCAGTTACTCAATAGCTTATTTGCTCGATGGGATTCTAGACGTTCGAGGAATTTAAGATAGTTAGCAAGCGTACAGTAGTGCTACAAGTCAGTATTAATGGAACAAGGCTGGAAGAGGACTACAGGATTGGACGATTACGGTAGAAGCTGATGATAGGACAGATTGTGGTGATATTGGATAAGTCAGCAGTAACGGTTTTGGAGCTATGGAAGTCAGTGGGAGGTCTACATGCAAGGAACTGAACAGACACTAGGAACCATAACTGTCTTCAGATAGATATCATCCGATAAGTATCCTCTAAGGGGTATCATCCAAAGTTATCCCCCAGCACTATATCACCATGTCATAGGTATCCTCCAATACACAGATGAGGATAAGAGTCGTAAGAGGAGTCACTCGTTGAAGTAATTACTCTATGGCTTATTTGATCGATTAGATTCCAGCAATGCCTGTTCCAGTCACTGCTCGATTGCCGCTTGGCCTTGGAAATCATATAGGAGTTCGTTATATACACAGGGGAGATAACTTTGTATGGATATGCACAGATTATGGGAAATGAAGCAATCTGACTGGTGATTATAAGACTTGGATGAGGTCAGAGGATGGGACAGAGACAGCTGAGACTAGATAGGCAACTAATATAGTCAGAATAGGGTCAGTTATAGACAAAACAGATGGAAACCGAGGATTCCAAAGGAATCCGAACTTGATAAATAAGAAGTATCCGAACCAGCAAACTATTCCAATTCGATCGAACTTACCCCTCGGTCCTATATCACACCGTGCTACTATTATAAGCCCAAAATGGGGAAAGCTAAACAAAATAACGACCGTTTCGGTAATTTGGGGTGGTTTAGGGGGGATTGTCGGGTTGTTGTCAGATTTACTTCTATTGAATCGAACACACCCTCCAAACATACATACCCCTGTCCTATTGTAGGGTTTTGGGTCACATACCAACCATGTGATGCCATTGAAACCAAGATGGCGGCCAGCAATATAAAAATGGAGGACTGAAATACGTGTCACCCTAACAACATGCGCTGCGTAAGCGCACTAAGACCACGTGTCGCTGTGAGGATGACGTCACAAGATGGCCGCTCACGCGGGCTACCAGGACAACCAAACATGACGTAACTGGGTCACGTGACATGACGTCACTTGCTAGATCCACCACTAAGTCCATCCGGTCGGGTACATGATCTACTACTGATTCTCTTCAATTTCGAGGCATTATTCTGGCGGCCAACTTGGATATTCACTGACTAAATTGGTTTTATCAAACGCAGAAAAGGTGTCCAAAACACTATACAGTTGATTCCTGTGCCCTGTATCAAACATTTTTCTGCAGCCATCGTACAATTTGAGATAGTGTAAACCTGTCCATTACAAAAGCAGGATAATTGAAAACGGGTGGTCGCCCTGGCGGCCATCTTGTTTTCCACATCGGCTTTCGATGGTGCATGCTCACGCCGGGTATTATCGGAGAATAATTTGCGATCAACTTAACATCTAAAAGTTTACAGTTTTTTTTGCGAAAAAAGTGTCCAAAGACACGATTTCCGTCTATTTTGAGGCATATTTTGGCGGCCCTCTTCGATTTTCACTTACTTGATTGATATTATTATACGGGGAATGGTATCAGAAATAGGAATGAGTTAATTCCCGTTCTTTATCTCATATAGTTTTTCCGTAATCGAGAAAAATTAGTGATGGTGTAAAATCGCGAAACTGACCCACACCACTATGGGCGCCATCTTAGATTACGTCATATCCGGCCAGGATGATTTCTTGTTAACATCTGAAAATCTACTCTCAAGATGTCCAGGTACCTGAAAAAACCGGTCTAGTTCGTTCCTGGGAGGGGGGGGGGCATAGGGGGTGTACCTAGCTACCTGACAACTTGTTGTTGGACTTGCGACAGTAAATAACACTGGGGTAGATTTCACACCTAATTTTTCAAACTTTCTCGGGAAATGGGTGATAAACTCCTTTCATTCAATGGAATCCATGAATCAACATTTGGTCCTATTAGTGATGCCTTCAGCACGAAACCCATCAAATTACATCCTACAAATGCGATGGTTTCTTTGTTTGTTCAGTGTCAGTGGGCAGTATCTAGAACTTCTGATCTTGAAGTCATACGTTTGAATTTAGCCACATGCATTTGCGTTGTCCTAAAGCAAGGCACTTTTGCCCACTTGCTCGGAGGTGAAGTGTCGTTTCCGAACAAATCGCGTTGTAAAGGCATCACACCCGCGGGACTTCGAAACTTTGGTTACAGTAAATAAAATAAAGGTATGGTTGTAAATGAAATTCACAGGATATACCGCTTAATAGGCAAATTCGTTTGTTTGGATTTTTTTTTTTTTTTTTTTTTGGGGGGGGGGGGGGATTAATTAATTTTTTGTTTATCCTTGTGTGTTATTTTGTTCTCTTCGTTACAACACTCGGTGGTTCGAATGCCATTGGGCATTTTGTAGAGCTTTTAATTGGGCTAAAAGAGCATTTTCAGAGCTAAAATATACACCAAATGGATGTTGACTCTAAACTCATCTTATGTCAAACGTGACTTCGACCACGTGCCATGCTCCACAGCAAAATTAAATATTGGGTGACGTCATGTGGGCAAACATGCAGCAGATAGGCATGTACGATGAAAGGGCGATTCTATTGGCATAGAAAGAATATAGAAGGGATTCTACGGAACGTGGGTCTGGTGTTTGGTGGAACGTGCTTGTGTGTTCGTACACAGTATGCAACATTGTCTACATGTCACTTGCAAGACATGGGTACACGCTGGATGTGCCTATTTGTCCTATGCAATTGCTGGAAAGAGTGCCGCAAGAGAGTTGCCACATTGAGCACTAGTACCCAAGCACATTCCGTCAAACATCATTCCCCCGACATGCGGCGCCCCAATATCAACACCTCTTTTTGACAAGCGATTAGCATTCGCCACACTTTTCAGTTTTCACATCGTGTGTGCTTTTGTGCTACATGTTTTTGTCACACAGTGTGCAATTTAACATAAAAACACATCTGTTTATGTGCTGTATGAGTTGTTCATACATTGTTAACTACCACATATGCACATTTTAGTACAATAAACATAAGTCTTTTCTTAGTATGGTATCCTAGCGATATGATTGGGCCTACTAAAGACTTTGCCATGGACAGAGGTCGAGAATGGCTAATAAGCCTTTAAGTAAGTAGAAATGGTTCAAGGCTGCAAGACTATGATATTGGGTGGACACAGTGGAAGCTGATCATAGGACAAATGGCAGTTATTATGTATAAATGAGCTGTAATGGTCTTTGAGCTAAGAGCCGGACAGCTGCTAGGAACCATATCTATCCTCAGATAGCTATCTTTCGATATAACAATCCACCGAAAGGTATCACCAATAGTCCCCACCACTCTCCACTAGTCCACAAACCACTACTGTCTCCAGATGCCATATACCCAGATGAGGATATGTGGTATATTTGTTTAGGCACAATTTGCACTTGCGCACAAGTACATCTCGGGGCACCCAGCATGTGCTATGAATGCACGTGATATGTATACATTGTTACATACCGTCTACTAGTAAACAAGGAGAAGTCAGAAATGATAGACCAAGGAAGTGACAACCTAGATACAAAAGTCCAGGAATGAAGAGAATAAGGCACGAGACAGGCAAAACCGAGGATTCCAGAAGAATTCGAAACAAATAAAATTAATTTCAATACGTTTTGAGAGTTGTCGTATCGTTTACGGTAATTAGACATACTTTTATACAATGGAACGTCACCCCATAGTTCTGCTATTGTTGCAGGTGGGCTTCTTACCCTTATTACACGCGTTGCGCGTGCGCTCTAACACCACGTATCACAATGATATCGCTCACTACAATATCCTATCAAATCCTTGCGTCACGTTACTATGCGATGAGATCCCCCGATCTAGATGTGTGGGTGTAACTACACTACTCTACTTCCGGGCCTTACATATACTCCAACCGAACTGATCATACTGTCAGAACATATACTCCATCCGAACCTATACCCTTAGCTACCACACGCCACCATAGAAATCCAACATTGCGGCCTCTATATTCATATCATGGGATGATGCCTCAAATAAAACGTCACATTTAACCCTTCACGATATAGCTCAGCGTGTAAAACCCTTTGAACCCTGGTGGTATCTTCAATGTCAGTTCAATGGCAGCAATTGGCAGAGTCCAGATTCATTATTTGGAGGTAGACCGATAATATATTTTCAACGTGCAGACTTGAGGCTGCACATTGAAAATATGTATTGGCCTATCCCACACATTCACTAAGCAACCATCTTACTAACTGAAATCCCGACGTATCATATTTGTATTTAATGTGGTTTGCCATTAGCTGTATCTGTGTGTAGCAGCGATTTGGCGACAAAAGTGCCCACCTCGTTGTCGGAAGCCAATTAATTTTTAACGGCCCATAAAACTGGAGATCCACAGAAGAACTATAGCTATGTGCATGGGACACGGTATCACCCGCTATATCACGGGGATATCCACAATCACGGGTAATGGACTTCCATCTATACTATTCAAAAAGGTACGGGATATTCAAACTGATGTTGATATTTTCGGAAAATGATATTGGATACGCGTGACATCAGTATGTTACCAAGTTTAGTGTGGATCGTGAATGTCACCGGCCCACGAAAACTTCGTGCAGGTTTTTCGTACGAGCGTCGCGTTAATGTCTGTGGGGTACGTTTTGAAATCTTCATTGGTACTGGACTGGCTTTTTCGGAGGTCTCATCGTTCTTTTCTTGGTATAAACTCGTTCATCAATAGTTTCTGGTCGAAACGTAAGTTTTGAGGTATGCGAAGACTGACACGTGACGAACGTTGACGTGCCGTTGGCATGTTGGAAGCTGGCAACAGACAGACTGCAGTGGCTCAAATTCTCAACGTTACTCAATCAGCGATTAGCAGGTTGTGGTCACGCTGTCGTCAGACAGGCAATGTTGATGACAGACGTTGATCAGGTCGTCCAAGGGCGACGACTGCTAACCAGAATCGTTTAATCCAAACCAAAGCATTACGTAACCGCCATCAAAGTGCCTCAGAAAATGGATAGCAGCTGTACCGAGCGACAGATGTGCGAGTCAGTGGCTAGACTATCCGGAAGCGCCTGCACAGCTGGAATTTGTACGCTGGACGACCTCGAATAATTCCACGTTTGACTGAACGTCACATCGCACCAAGGCGTAATTGGTGTGGAGCACGATAGCGCTGAGGCAATCGTCGGTGGAGTAACATCATGTTTTCCGATGAATCGAGGTTCACTCACGACTCCACGACTGGCGAAACAGAGTGTGGCAGCGGCGGAACGAGTGATACCATGACGTAACCGTTAGGCAGCACGACCCTTTTGGTTGTGGATCGGTTTTGGTGTGGGGAGGCATAACCATGACGAGCAGAACAGCATTGCATGTCATCCAAGGGCGTGTCACAGGGCAGTACTATCGTGACAACCCTCTAGCAGCTCATGTGATGCCATTTGCGTGACATCACGATCGTCGATTCATTTTCCAAGTTGACATTGCAAGAACACACAGGGCCCGTGTCGCTACAGAGTCCTTCCAGAAGCAGAACATCACTACACTGCCTTGGCCAGCACTAAGTCCAGACCTTTCACCAATCGAGCACGTCTGGAATACACTCGACAGGGGCCTACGACAACGCCAACAGCCCCTAACCAATGTCCAGGAACACGCCGCTGCACTGCAGGAATATATTGGTCGTTTGGTGAGGAGTATGCCACGTCCATCCGCGCTTGTCTACCGAACCGAGGAGGATTTACAAGGTATTGAGGTCTTGGACTGAATGTGGTAAATTCTGACTGACCGTCCATGTCTTCTACATCTCAGTACGTGGAATGTGTACTTGTCAGACACCCAACTTTCGCATAAATCATTCACCAGATGTCACAGTGCAATGCCTCAACTGTCTTTTTGATGAAAATATAAATATACTTCTTCATATATCTCACTTTTACCAAATATCCCCTACATTTTTTTAATAGTATATTATCGTGGGTGATACCTTGCTCCTGGCCTCGGACATCGATCCACGTATTACCCACGTACTATAAGTCTTCGGTTCGACCAATTGCAGTTTGATTCCGCCCCATGTAGTACGAAAGGAGAAAAAGGGCTCAAGTTACTTTAACTATCGACCTTGAATTGTTTTAGGCGAAGAACTGTATCTGTATCTAGTCTTCTTGAAAATGTGTACATATATGTAAAAATATAACTCTTTGCAGATTTATCACAGAGTCAAAAATGCAGCAGACAAGAAATGGCCTTGGATTCATTTCGCCGTAGATGAATGGCCAAATGTTGGTGTTGTAATTGGTATCTCTACGTTGACAAAGGTGAGTGCCACCAGTTACCCCTGAATGACCAGATTGATACCTATAGTTTAGTCTATTTGTGAACACACACATCAGACAAGGACGTTTTGCTTATTTTCTAGGTTTTGCAGCGAAAGTGTTGGTTTTCATTTTATTGCATGAGTACTAGGAGATGTGAGATCGTTCCATATTGGGGGGGGGGGGGGGGTAGCGTTGCGGTAACCGGTTCTCGTCAGATCGATTGTCTACATGGGGGCACAATGACGCCGTGTACTAAGGCGTACTGCACGTCGATGGTGCACATGTCTTCAACCGCTGTAACCCTGCCTGTGCTGCAGTGCGGAGTTACGATGTTGGGGAGCTGGCAGCTGCTCGTCGTTGCTCGGTGGTTCTCTCCGGGTACTCAGGCTTCCTCCACCTGTAAAACTGTCGCGGTCATGATTAGCCATTGTGCATAAGTATATGACCTTAAACACCAATAAATAAATAAATAAATAAATAAATAAATAAATAAATAAATAAATAAATAAATAAATAATCGTTCCTTATTGGGGGACCTCAGAAGTAACTAACGTCATGGTCATATGGCGTTACGGGGCCTAGTTACGTCATGTTTGGTTGTAATGATAGCCCGCGTGAGCGGCCATCTTGTGACTCCATTCCCATAGTGCTCTAGTGTGGATGCGCATGGTAACGTGTTTTCGTCCTCCATTTTGTATACGGGAGACCGCCATCTTGGTTTCCTTGGTAGCACGTGATAGCTGTGTGGCCCAGAGGCCTACAATATAATGAGGGCATGTTCAGAGGATGAGTTCCTTTGTATGAGAGTAGGTTGCAGGTTCTCCAAATCTTCATTTACTTCGTACAATTACCAAAATAGACCCGACAATCACCCAAATCACAAAAAACACCAAGTACTACCGAAATGGACAGAAACATCCATTTTCCAATAGTAGTGCGTAATGTTATAAGGCGCGATCCTTTTATAAGAGTAACTTTACTAGTTCGGATTCCTTCGGAATCCTCTGCCCTGCTTCATTCTATGTGTCTACAAGCTGTGTTATGACTTCTGATATTCCCAGGCGTGTCTGTGTGCTACTACACAGTGAATGCATATATCGCATTCAGCACATGGGCACACGATGGGTGTGCTAATACGTGCTTCTGTGCTAATGCACAATGCGCGAACATCGTGTACTGCACATGGAAACATACGGTGAAAAGGGGATTTTATAGTCGTAGTCAGAGGGATTACATAGAAGGGATTACACGAACGTGAGGCTTGTGTTTGCTGGATGTGCGGATATGTGCTTGTGTGCTAGTGCATAATGTGCGCACGTCACATGCAGAATGTAGGCACAAACGGATATTGGAGGATACCCATGACATGTCGATGTGCTATTGGGGGATACCTTTTGGTGGATACCTTTTGGAGTGTACATTTCGAGGATAGTTGTAGAAATTTGTGGTTCCTACATCTGGGTACTTCATGCTACATCCGAGCTAAATGAAACCACAAATTGTTTGATTCCATAATTCTGTTTTACAAGGGTTGATAAGCGAATATTGAAGATTTTTAATTTTTTTTATTTCGATATCTTCAGCTCTATAATTGCAGTAAATTTTCAGTTTGTAAATTATTTACAATTTTGTATCAAAAACATAGCTAATGATAAGAATTCGTGAGCTGAGTCTTGATGGCTAAAAATACGATTTTTAGTCAATCGAGAAAATTATGATTGTGAGAGGCCCTGTGTCTTGTTAGGTAATGGTTTAATCCCAGTCACAATAAATATTTTACCAACGTGTGTTCCCAGTTATGGCTAGAAACTCAGTTCTGGTGAAATACCGTGTCCCTTTTTTGATCATATGCAAAAATTTGTGACAAATACTTATCATTGAAAACCTTTATTATGGCAGCCAGCTGCCCACAAACCAGACTTTGGAACCCAGAACAGGCGGAACCGGAGTGGTGGGGGATGTGCCCGTCCACTGTTTTCCACAGACATGTTACGCGGTTACACAAGGATTTAAAATGAGCGCATGCAAACGGGTGAAACAATATACAGGCGTTCCTGTGATATATTATTTGCAAATCCAAGGTGGAAGATGATGAAGAAGAAAGGGCAGGACATTGGCCACTCCGCGGCATGCTCACATAAACGAAAGACTAGAGTGTGTCATGGTTCATTTACCGATAAATAATTACATTGTTAATGTAGTTATACGTTTTGGGTCCAAATACTCAATTCCCATTGGTCAGCTGGATGAAAACGTCATGACCAAATATAATTCATTTCCCAATGAATACATTTGGTCGAACTTTGACCCGCATTTACGGCAGAGCGCAGTTGACAGAATGTAATTCGGGTGGTATTTGGGCGGGTTTTTAACTTTTAGCGCCTCTCGCAGTGATCAACTCCGCTGCTGTTTCTTTGATGACATTTCCCAACCGTGGCATAAAGCCCGTTACTAAAATACTCGTTTCCATTTCTAAAGTTGTGAAAATTAAAAATCAGAGTTGTGCGCTTTGTCTTTTGTGTGAGGGTGTTTTTTGCCTCGTTCGTTCGTACGTGTTTTATTTCGTTTTTCTGCTTTGTTGTTTGGTAAAAAGTAGTTTAAACAGTTACGGAATGTAATTATAAGAATTGAATGCAATTTTTATAATCTTTATTGGAGTATGAACGTGTGGGAATAGGTACAAATTATGTATGAATCCCGAAGGAATCCCGAAAGGTAAAAGCACCAAATAAACAGCAGCGGAGTTGATCACTGCGAGAGGCGCTAAAAGTTAAAAACCCGCCCGAAGGGATTCATACATAATTTGTACCCATTCCCACACGTTCATACTCCAATAAAGATTATAAAAATTTCATTCAATTCTTAAATGTTTGTAACTTTTCTCCCACTGGGCCGAACCACTGTAGTCTTGAAAATAACGTAAAAGCATCAAATTTAACAAACCTCAATATAAACCTCAATTTTCAAATGTTGTTGACACTGGAGTAACACGTAGAACTGAAACGGTTAACCGATTAATCGATTAACCAATGATCAAAATCTTGATCAATCAAAAAGGTAATTGATCGATTAACGTTTACTTTTGAACTACTGTATTTTATGGGTTAACAAAGGAACAAAGTTGCTCCAAAACAAGCAAACATTGTTACACTGACTCACTTCAATTATATGAAACAGAGTAAAGCATGCAAGTTACCTGCTGGCATACTTGTGTACTTGCATGATGATCATACTGTATCCGTAGCTAGAAATGGCCATTCTTAACCCTTTAACCGATGCGGATAGCAGACGATACTTGCAAAATCAATTCTTGAATTACTAAAAATTTTCAATTTTTGTTCCAAAAACATGGTTTATGACCCTTATTTGGAACGAGCTCAACGGCGAAAACGCCTTTTTCTATTTTAAGGGGATTTCGGCAGAGAATGATAGTCAAACGTTAAAATTCATTGGGGGGGGGGGGATTAAAAAAAACAGCTTCCATTTTATATGAAATTCCCATACTCTTTGTGTTAAATTTACTGACAACTTTAGGAAATGGGGGGGGGGGGGGGGCTAATTTACCAGGAAATCTGTTCCAATGACGAAAATTGTCAGCCATGACTAACCTGACTCGAATTTCTCATCTCTTTCAGAATAACGAAAATGTCCAGGCATTTGTGATCTTTTCTATCGACAAACGACGGCTTGTTAGATTTCTACAAACGAATGATATCATCGACTGGAAGACGAAAGTTCATATACACGGTAATAAACTATGTAGACGATATATATTGTTTTTGTACGTATCAGAATTATTTCATGAGTGACCAAGAGTGGATCCGGGGGAGGGGGGGGGGCATGTGCCCCCCCCCCTATTTTTGCCAGGGCCAATCCCCTATTTTTGCCAGAGCCTATTGGTGCATTTTTTTGTGAAATTTTCCCGGGCCGCCACCGGCGAGAGGGGGGCACCCCCTCTCGCGTACGCCCCTTACTAGCCGCTTCGCGGCTCGGATGATGCTTCTCATCATATGGTCGAATGGCGCCACACCCCTCCCTATTCCAAATTCCTGGATCCGCCCCTGGTGACTGAAAAGAAATATAAGTTTTCATGAGTGGTTAAAAGCTGCGAGCGCAGTCCTTGTGGTCACGAGTGAGATAATGCCAGTACTTACTCAAAACAGTACCAGTAAATATTATTTGTATCATATAATTTTTTTTAGAAACCTGCAAAAAAACCGGGATGGAGCAAGAGATTTCATGACAGAAGAACTGATTCTCCCAGGTGGGGTTAATCCACATGTACCTACTAGTACCAACCTGACTAGGCGAGACGTCCAGGAACCATATTTTTGGACGGGGAAAACGCGAAATTGAGAAGTATTTGAAGAGAAAAATTGTATATTAGTATTCGATAGTACGACTGTATTTTTTCTGGGGGTCTGCCATGAGCTATCCTAGATAATCTCGGCTCAAGGAAATTATTGTAAATAACTGAATGTCAGTTAGGCAATGACTATGAATTGCGAAGATACCCTGTTAGTGTTATGTAACGCAGGGTCAGAGTATGAGATCTTTCTAATGCTAGGAAATATAACAGGTTCGAGTTCTCAGCGAAGATACCGTCTTAGTGGTTATGGGATCTTTGACAACCATACCCTGGACGATTCCTACCTTGAACAATTCGTACCACAATTAGGAGGTACGAATTGTCTTGGCAAAAGGTACGAATTGTCTCGACAAAAGGTACGAATTGTCTCGACAAAAGGCACGAATTGTCTTCGTAGAAGGTACAAGTTGTCTCCTGTACGTGTTGTGTCGTGTACAGTACAAGTCAAAATAAGTTGTAGTATAACCACTATAAACTATGAATCTTTATCTTCCAACCCCGATGAGACCAGAAGCTAACATCATTTTCTGGAAAGCTTTCACTGAGATTCTGGTCTTATCAGTGCAGGAGCAGCAGAATACTTAGTTTATTTCGGTTATGCGAATTGTTCAGTCACGAGGTACGAATCGTCCAGACACGAGGAACGAATCGTCCAAACACGAGGTACGTAACGAATCCTCCAGACACGAGGTACGAGTCGTCCAGACATCGGGGGACAAATCATCCAGGAAAAGGTACGAACTGTCCAAGGTACGAATCGTGCAGGGGTACGAATTCTCCAACTCCGGTGTTATGTATCGCAGGGTCAGAATCTGAGATCTTTCTGATGCCATGGAACAGATAGAACGCTTTCGTCTTCTTAAGAGTTTTCCAAAGTCTAACAAATACACGACCTTTTATATAAAAGTAGGAGATTTAGTTTAAGCTTATTCATTTTGCAAGACTGACGAGCAAGTTTTATAACTAATATCAACGCCTATCCTTGGCCCAGTGGCGCTGGAATATTGGGTGGCCTCCTGGCGGTAATTTCGTGGCCTTGCTGTTGTTGAATACTACCAATGGATAGCCATTTTACGTCCCCACCTGTAGGACGGTACATTGTAATAACACCAGCCGCATATTTTTGACTCTGCCAGAGAGTGCTCGAAATAAACTATGTTAAGTAAGCTATGCTATTTAACTGGCTGAGTGTTAAAAGCCCGAATTAGAGCTTTATTCTGTGGGGCATGTACCGCAACCAAAAGGTTTCATATTCTGTAGGAGTGCTTCATATTATCTTTGAAGTGGCATTATTAAGTCGGTACCGATTTGCCTTGTTACAATTGATGGGAGAGTGTTTGTGGCACTCTCGCATGTATTGTAACAAGGCAGAAAATGTGAACAAATATTAATGACCAAAAATAATTTAACACTCTACCAGTTAAAATATTAAATTCCAGTAGCCTCTGCTAAGTTAATATTGAGTAGGAATAATTTGTATTACAGTGGTTGTGAGTTTAAGCAAGCCTTAGCAAGGACACGTTCAAAGTCACCCACCACCACCAATCGAAAGCTCAGTCATTGTGCGCTTCGATGGACGTAACTAAGTGATATTGTCAAGAAATACTTTGATGTTAAACACTGTTGAAAATATAAAAGGGCTGTCTGAGCCGTTTTCAACACCGCATTAGAGGAAAGCCATCGTATCAGTGAGTAACATTCGTCAAACGAACTCTAGTATTCTGAACTGAGAATTTTAAACATATTAGAACCACTGTACCTGTACGCTTCTTATCTGTAAGTCGTGACTTAATTTCTATTTTGCACAGGCCGGTACTCCGTTAAGATCTGGAATTGTCAACATAGTAAAAATTAACGGATATTTTATAGTTACCTTGCAACCTGTTCTCCCTGGAACTGTACATTCTATTCCAGGTTAAAAAAAACTGTCAACAGGCACTGGACGCAGGTGCATACAGATCTTGTCTTTTGTAAAAGAAGAGTTTTTCAGGCAATTTTACTAGGTGCATATGTATGCGGCATCATTGTGTGACCAACCTCCAGCCACATCAAGTACAAATATACATAGGCCGCCTACTTGTGATGTGATACTGATGCAGTACTATCACTGGTTTGTTTCTGATTTTTGTTGTTGTTTTGTTTGGTTGGTTTTGTTTGTGTGTGTTTTGGTCAAATTTAGCTATTATAGTATTTCGGGGTATTAAGACAGTGGTTCTTTTGGATGTCTACAGGGGCTGAATATGGCATTTTGGCATGTTTTTCTCAATTCAAACCAAAAATTTCCCAATCTTAGTCCTCATTCAAATAAAAAATTACTTTTCACTTTAATTCTTGAAGGTTCAAAAGGCAGAAGGTTCAAAAGGCAAGTTACATCCAAGGAACTTTGTCAGTTGTTTCTAGGCAAGTCTTGGCTGCCTACATAGACAGCCAAGACTTGCCTTGACTCAACTGCAAAGCCACAAAATGTAGACTATCGCGTAAATGTCTTGATCATTTAATAGTGTAAGAACAATTTATTTAATAGAGATTACAGAGACTGATCATTATTTCATGCGACTGGTTGTTATAAAATGTACTATATGCATTATACATGTAGAAGCTTCTGTATTAAATATTCTCAGTTCAATATATTCTTTGTGTGTTTCTTCTCTCAAATTCCCAGTTGGAGCCTTCACGACGTGAAATTTCACAAGTGCATGGGCCCGGACCCCAAAGAGGGCAGAAGAATCCCTGCAAGACTCAATTATTGGATACCCCATGGAGTGGAATTTACTTCTTAGGAAAAAACTTAAATTTTGTTCCGTAGCTTTAGAAATGCAAGGTTTCAGGTCAATCAGATGGCTAACTTGTGTTGAACCCACAGGTCCATTAGCTTAGAATGTGGTTTCAAAACTTTTCCACAAAATATGACTATTTTGATCTGATGCCGTTTTGGTAACTTCACTCAGCAGGTGTTGCAATCCACTCTCCGCATACTGTACCGAGCAAGTAAATTTTAAGAAACAGTTTACCCCAACAGTAGAAAAATGGCTGTGTGCATGCAATGAAATTTTAATTGAAACTCAAACCTAAACAATATTTATGAAATTGGCATTATTTCAGAGAGGTTTTGAGGTCCGAATCTTGTTTCGCTACTTTTCGGAACTTGAAGGGGGAATTTGTTGCTAGAGATGGACTTCTTGATAATAATATCATTCAACCACCAGATCCCTCTAAATAGACTGTTCGGTTCTATTTTCGCGACTTTTTGTTTAATTTGCAATATGTAACAATGTTTCTGTACAATCATAAAAAACATTTCAAAACAGTCACTGGTAATTTCGATGACGATGGCGTATGTGTTACACACGTTACAATGTTTATTTTCAGACTTCCCGTTTTATCGTTGCTGGAAATACTGTAAATCTAATTTTAGATAAAAATTGTCCTGTAACTTTTAGTAGTCGTGTATCCGATGTATCGGGCGTAGCGATGGGAGACAACACTGCTTGGGATTTGGTATAAATGACGTATGGAATAAACAGTTCGGATGTTTAAAAAAATTGCCTCTCAACTTCTCAAGTTCAACTCAGATACTGAAGATTATCGTTGAGATTCTTGAATGTGTGTTTCATACAGGATAACTGGTTAAATTGGAACATTTGGAAGAATAAAACATAACCTTATGAAAAAGAAACAAAAAGCATTCTGTTTCTATGGAGATTTACTGTGGAAAAGCGCACAAGTACATTTATCTTGGTTAAGATGAGCACCCCGGCGAAAAGAAATATTGTAGAAATCTCCATAGGGTGTGTTTGGTCCTGGAATGCTCCCATAACTACTGGTGAGAGAACGACAAGTCAGAATAGAGTTTTCGCCTGTTTGGTTGAGAGTTCAAAGAAAGCACATCTGCCGATATCCCATAAACAAGTAAGATGGACTTCATTATGAAGCTGTATTATCCCTTTACCTAACATGAAAAGCAGACGACACTTGCAAAAATAATTCTTGAATAACTAATTTTTCGTTCCAACGAGGGGTCATAACCTATGTTTTTGAGACAAAAACTGAAAAAAATAATGAAAATTAATTGACGATTTTTGAGAATAGCGCTGGCCGGTTTTGGCCGTTACGTTAGGTAAAGGGTTAAATAACATTGAAAGGTCTGAAATATAATCTACTCAAATCACACTATTCCGAAGAAAATCCTCAATCCACAACTTGATACAAAAAGGCAGAATTACACACTAAAAACTAAAGTGTTAAAACTGACACTTTCAAGATGTTAAACCCATTCTAACTCTTAGGGTTTGATTTCAACACTCAAAGTGCAATGCTTTAAGCACTTCGACATTACAATCGTCAGACATCTGAAACTTGAATGGATGGCACTTCCCATGTGTCTTGCATTGGTGGTTCTTCCAGAATCGTCCACAATTTGATTTGCGCTTGGTGGGTACATAATTAAAAGGACACAACGCAGATGACGCGGATCAGGCTCGAGAGTTCGATCCTGATCCGCGTCATCTGCGTTGTTTCCTTTTAATTGTCGCGACATTACACTTGTCAAGTGGTATTATTGTAACACCTGGCAAGTTCTGGGATATCGACACTTGAACAAAGTGCTAGTTCAGCACTTAGTAAGTGTTAAATACAGCACTTCAAGTGTAGTTTTTAACACTTTAGTTTTTAGCGTGTATGTCAAGTTGGGAGTCCAAATCTATAACAATCTCAACGAATTCCTCTACAACAGAACATTGAAGGACGGACAACCAACCCACCACCCAGTCGGATATATACACGTCCATGACTATACCCACAACATTACTGCAGGCAAGAATGATGGAAATAGGTAATTATTTTAAATTATTGGAAATTCATGATGACTGTGTTAAGTTGCATTTACTTATTTTGTATATATAAATTATTTTAGTGCAAACCCATAGATTACCTCCATATATTTCGTGTATATACGAGCTGGGGAGAGTAGTGAACACTGGGCGTCCAAAGGACATCAATTCTGGTAAGAATGTGTGGACAACGTCGCAACATGTGGATATCCTTTCCTCCACGCGGGCTTTTCAAAAGGACCAAAGGACATCAAAATACAACAACCGATGCATGTGTCATATCGCAAAACGGTCATACGGACAGTTTTCTAAGTCTAACAAAAGCCATAACTTTGGTAAAAATTGTGCACAAAACTTGCAACGCGTGGATATCCATCCGCATGGCTCCAATTTCAACAGTGACATAAAAGTAGGCTATAATAGTAATACAACTTTGAAGTTTGAAGCCTCTTGGAGCGTTTTTGACAATAATCCTAAACACCAAAAAGGGCAATGATGCACAGTGGGACATGTACCATGACTAAGGGGTAGCTATGCTTCTGCTATTAAGGTTTGTATTTGTTAAATTTTGTTAATAACGCCACGATAAATGCATCACTTTCTGCCGAAAGTGCCATCTATTCGCCAGAATTCCAGCGAAAATGATTTATTTGACACTTCACCTTTTTCTGATCTTAGTAATCAGTAGCCCTCCGCAGATTCCATTGTCGGACAGTTTTTTAAAGGTTGGTAGGCAAACCCAAAACAACATGGAGTTCTCTGTTGCCTAAGCCGAGTTAGTACTAGTGGACCTCCTGGTTGGACACGAAAGTCAATTGGCAGAACACTGCTTTTACTTATGCGCATTTTAAAATTTATCTAGTTTTGAGTACATCGGTTGAGTGCACCAAAGGTGCCTTCTGCAATATATTTATTTATTTATTGGTGTTTAAGGTCACATATTTCTGCACAATGGCTAATCATGACCACGACAGTTTTATGGGTGGACGAAGCCGGAATACCCGGAGTGAACCACCGAGCAACTGTCAGCTCCCCAACATACTAACTCCACACAAGCAGGGTTAGCGTTGGTTGAAAGCATGTGCAGCATCGACGTGCGGTACGCCTTAGTACACAATGCCACCGTGCCCCCGCGTGGGCAATGGGGGGGGGGGGGGGGGGTGTTGAGACATTTTTATCTATATGTCTTAATCATGTAAACCCACCTTCTTTAGAATTATTGAAAGAAAATCCAATTTTTTCGGACTTATATCGTGAAAAATGTCTTTCAAACAAACTAAAAAGTGTATACACGTAATTTGTCTCTTATTTTGATCGGCGGTGTTATGAATCTTATATATTCGGCACGTTCTGGAAGGAAACTGGTATGAGTAACTCCCGTAAACTTCGGTAGTAATTTTGTTTCGTATATTTGTAACGTGTGTCCAAATTTTAATGTCGTACACAAATTATTTGTCTAGTTATTATCGATTGAAGCGCCCGAGGCGAAAATCATCAACAGCCGAGTCCTGAAGGAGTGTACCGCTAACAGTGGGGTGGTTGGTCTCTTATCAACCTACTCACAATTGTTTACTACAGGCTTGCACTACAGTGGAAGTCCCTAACTCGGATAAAATACTCTATATTTTTGTCTTTCCCAAGCAATTTGGGAAAGAAAAGTGGTGCAAAAGCACCAAGAAAAAATAAGCCAAAACTGGGTCGGGAGCAACCGGCGCAGACCCAGTACGGGACGCTCTCTCCCAAGTACAACTCCACGACTTCCGTTGCCAGTGCGCATATACGTCGCTGAAGACTCATTCTTTTTGTCATCCGCCTTGTGTCGAGATGTTCTGCACGCTTATCAGTGTTTATCCAACTCGTTGATTGATGTTTCCTGATTCATTGTGTATCCGAGTATCCTTTGTATTCTCAGAAACAGTTTTTATTATATTCTCTTACATATTATATATCCATAATGTATTTTATATGTTCTCTCTCGTGTCGCGCGCGAATTTCGTGTGCCATGCGGTTCGGACTTAAATTATTTTTCACAATTATTGTCAGTGCTTAAATTGCTAATTTTTCTAATTGTGTTAGAGTTGGGTGTCAGCGGGGTACCGCTTTTGCAGTTTTTCTTCTCTCCTTTGAGAGTAGTCATCCTGTTGTGTGGTTCCCGGTCGACCGTCTGGGGTCTTAATTTCTGTCACCTTTCTCTCTTCTTTGGGGGTGTTCTGTTATCTGATTTCACCTTCTTTGCTCCTCTCACCTCTATGATGCCCAGGACGATTCCTTGTGGGCAATGTCTGCTGCCAAAGCATGTGGACGATTCACATTCTTCTTGTTCCTCCTGTAATGGGTGTTCGGCCGAGCGGCCATGTGGTGTCTGTGGACCATGGTCATCCATTTTCTGGGCGTCAGTTAACCGTGTCGTTCGTTCTCGTGGCCGTGCCTCCCGCTCCCGCTGGAAAGGCGAACGCGGTCGTTCGGGGGCTCCCGAACCGACCTTGTCTGGTGAGAGTTATTCCTCCTCCGTGGGGAATGTGCAGTCTTTTCCTGTAGTGGATACTGCGGGAGCCGTTGAGTGTTCTGGTGAAGAGATGCCTGGTTCCGGGACTACGGTCCCCCCTCCAGTCGACATCTGAGGCTGTCACTAGGGTTGTGACTCCTCCTTCGGAGCCGAGCAGGTGTGCTCTCTCCACTATTCCACCAGCCTCAACGACTCCCGACGTATCTACTACTACTGCTGGTCCGTCTGCTTCGTCGTCAGTTTCAGCCGGCCTCGGCTTTTCGCTGCAGGGGACTGCAGGAGTGTCTGGTTCTGTAGACGTGGGATATCGGCATCAGGCTTCCCTGACTTCAACTCGGCGAAGCTGGAAGGGGCAGCCGGCAGAACCCACCACTGTGGTCTCTTCGCCGTCGAGCACCACAGTTGTGTCTTTGGATTCGGATGTTCTTAGTGCAGACACTATGAACTCCGTGGCGTTTCCGTCCACTCATTCTGGCCACACGACCAGTTTTGGGGGACCAACGCCTTTTGTGCAGCCTGGACCGTCTGCCCCGCAGAGGTCCGTGGTGACTCTCATGAGTTCTCGCTATATTGATCCTCAGGGTGCCTCGTACCCCTATACACGTCTGCCTTCAGATGTTTCGGCTGCCGCCCGTCGTCCCGCGTCGGGTGTTTTGGAGGATCGTGACCCTTCGCTGGTTAAGAGGGTCAGAGGTGAAGCCACTTTGCCGGTTCGCTCCCCTGTCGAATCGGGCAGTGAGCTTAGGGAGGCCCTCTCCTTACTCACTTAGGTTCTGTCAAAGAGCCTTCCTGTTGCTTCTAGCGAGGCAGCGAGTGATTTCCTGGCGCCTCCTATGGCGCCGCCTCCCGGGATTGGAAAAAGGCCGGTTTCTGATCCCCCTGGTGTCCCGACACCATGGGAGGCGTCGGCTGGTTTGCCCACGATTGGCTATGTGTCTTCCGACTCTGGGGAGGAGTCCGACATGCTTGATGTCGAGGGCCAGAAGTCTTCGGACTTGGGGGCAGCTCTTGACTTTGTGTTTGGGTTTCTGCCTGATCTCAAACCAGCTAACCAGCCGACAGTGTCAGCCAGGGCGCGATCATCGGTCGCGCGCCTACAGCCTATGGAGCAACCTGCTTCTGGGCGCCTTCGACCGTGCCAGTCGGTACAGGCTGAGTTCCAAGGCTCTGAAGACTCCGTTCTTCACCAGGGTTGACACCTTTTTGCCCCCTGTGCGTTATCGTTCCTACGATTCCGCCAATCCGTCGGTCTGCCAGACTTTGACGGTTCTGGATCAGGACGCCTCTTCCCTCGGGCTTTCCAAGCCCAAGTCTGCCGTCATTCCAATGACGACTCTGGAGTCCACGTTGGGCTTATCTAGAGAGATGCTTGGCATGCTTTCTCTCTCAGATCACGTCGCCTCAGCTTTAGCTGCTTATCTGCCTCCCGATAAGTTTGACGAGGTACAGGCTCCTTTGCGTGTGCTGTCCAAGGCGCTCATACATCTTACTCAAACGCATGCCTGTAACACGGCTAATCTGGAATTAGTTCGAAGGGACGCTTTGCTGGACACAGTGCGATCCCTTCCCGAGGAGCGGCGCGCTGCTCTTCGATCTGCTTCTTTGGCAGGTCCGCAACTTTTCCATGGTTCCGTGTCGACGGTCCGGGATGACGTCCTACGTCATCCCAAAGATCTGCTGCTGTTTCGTCAGCTTGATCAGCCTTCTAGGGGAGGCACGGGCCGTTCCAAGCCTAACAAGTACCTTCTGCTTCCTCTGCGAAGCAAAAGGCTGGTCCTTCTGCCACGCTTCTACTTCTTACTTAAGGGGTAAGGTTAAAGGTCGGCAGAATCGAGGGAAGTCTCAGGATTCTTCATTTAGTAGAGGAGGTGGTTTCTCCTCTCGCGGGCCTCGTCGGGGCTCGAAATGAAAGTCCTCACCTCGACTCGTCCCAGGTTGGAGGAAGGATAGCAGAGTTCGCAGACCATTGGGCCACCATCACATCCGATCCGTGGGTGTTAGATGTTGTTCGGTCCGGGCTGCGAATATCCTTCCGACGGCACCCCACTCTGTCAAGGGTTCCTTTTCCAACCACAGTTCCTTCAGACGTTTTAGGTCGGGAACTTTTGTCCACGTAGATTGGCAATCTCCTGGCAAAGGGGCGATCGAGGTCGTCAAGAACATTGAGTCAGTGGGTTTCTATTCCCGCCTGTTCTTGGTGCCGAAGAAGGACGGCCGATTCCGACCGGTTATCGATCTGAGTATCTTGAACCAGTCTATCATTGCTCCCAAGTTCAGCATGGAGACTTTCAGGTCGGTTCGCCATTCAATTCACCAGGGAGATTTCGCTGCCAGCATCGACCTGCGAGACGCTTACTTCCACGTTCCGATGCATCGGGCGTCACGGAAGTATCTCAGGTTCGCATTTCTGGGGCGAGTTTACCAGTTCAAGGCTTTGCCTTTCGGCCTCAACCTGACTCCTTGGGCCTTCACCAGACTGATGTCGCATGTGATAGCGTTCCATCGCACACAGTCCGGGGTGACCACTTCGGCATATCTGGACGATATCCTCCAGAGGCATTCCAATGCTGCCTTACTGAAGTCGGATGTCGCCACTCTGTTGAGCTTGCTCACGTCGCTAGGATTCAGAGTCAACGAGGAGAAGTCGGACCTGGTCCCTTCTCAGTCGTTTTGTCATCTGGGGATGGCTTTCCAAACCCAATTCAATTTGGTAGCGGTTCCCCAGGCCAATGTTGTGATTCTCTCAGCTTTTGCTCTGACTCCGTCCCAGTCCACGTCCGCGACCGCTCGGAGTTTTCTCCGGCTGATCGGTCTCTGCGGTTCGGTGACGGATCTCATTCCTCTAGGTCGGCTGCGTGTCAGACCTCTCCAACACTTTCTGCTCAGTCGTTGGAGACCGAATGTAGATTCTCTGGATCTGGTGCTTCACTTTCCGGAATCTCTTTATCCTCACCTTCTTTCCTGGACAGATGTTCAGTGGATTGCGCAGGGTGTTCCATTGGACAAACCCACGTCCGATCGCGTTCTGACGGCAGATGCCAGCGATCTCGGATGGGGTGCGACGTTGGATCCTCTCGGTCTTTCCCTACACGGGATGTGGGACCAGGATCAAGCAGCTCTACACATCAACCAGAAGGAGCTTCTAGCTCTTCTTCTGAGTTTCAGGCAGTAGATCCCCCACCTGTCGAATCGCCAGGTCCTTCTGCTGTCCGACAATTCGACAGTGGTTGCTTACATTCGGAACCAGGGCGGCACGCACTCGGTTTCGATGTACGAATTGGCTCGGGATCTTCTACTGCTCGCTCAAGATGTTCATGCCGGAGTGATTGTTCGTCACATTCCCGGTCGTCTGAACGTCCTAGCCGACTCCCTATCCCGACAGGGCAGGGTTATTTCCACCGAGTGGATGCTCCACATGGCAGTGTTCCAGTCGCTTTGCGATCTCTGGGGACGTCCCCCACATCGATCTCTTTGCGACTCGTTGGAACCATCAGGTGGATACTTTCGTGTCCCCGTGTCCAGATCCTCTGGCTTTTGCCGTGGACGCTCTGTCACTCGATTGGAACGGTCTAGTCGGCTACGCCCTCCCGCCGGTTCCGATTCTGCCTCAGGTTCTACGTCTCCCGCTACGTCGCGACCTTCTTTGCCAAGGTCTCCCGAGGAGGTTTCACGTCGACCCGACTTCATTGTGCTTTCACGCATATCTTTTGTCAGGTCCTGTCTCCTCCGTAGAGGTTTTTCGAGACGAGCAGTGGAGCGCATTTCTTCTTCCAAGGAGGCACTCCACTGGTTTAGCTTATGCAGCTAAATGGAAGGTCTTCTGTCGATGTTGTGCTGATCAGCAGGTCCATGCTTTCAGAGACTTTTTCTTATGTGGGGAAGCGTCGTATCGGCACTAATCCTTACCTCTCCAAGCTTGTTCGGCACTTTTCTTTGAAAAGGCCTCGGACTTTGCAGCTTACCCCACGATGGAATCTTTCGTGGGTGCTGCTTTGCTTGGGGGGTGGGGGTGGGGGGGGGGGGCGCCGTTCGAACCTTTATCCCAGGTGGATATGCATTTTCTCACATATAAGACGGCGTTTCTGATAGCTTCTGCCAGACGGGTTAGTGAGCTTCACGCCCTCTCGGTTGACCCGGCCTTTTTAGGAGCTCTCCCAACAGTGTTACTTTTACCACTGATCGCTCTTTTCTGGCCAAGAATCAGTTACCAGATACTACTCCTCCTCATATTTGTATCAGGGCTCTTCCTTCTGTTGAGGGTAATCGCCCTTTGCTCTATCCGGTCCGTGCTATTCGCATTTATCTCGATCGGACACGTTTCATACGGAAAGGCAGGAAACGTTTTTTTTCTGTCTCTTATTCCGGGTCGACAGAAGATCTCTCCTCAATCCATTTCTCGATGGATTTGTCTTGCTATTCGTACGGCTTACGGTCGTTTAGCAGCTGGCGATTGTATTACCAATCGTATTTCTGCCCACGAGGTGCGGGCAATGTCCACCTCTTGGGCTTATTCTAACTCCGTCAAGTTGGCGGATGGATGTTATGCAGGCAGCCTACTGGAGAAATGCCTGAACTTTCTCCACCTTCCATCTGCGCCAGTTGCAGGAGCAGTCGGAGGACCTTTTTGCCTTGGGTCCTCTTTCTTCTACTCAGGCTGTTGTCTGCCATAGCCATTAGGCTTCTTGAAGGTCAGTTTCAGCCTTGCGCTGTTACTGCCCTTTTCTGTCTGTGTGTCACACAGGCCCATATGTCTCCTTTCATTGTCCTTTGCCAATGATTGCGACGTTATGGTTGATAAGCCTCGGGACCTCTTCCTTCTGCTTCACGGTTCCAGTGCACTGGGGTTATGTGTGGGTTGGTTATGCGATTCCCTCCAGCCTATTGTCTATTCAGCCTGTAGTAAACAATTGTAAGTAGGTTGATAAGAAATCTAAATTTTATAGTAAATTTCCTTTCTTATTGTACCTACTACAATTGTTTACATGGAGGCCCTCCCGTCTTCTTTACGGGTAAAGAATCCTTCCTCCCCGCTGATCACATAACTCTAGCATTGACGGATTCAAAAAGAATGAGTCTTTAGCGACGTATATGCGCACTGGCAACGGAAGTCGTGGAGTTGTACTTGGGAGAGAGCGTCCCGTACTGGGTCTGCGCCGGTTGCTCTCGACCCAGTTTTGGCTTATTTTTTCTTGGTGCTTTTGCACCACTTTTCTTTCCCAAATTGCTTGGGAAAGACAAAAATAGAGAGTATTTTATCCGAGTTAGGGACTTCCACTGTAGTGCAAGCCTGTAGTAAACAATTGTGGTAGGTATAATAAGAAAGGAAATTTACTATAAAATTTAGATTTTCTGTGACGCCCGGAAAGTATTTATTTCAAGGCATTAATATTTATATTTTGCTACTGCCTCCACGTTATTGAAATAGGAGCGTTCCAGTCTTGTCCTTCCTTCCGTTTAGCGCATGAAGAATTCGGACGCTTTCTTAATTGAAGTATAATTATAGAAACGCGTTATGATGGAATGACTCGAAAGCCAAACAATCAAACCCACCGCGAGAAAGTAAATTCCAGTAATCCACCCTCCACGTACTGTGTACAACCTGACTTGAACTCCGGCGATTCGGCTTCGGCAGCTGCATACACTTTTCACTGTGGTAATTTCTGTATACACCTTCCCGGACCCCGGCTGTTGATTTTCGCCTCGGGCGCTTCAATCGATAATAACTCGATAAATAATTTGTGTAAATTAAAATTTGGACACACGTTACAAATATACGAAACAAAATTACTACCGAAGTTTACGGATGTAACTCGTACCAGTTTCCTTCCAGAACTTGCCGAAAATATAAGATTCATAACACCGCCGATCAAAATAAGAGACAAATCACGTGACCAAATAGTCTTTCTGAATACACTTTTTAGTGTTTGAAAGACATTTTTCACGATATAAGTCAGAAAAATGAAAGAAATGGATTTTCTTTCACTAATTCGAAAGATGGGTTTATACGACATATAAATATCTCGTCAACACTTTTGCATTAAGGGGATATTTGATTTCTGTATTCACCAATTCCGGACTCGGACTTGGCCTCTGTATACTCCTTTTAGTGATAGCCGGCAATGGGGGTGAAGTGTATTGCCCAAGTACAGAACGCGGTTGCCGCAGGTGGGATTCGAACCGAGGACCTCTCGGCTTGCAGCCTGCACCTCCTCCTACTCAGTGACCGCGTCCCCGCCTTATGCATTGCTCTATCATTGTAGATGGCGCCTGATTCACTAAAGCGACAAGTTATCCAGATGGAAACTTCACTCTGTGTGTGTTTTAGTATTAATCCACCCACCGCATGCTGTATAGAATGGAAGAAAAAGAGAAATCAGAATATTCAAATTTGCACGAATCCCAGTGACGGGCCCACAATGCTCCACATGTCAGACACCCTCAAAGGCGGCGGAGCCAGGGGACCCGTGCCCCTCCACTTTTTTCCACATATGTTTTGCAGTTACACAATTAGTTAAAATGGGCGCATGCAAACCTGTCAATATACATGCATTCCTGTAACATTATTTGCAAATCCAAACAATATTTAGCCAAAGAAACCCACTTTCGGATGCTTCGGTCCGTTTCTTCTACTTAACTATCTTCCATCCCGAAGGCTGGTCTTTGGGTTGGAAGATGGTTGAAGTAGAAGAAATGGGCAAGCCAGTAACCACACAGCGGTATATTCATCCAAACGAGAGATTATAGCGAGTCATGGTACATTTACCGATATACGATTTTAACCTTTCTCACACTGGGTCGAACTATGGTAGCATTGTAAATTTGTGCCCCTCATCTTTTATCGAGCTTCTGCCACCTCTGGACACCCTACTCCATTTTATTACAGGTA
The DNA here is from genome assembly GCA_031216915.1 of Pictodentalium vernedei. Classification (NCBI taxonomy): domain Eukaryota; kingdom Metazoa; phylum Mollusca; class Scaphopoda; order Dentaliida; family Dentaliidae; genus Pictodentalium; species Pictodentalium vernedei. The sequence continues at coordinate 177,825,554 of CM062294.1, forward strand.
CTGTGAAAGAAGACATGGATGTCATAGAAGATTTCCTAAAGCATAATGTTGATTGCAGCTCCATCACAAGAGCTTGTGATGTGTTTTTTGCAACCGAATCTACTTGCATCTCAAGGTCAGCGATTTTTCAAGTTTTTGTATGTGTACGTTTGCGGATAGATTTATAATGAAATTACCAGAAACAGCCAATGCACTGCTCAAATAGGAGTAGAATATGTTAACCGTCCTCTCTGTCGCTCTTTCTCTCTCTTTGATATTAACTGACCGAATTGAGTATGCCCAAACATCAGATATACGGTGGCCGGTTACGCAGGCTTTGATCCAAAGCTTTTGAGGACCAGAATTTCTTCAGTACCATCTTCCAGTAATTGAATCCAACCTGCACAGGGTCTGAGTCCTGAACCTATTCCATTGGGTACTGGTACATACATGTGGATACAAAACTGTCATTACATATGTTTTTACGGGGTTTGATCGAGGACAGGCTGTCAGGACAGGTTGAAGTACCTCAATTCCAGCAACCTCAATAGTTCTGTGTTGCTAGACAAATAGTCGGATACCACTAATGTTGGGTGTCCCTGGAATTATAAGAGGTTTTGGTCACTCCAATGGGTCCTTAGTCTGGAAAGGGCTCTTCCCGGTTTCCGTGACTTAGCTCATTTATAACATCTAAATGAGCTGAGTATGACTTTTTGCAACACCAGGGTTTAATGCAAGAAAACAGGGAAGAGACTTTTTCTCCAACTTTTGTGAGTCGGACAAGTCGAAATAACAAAGATCAGTTAAAACATCAGTGAAATGACTCTATCTTCAGATTGTGGTAGACATCCCTATCTCGACAATAGTCGGCCATATCGTGACAAATTACGTGGCTTTTCCCCACACTTGGACACATTTTCACAGCCTGTGACACTTTACTGTCTTCAGTATTTGGTGCATATTTTAGGGCACAATGCACAAAGGATATTTTCTCGGGAATCTGGACTTCTTTTGGATTTTGTCAATTTTGTTGTAAATAGTTGCCAGTTGTCAGAGCAAAGGAGATTGCGCATTGGAATATCCATCAGAGTAATGGGGAATATGCCCTTTAGAAGTATGTGTGTTTTACCCCAAACATAATCCTAGTAGTTTGCATTATACATCCAACACACACAGGTATTCGGTGACCAGTGTTTGGGAACTAGTGGAACCATTGTTTGGGGACTAGTAGAGACCATTGTCCCGGGGACTGAAGTTTTGTGAGCCAGTATCAGATAACCAGTAAGACAAACTGACTTTAGAATATTATTATCAGCTGTCTCCTACCACAATCAGCTAATACTTTTGGATCTCAGCAACAGCGAGCCACCCCAATCAATACTACTGAATGATGCTACTGAGCCTATCCTATTTCATGGACTATTGACTGCTGTCAACCCGTCTCTTCAAATAACAAGTTCTAGAAACTATATTTAGTGAATTTCCAACTATAGGGTGGGACTGGGAGGGGGAACTCCCCTCCCAGTCCCTCCCCCTAGTTGGAAATTCACTGCAGAGAAAAAAATTGAAAATGAAGCCATGAAAGGGGGCATAAAAAATTTATTCTAAAAAAATAAATAGGGTGGGACTGGGAGGGGGAACTCCCCTCCCAGTCCCTCCCCCTAGTTGGAAATTCACTACAGAGAAAAAAATTGAAAATGAAGCCATGAAAGGGGGCATAAAAAATTTATTCTAGTAACTGAAATGCAAAAACATTTATGATAGAATTATCAGGTTATTATTATTTGATATTATTCTGGGAATTGATTTTTTTCTAAACAACTGCTCAAGCTGAGAACTTTGAGCAATCCACACTCTCCTACTATTAAATCAGGTCTTATGCAGGAATGATCAATCTTCGATGTTTCATCATTCTGTAACTGTGAATGATGGAATTAACTCAGGATAACAATTTTTCTTGATGCAATTCTTTTTTTATTACGATATGTAAACATACTATAGAAATCTTGTACCGATTGACATCATGCATACTTATGATGCTGGATATTGCATACACTGTAGTTGTGAATAGTGACAGTTGGAATTTTTGCAGATTTGAATCCAAGTTGGAATTTTTGGAAGTAAAGTAGACAACAGCATCACCAAAGAAACTCGAAAATCCAGATAGATGGAATTTCTAACTACTCATGACTTGCCCTCTGAATTTCCAAATGTAGGAAATTTTGGCCAGGACTGAGGGGGTGACACACCTGTCATCACATCCCTGCACCCCATACCCCCAACTGTTGGCAGTTATTTACTTCTGGATAAACACATATAATAGTCATGACACATTGACTTCCCCAATTCTCATTTAACTAGCATGTGCTGTCCTCCAAGTTGATGATGCTGAGAACACAACAACAACAATCTGGGCCCTCCAATTATTTAGTTATTGGTGTTTAAGGTCACATATTTTGGCACAATTACTAATCTTGGCTGCAACGTGGAAGTAAAGTCAAGTTTAGACAATTGTTTATACCAATGTTGCCCATTTTAGGGGACTTCCACCCCAAGCATTAGTGACTGGGTCCTGTTTTACAAGTAAAAAGGAGCTTGTTTACCACATTAACAAGCACTGCTTCACTTCCCGGGGTTCCCACGGTGGTGGGACCTCCATTTGTATGGCGTACTGTGTTTGTCACATAAGTCCAAATTGATATCAAGACTCCAACCCAGAGGGACATGTCCTGCTTGGAAAACATATTGTTGTCAAACTGTTCTACACCCCCACCCCTTAAGTTACTCCCCTGGTTGTGGTGACATTCAGTTTTCACGTTTATTATGACCAGGTGACCCTTCTGTGAGAATTGTTTCCTTTTAGTTTTTAATAATTATCATTTCAGAACTGTTCCAGAAGAGGTTACACTTGGAATTTTGAAAGCAGAATTGAGTGGCACAATTGCAGAAAACTGGAAATATGGTGATGATTCGACACCACAAGTTATCTCGCATTTGATCGGAAGTATGATGTCACTGGCTGTGTATTCATCAGATGGAATGTTAGCAGGTTATGTTCTAGAGAAACAGGATGGCAGCATTGGCATGTTATATATCCAACCACAGTACAGACGGAAGGGATATGCCACAATACTAATGTCTTCATTCGTCAAAGAGCTTCGCAAACAACAGAAATCCATTTATGTTATTCTTGATAAGGATAATGTGATATCTAAATTATTTCATGAAAACCTGGGATTCTCCAAATCGGAAATAGAAATATGCTGGGGAGTTTTTCTACCCAAACGGCAAGTCTGTGAGCAGGAAGTTCCGATGTGCTGTCAGTTGGATAATATCATGTGTTCATAAACTCTATGTGAAAAGTATAAAGCTTATACTAATTGGGCACCTGCTGTTTGGTAATTTTAACCCTTTACGTAATATAACGGCCTAAAGTAGCCAGCACTATGCACTAAAATTTCCATTCATTGTTTTTTTACTTTCATTTTTCACTTCAAAAACATAGCTTATGACACCTCATTGGAATGAGGTCATTGAGTTGTTGTGGGAGGTGTTGGGAGCAGGGAAAAGCATATGTATGTTTTTAAAAAATCTTCTACAGGTGGATGCATTGACTCAAAATTTGGTTAACCCTTTACCCAACGAATCGACAAATTTAAACAAAACCATACCATGTGACCCCTCATTGGAACGAGCTCGTAGAGCTTGTTCCAACGAGGGGTCACATGATATGGTTTTGTTGAAACGTTTTGAAAAAATGATATTTAAAATAATAAATTTTGATATCGTCTGTGTTGGGTAAAGGGTTAAGAGCTTCCTTTTGAAGTACAGAATAAAATTTACTTGAAGAACGTTGGGGATATTTGCCGTTATAATGGTAGTGCCATTATAATGGGAGGAGGATTTTTTGCCATTGCAATGGGAGGGGCCAGTTTGAATGTAATTTGGTATGCATTACGAGTTAGTGATACAGGATTTCTTTTGGGTGTCTGACGGGGCCGAATATGGGACCCTTTCCCCATGGCATTTTGACAAGATTTTTCCCAATTCAAACTAAAACTTTCCCAATCCTCGTCCCCATTGAAACAAAAATTATACTTAACAACCTAACAAAGAATAAAAAGCATTTGAATTCAAGGACAGACGACAGGTATGTTCTTCTTTTACCCTTAAAGATCTAATTCTGATTTGATCTGTTTTTTCTGCAACAGAATAGGTGCCCCAACAGGTAAGTTGTAGATACACTTGCAAGTTACATTCAAACAATCTTCTCAGTTGTTTCTAGGCATGTCTTGGCTGCCTATAGATGCAGCCAAAACATGTTTAGAAACCACTGCAATGTCACTGAATGTAGCCCATGCATGCTCTCGGTTCAAGTTGAAGGTAATAATTCTTAATCTTTGTGTATTTCTCTAGACTAACAGACTTCCACACGTGTGATGGCAATAGCTTATCTTGACTATTAAGCTAAAAAAAATTAGTCATTAGCCTTTTGGTAACACACAGGCTGAACAAAATTTCAAGTGTCATTTTTTTCCAGAACTGCATGGATAATGTACATGTAATTACTATTTGTAATTAGTATTTACAGTAGAACCTGTCTTGAGAGACCGCCCTTTGGGCCACACAAAAGTGGTCTCTCAAGACAGGTGGTCTCTCATAACAGGTTTCAGGTTTCCTCAAGTCAGTGAATAACCAACCACAAAATTCAGAAATGGAGAAGAATAGATTTTTGTAATTACTTTGTAGTTCTTTTTATTAAGTTTTTATAACAAATTGAACTGGACTGTTATAAAAATTATAAAAATAAATTAGTGTTGAAAATCTTCATTAGAAGATTTTCAACACTAATTTATTTTTATAATTTTTATAACAGTCCATTTCAAATTTGTTACAAAAAGATTTTCAACACAAATTTATTTTTATTCCTATCTGTCACTTTTCAGGTATGTATGAAATTGTTTATTCAGCAATAAACTTAATCTTTTCACAGGGGTCATATAAAAACATCTCAATCTTTAATGAGTTAGCAATTGAATCCCAATTAAGAGCTTTTAATACCTTTAATTATGTTAGTTTAACCACAATGGATTTTCCAATTCCAGAGCAGGTAAAACGTTTTTGTCATGGTTTCAGTCTTCAAAGGGGCGGTCTCTCAAGACAGGTCTATTATGGCAGAAAAATACAAGTTGGTACCAGGTCACAGTGGTCTCTCAAGACAGGTGGTCTCTCAAGACAGGTGGTCTCCCATAGCAAGTCCATTATAGAGTAAACCCAATCGGTGCCTGGTAGATGTGGTCTCTCAAGACAGGTGGTCTCTCAAGACAGGTTTTACTGTATACCATGATCGTTGTATGTATTCAACATCACGAGATACAATATACATATCAAGAATTGTGCTAGTACTCTACAAGTGTAATCAGGAGTATGTGAAAGAAAACATCTAATTGGTAACTACACATTTGAGTGACATGATGTGATGGAAATGCTCCGACACAAATCACTGTCAAGCAAAAAAGTACAGTTGCCATGAACTGGTTGTAAACTACGCATGGGCAGTGATTTCATGCATGCATTTACCGGGTAATAAAAAACATCATCAGCAAAATTTTACTTAATGAAGCACTGTGTACAATCCGGTGCTTCATTAATTGCATTTTTTTATGATTATTCTTATAATTAGTGTTTGGAATCTAATATTATTGCATCCGTGGATATACTGTCCACCTGTGCAAAGTGACCAATCCACGGAGTCGAACTGTAAACAGACTGCCAAAGATGATATTTTTCTTAAAAAATATCTTCATTCACTCAGTTCAAGTGCAATCATGGTATAAATACAGAATACATCTCAGATATAGCCTGTGGGGAGGTGTGGAATCAGTGACCCTTGTGCATTTTGCGTGCACCTTTGGCACTTGTGAAAAACACTCCAACTCAAGTCAGTGATTCCAGTCCACTGTACTCCACTCATGTATTCTGTCTATTTAAGAGCTGTATAATCAAATGAGGCAAAAAAATTGATCAGCTTTATTATAGGGCTCCATATGAAGGATACCTCATTTTGACTTGGTGGTTTATTGAGAAAACATTAAAAAAACTTCTCTCAAATCCCAGCTCCAAAAGCTTCCATATTTGATATACTACTCACATTTTGCTCTGAATTACCTCATATTCACCAACATAATTTGTACATGAAAGGAAAATGTGTGCATTATTTGTTTATTTATTGGGGAGCAATGACACTTTGCAGTCTGGTCATATCAAGTTGTACAAGTTTACGGGTAGAGGAAGCCAGAGTACCCATAGGGAACCAATCAACAATGCTGAGTATCTGTCATACTCTGATTTATCATCCTGGCACAAGCAGGGTTAGCACTGATTGAAGGCAAGTGAACCACGGGCATACAGCAGGTCGACCATGATGTACATGTCAGCATAACACTAACCTTCAACTTTTGCTAACCGCATGTCAGGATGGTAAATTTACTAAATTACTCACCATTGCTTAGTAGTTCTCAAAGACTCCCTGCACTCATACGATTGTCATGCTCCGAGGTGTAGCAAATTGCTGTTAAACCTTAATGAACAAATAAACTATACACCTTTGACCTTTTATGTATCAAATAAATGTGACTGGAATATAACATCCTTGCGAATATGAGTTACACATGTGTTCAAATCGTGCCTCTGGTGTCATATGTAGGAAGTCTTAACCCTTTACCCAATGCAGACGATATCAAAATTTATTATTTTAAATATCACTTTTTTAAATTTTTCAAAAAATTTCAACAAAACCATATCATGTGACCCCTCATTGGAATGAGCTCAATGTGCTCGTTCCAATGAGGGGTCACCTGATATGGTTTTGTTGAAATATTTTGAAAAATTTAATTTTTTCAACTGCTCAATTTGCATATTACGCCGGCGGATGCGGGCGACTCGTTAGGTAAAGGGTTAAGGACCCATTTCTATGGGCAGCCAGGACTTGCCAAGAAACCATGGCTAAGCCACCAGACTTTCATGGATGGTACAGTGTGATAGACAAATCTGGAAAATTTCTCAGACCCTTGAGAGCTAATTAAGGTGGCCCAGATTTTAACACTATTGGTAATGGAGAAAACGTTTAAATATAGTTTCCCAAACCACTGCTTCAATTGCTTCCATATTTGATATACATATGTATGGCATCAATGTACAGATGATTTAAAAGTTTATTCATCAAAGCAGTGGGGTCATATTTATTGGTATTAAAAATCTCTGCATAAACTAGTGAGCCAGATGCTTTAATGTATGAAATGTAGCATCTTTATGCTGAAGACTCATCAATTTGTTCATGTAAAGTTAGGGGCCCCACATTTTACCAAAGAGATCAGTGTGAGAAAACATTAAAAATCTTGTTCTCCCAAACCATGGCACCAAATACATCTATATGTGTTATATATAACTGTAAGAATGATGTACAGATCCCAAATCACTACGATATGTACTATCACTGCAAGGATGATTTACAAATTTCTTAAATCCAAAGCATCATGTTTAGTAAAGGGAGGTGGAGGGTGGGACTCTATTTTTGAACACTTTGGTAATGGGGAAAACATAAAAATCTTCTTTTCCTCAACGTATATATTACTCAAGAAACTCCCATATTTGATAAATAACTTGCTTGTAATGTTAATGACAAGTTTGTTCAAACCAAGCCAACTGATAGCAAATTTAATACTATTTGCAAAACATCAAAAAATCTTCTCACCCAATACCAATGCTCCAAATGCTGCCTTCACATTTTGACATAAGACATCTCTGCAAGGATAATTCACATGTTTGTTCACATCGAGCCTGTGGCATCAAATCTTGGGTTTCATTCAGCCCCAGCTTTTAACACAAAAACAATGTGGTTAATGGAGACATCTTTTTAAAATCTATCAAATCACTGCTCCAAAGGCCGACATGTTTTATATGTAACAACATTGTAAGGTTGATTCAAAAGTTTGTTTAAATCAAGTCCCCTGGGTCATATTTTGGGGTGTTGTGGGTTGATTTCCAGATTTTAACACAGTGAATAATGCATAATACATTAACTGGTCGATGCTAAATTATTTTTCAAAGGTGATTTGACAGATGGGTATTTTTTTTTAAAAGGGACCATGCTACCAGCATGAGTAGTCTTTGTTTAGCATAATTTTGTTGATAAATGTTTTGTTACAATTTATTGGAGATTGCCAATAGCACTCTCCAATAAATTGCAACCAAAGAATTTTATATAATTTAATTTTCTTTTGCTGCTGAACAATCATCAAGCTAATACAGTGTAAAGCCACTAAAGTGGCTTCCATCACTTTTCAATAGGGCCATGTTAGTGGCTTCTAGCTCTTAACAAGTTGAAATATCTTCCCAAACCACTGCCACGATTGCAGTCAAATGCAAAACAACTTACAATATGAATTTGGTGGTTTGTGATCATGAAAAATGAACTGTATATATTTTGCTAAAATGACACAACATTTGATATGGGTGGAAACTTTAGTTGACATATCAAGGTTATTGTGACAAAAGAAAGAACATTTTCTGGTACATTTTATTCTGTTTTTTTTATAATATAAAGTAACATATAAAAAATATTCATCATAAACAAGTATACTGTTTAAAAATTATATATATGTATATGTAGCATAAATTTATCTTTAAATAGTTTTAAAAAAAAAAACAGACTACGTTCCGCTAATGTAACTGATTGGATTTCATATCTACTACATTCAAGGATTTATTATTTCTGTGTCTGCTGCATTATGTCTACTTGTAAGTTCAACAGTACAGTTGAACCCTGTTAACTGAAGAGCCACTTCGTCAATGAAAATTAATCAACTAACAGGAGTAATCAAATAACAAGGATTTAAATAGTTTTCTGTATTCTGGAGATAAACTTGAGTATTTGTTTAATTATATCTTATTTGCTTTTGATGCTCTGTCAAATAAGATACTCTACATTAAAAGCCTGCACTGGATGTACTTCCCTGCAGGAACTACTGGGAAGTGAAGCAGTGCCTGTTCACTGAGGTAAACAGTCTCTGTTTTACTGGTAAAATAGGACCCAGTCACCAATGCTTGGAAGATGCAAACCCTCTCTAAAATGGGCAGCATGGCTTATTAACACTCACCCCTGGTATTGAGTTGATACTTGTTGTGGTCATGATAAGCCATTGTGTCAAAATATGTGACCTTAAACACCAATAAATAAATAAACTGGATGTACTAAGGCCAAATAGGTCTATACACAAACGCAATTCAGTGACTGTCAGCGTAATGTCTTGACATATTACAAGTTTGTTTATTCACTTAACAGCAGTTTACTCTTTAACCTCCACCAGATCAAATTTGTACAAACTCTTTAATTCACTTAACAGCAGTTTACTCTTCAACCTCTAACAAGTCAAATTTTTGCATGATTTTTTATTCACTTAACAGGAATATATTCCTTAAACTATAACAGGGCAAATTTGTACCAACATTTTTATGCACTTAACAGGAGTTTACTCTTTTACCTCTAACAGGTCAAATTTGTACGAGATTGTGCCTGTGGGCATTCTCCAATAATCTGTGATAAAATAAATTGTGAATTACAAAATCAGACCACTAAAAATAATCTAGTCCTCAACCAGTTAACCTAAAACAGGTCAAATTTGTGCCAAAGGTATGGTACATGGTTTTATGTTTGGATATTATATTCAATTAAGAGCTATTGAATTAAGTGTACCATGCAACACAGTATTGTGATCACAAAGGTGGTGGTTTTCTCGATCAGATTGTAATCGGGTTGTGATACACTCATACACCGGTGGGTTGAGAGTACATAAATTAAAACATTGCAAAATCCATACCGAAAAACAAATAAAATAAATAGCATCTCATATTCAATGTTTATGTTTAGGGGCCTGTGATAATTTGATTCTATTTTGAACCTTTAGGCCTAAAAAAATAAAAAGTCTGTTTCTCAGGCCCTCCCGCATGGTCCTTTTGGCTGCCGCATGCTCTCTTTTTATAACCAATTTAAACTTAAAAAAATTAAAATTAAATGGTTTATGTCTGATATTTTACCCAAGTTAAAAAAATTGATGAATTTGTCCCTTGAGTGCAAGAAGGCTTTGCAATGCTTTAGGATTGCAAAGCCTTCTTGCACTCAAGGGATGAAGTACATCACCACCCATGCTATTCTGTATATTATGAGGACAAAAACTTGAACCAAGAACATGAACTTTTGATGGCAAAAAAGAAATTACTGAAATAAAAAATAAAATAAAAAACCGCTCGCACCCATGCAATTTCACAAATAATGGCCTGAGAACCAGAAGATCGACTTTGTGTGGCCTTAGTTGCTATTTGATTCGATATGAAATCAGCTGCTCGATTCATTTTCCGTTGAATCTTTTCACAGGAATGTAGCCTGGTGCCAGTCATTGATGTTATAGCACAAAAAATATAGTTGACATGGAAATTGTACATATAAACTGCCAAATACAAAGGCTTAGTGTAATTTTTGCTTTCTTAACATTCCGAGCAGCTACATTCATGCCACTGCCCCTGTAAAATCCAGTCTCACTAGCCACTACCACTCTTGAGAGCAAATTATATTGTCCAAACAATGCTGATGATGAGTTGTGGCTAGCCCTGTGCAGTGCCTAGTGTCGGTAATTTTTGCACCTATTCCTTTTGGTTTTTGATGAAGTATAATATGGTTGTTGATTCAATGTACTCTAAGACCTGGCATTCTTAAAAATGCGGGAGGGCTAAAAATCGTTCTCCTCACATGGCCTTGGGGAGAGATTAGCTCTCCTCAAGCTTACAAACGCTAAAAGTGGCAAAATGAAGTTGTACTATTAATGAATTCTGCCTAGTGGGCTTTGTACATTTTATTTGGTGCTGCTAACCAGGTAGTCTCGGTGAGATGGCTACACTGCTCCTCCCACACCTCCGGGCCTTGTTAAGGCCCGGAGGTGAGGGAGGGGCAGTGTGGCCATATTGCAGAGACCACTAACATAGAGATCTGAAAATCTGTGGGTTTTAGGAATAAGCTGTTGTGGTAATCATTATTTTCTAAGGCTAGGAGTGCTACTTTTCGCCCTTCTCAATTTTTTTAAGGCGAGCAGTAGGCGGGCGAATAAATCGCTCTCCTGAAAACGCCAGGCCTATACTCTCATATCACATTCCCAACCAGTGCTTGCTGATCTTACTCTTAGAGTGTTTTTGGCAAAGTACAATGAACATACTATTAATTGAAAATAGACAAGGTGCAATGCCACTGGTATCCCCCACCGAGAAGTGGTTTACTAAAAAGGGGACTAAGTTGTTGGGGGTCCATCAGCATACCAAAGATATATACACTACTAAAGGTACCATTCAGAATCCATAAAAACAGAAATTTTCGAAGTCGAAAAAAGCCTATAACTCTAGAAAAGATGATTGGACAAAAACCCATTACTTGTGAATATCCTTTCCCCCATCATGGTTCATCAGCATACCAAAGATCATTCAAATCCGACATGCACCAACCATGATACAGAGGTGTAAAGTTGTTATGGACAGATGGACGAATGGCGAAAGTAAAAAAAGGCCCATAATTCTAGAAAAAATGATTGGACAAAACCTGTTAACTGGTAGAGTGCTGGAAGCCCATATTTGGGCTTTATTCTGAAGTGCAGGTACTGCAACTTATAGGCTTCAAATTCAGTGGCTGTGCATCATATTATCTTTGAAGTGATATTGCTTAGTCTGTTAAAAGATTTGCCTTGTTACAATTTATAGGAGAGTGCCTGTGGGCACTCTCCTATAAATTGTAACAAGGCAAAGAAATGTAAAAAATCTTTGGTGGCCAAATAAAATTTAGCACTCTACCAGTTAATTGTGAATATCCTTTCCCCCATGATGGTCCATCAGCATACCAAAGATCATTCAAATCCGACATGCACTGACCAAGATACAGAGGTGGTCTAAAGTTGTTAAGGACGAACGGACAGACTCTATTGCTAGATCTCCCGCAAAACTTTATTTGGTGGGGATAAAAATGCTTTTTATTTTTGGAATTCGCTTTAAAAAAATTTCTACAATCCAGTATAACTATTTCTATTAGTTCCTTGAATCCTGCACCCCATGTAACCAACTAAAGCTGTTCATTTTTACAGCCTTACTCAATGTATATTTTCATGTACAGTTAAAACCATAAGTCCTGTCACGAACTGTGCACTTATCTAGGCTTAATTGCATGTAGGAATTGCGCGCAATTGCCATATCGAATGGCATCCAAAGCACAGCAGGTTCTCCTGGTTACTCACAGCAAACGCAGGCAATGTTTCTACCAATGGACCTCCGGGTTACCCGGAGGTCCATTGGCTGAAACATTGCTTGTGCACAGGCCATTTGTACAGAATTTGATAGCCTTACTATAGTCATAACGCGTAGATTAACGTGCAGATCGACGTGCTATTTGTGCACATTTCATGACAGGACTTCTAGTTTTAACTGTAGTTGTGATATGGCAGCCTATCAAGTAATCCTGTGCAATGCCTATTTTTAACCAGTGTGAATGTTAACTTACCAAGTAACTCTGCACACCGCACTGCACAGGGTTAGGCTCTCTCTTATTTCTGGTTATAGATAAGATCATATAAATAAGATCATCTCTATTATGCAACTATTATTATTCATTTATTTATTGATGTTTAAGGTCACATATTTATGCAAAATGGCTAATCATGACCGTGACAGTTTTATGGGTGGAGGAAGCTGGAGTACCCGGAGAGAACCACCGAGCAGCTGCCAGCTCCCCAACATCGTAACTCCGCACTGCAGCACAGGCAGGGTTAGATTGGCTGAAGACATGCGTACCTATATATTATTATGCAACTGAACTTGTACATTGCACAACCTTAGTGAGTGTACATTTTCATATGAATGATACGACAGTTACCAGCATTGCACAGGCTTAGTGACACTTTCTGGTTACAAAAATTATCATTATTAACTAAGTTAACCCTGTGTACTTTGTGAAAATATTATCTACATCAATTCTTTACCCAAAGTAATGGCCAAAACCAGCCAGTACTATATTCTCAAAAAGCATTTAAACTCAGCTTATGACCCCTCATTGGAATGGATAGTGACAATTTTTTTTTTTGTGAATTCCAAAATTGAAAGCATATTCTATTTTCAGTTAATACAGAGAGTAATCTCTTGACTGGACTGGTTATGTGAAATAAGAGAGGTGAGGGACGTTGTACAAACACAAGTGCGTAAATCCGCACGAGTGTTTTACAATATAGTCCCTCGCCTCGAATGAATTATTCCACATAACCAGTCCAGTCAAGCGATTACTCTTATTACTTTTCATTATTAACGATAACTGTATTATTTAACCCTTTACCTAACGTAACAGCCAGCGCTATTCTAAAAAATCGGCAATTAATTTTCATTATTTTTTTCATTTTTTGTCTCTAAAACATAGGTTATAACCCCTCATTGGAACGAGCTTGTCGAGCTCGTTCCAATGAGGGGTCATAACCTATATTTTTGAGACAAAAAATGAAAATAATAGCTATTCAAGAATTTTTTTGCAAGTGTCGTCTGCTTTTCATATTAGGTAAAGGGTTAAAAAAACAATGAAGTCCCCATTACACACACGGCAAAGCATCTTCGTTTGCGAGCACGGATACATGACACAATTGTTGATTGCATAATTCACTTGTGAAGTTATCGTTTATAATCAAACCCGGAAATCACAGTATGTGTGGTGTTCATACATTTTGCAGTCTGGCAGTCACTTGCCATTGCTTGGTGGTTCTCTCTGGGTACTCTGGTTTCCTCCACCCATAAAACTGTCTGACATGAGGTGACCCTAGCTGTCCAAAGTGTTGTTAAACCCCAATAAATATGCATTTTTTACAAAGTATTAGCAGATAAGATTTGATTGTTTTGAACATGTATATTGTATCATATTGTATCAAATGCACAAAAATTGGGTAGAGTACTATATGGAACCTGACAAAATTTCATTTTTTTTTTTACCCGACACTGCTTCTGTGAAAACCAGATCATGATTAGATAGAATAGATAAAGTACAAAAATTAAGTGGTTGCAGGAATTCCATCTCCAGTGACACCTTTTGCATCTTGGGCCCATACTAGAAGTACTGCAAAGCCTTCCAACAGAGGGTTGATTTACACTACAAAATTATGCTTTGTTCGATTTCTTCATTGGACAAATTTTTACATTTTCCGAGAAACTCAGTGGGCTATTCTTGCCTCGACCAGTTCCGATACAGGGACTTAGCTAGAGGGTCTTCAGTGGGTGGGGGTAGGGGGTTGATCAGTTAGATTTCCAATGGGGGTTGAGGTGCCAGCATGACACGTCCAGAGGGTCACAGGGTGGTGTTGGGGGAGAGTTTGGATGGGGGTATCTCCCTCTCAATGGTTGGCCTCCCCCAGGGGCAATTTTCCATGAGTTTTCCCTTACACTGATCAGGCTACACAAGAACTATATACTGACAGCTATTCAGCCAATACCTACTCCTTCCAACTGACTGGCTGTCATTTGGAAGGAGTAGGTACTGACTGAATAGCTGTCGGTAGGTACTGACTGAATAGCTGTCGGTCTCTTGTCCTTGTGTTGCCTGGTCATTGTTAGGGAAATGATTTCGAAAAAGCGGACCAGTCATAGAATCGATTCGGAATTTTAGACAATTTTGTCAGCTAATTGGAAAAGCCTGAGAATTTGATCGAAAATTGGAAAATCACTGGCTCTGACCGAAAAAAATATGACAAGAGCAAATAGAACTGATATTATTCAGTTTCCAACTTTTGGAATCTACATCACTGAATTTCCGACTTTTAAAATTTTAGGCGATAATTGGGTGGGGATGGGGGATAAGACATACCTGTTCCTTGTATAACAAGAACATCTGTATCAAGAAATGACTGGTGTGTTCTATGGAAGCCCTAAGTGTGTTCAGTTAACTGGTAGAGTGCTGCTCCGCCTCTAGCTATGTCCCTGTTCTGAACCAGTATAACAAGAACATCTGTATAAAGAATTGACTGTTTTGTTCTTCTGTGGGATGCCTATGTATGTTCAGTTAACTGGTGGAATGACACTTTATTTTTCAATGGTGATTTGCAACACAAGTATTGTTTTTAAAGATTCTATTGCTACTAACAAATGAAACCTTCATTTAGCAAGATTTTGTTCATAAATAAATGATTAGTTGCAATTTATTGAAAAGTGCCTCCTCTTGGCACTCTCTAGTAAACTACAACAAAACCAATTTAAACAAGCATTTCTTGTCCTACTGCTCAGCAAACATCACATTAATGCATATACTATCATGACTCTATCGAAAAGTGTTGAAAACCACTTTAGTGACTTTACATAGCAAGCATTAGCATGCTGTTTCTTGGCAGTAGAACAAAGAAGATATTAAATTGTTTTGTTAGAATTTATTGGAGAGTGCCAACAGGTCCTCTTCAATACATTGTAACAAATAAATTATTTATGAAGAAATCATGCTAAACTGAGGCTCTCCTTGCTGGGAGCAACAGAATCTGTGAATAAAAATACAATGTTACAGAGCGTCATTGCAAAATAATTTAGCACTCTACCACTTAAAGCAGGTATTTAATGTCAAGTGTGTTTTAAGTCAGATAATACATTCAGACCAGGGTACTTGACCAGATAATCGTCTCGGCATTTCCCCTTGATCACTGTCTGGCCAAATACACAGGGCCTTGTGTATTATCCATTACAGAATCACATCAATGGGCGAGTCACTGGAAATAACAGCCACTAGGAATGGTAGACAGAATCTCTGAATACAAACTCTATATAACAGTCCCGTGATTTGAATTAACTGTTACAGTTTAGAGATTTTCTTTTTATTCTGTTTGGCGAACTCCATCTTTGATATTGCTCTCAAATGGACCTCATCTGGCCCATCAGCTATTCTTAGAACTCTAGCCCATGTATACATTTCAGCTAGAGGGAGATCAGAGTTGAATCCAGCTCCTCCGAAAGCCTACAATAAGAAAAAAACAAAGGGAATTAAATAACAGGAAGGGTCACACATGCAGAATTCCTTGGTGGCAGATAGAGTTAGATTAAACTTTTGACATCTAAATTTTGGACTCTTAAAAAAAGTATTTAAATTTTTTTTTTTTTTTGGTGGGGGGGGGGGGTGAACAAAATCCCCAAATTACGCATTTTAACAAACTATCTCAAAACTTTAACCACTTTCATTTATTAATCTAAAAAAATCAGACAGGGTGAGGGTGAGGCAAATGAAAGTATGTGCATTTATTAATATTCTGAGACTGAAAGAAAGTTTTGATTTTAAATCAAAAAGTATATTGTACAATGTTCACTTTTATGGGATGGCAAAATGAAGGGAGACATTATTTTTCTCAATATGACTCCAAATGCAAAATGACACTGCACCATTTCAGGTTTTAAAATGAGTATACCGGCCTATTGTTTAACCCTTTACCTAATTATTTATTTATTTATTTATGGGTGTTTAAGGTTGCATACTTCTGCACAATGGCTAATTGTGACCATAACACAGAGATAAAGTCAAGTTTAGTCACTCTTTTATACCCATGTTGTCCATTTTAGAGGACTTCCTCCCCAATCACTGGTAACTGAGTCCTATTTTACCAGCAAAACAGAGTTTGTTTACTGCAGTTAATAAGCACTGCTTCAATTCCCGAGGTTCTCACAGGGGCCCTTTACCCAATGTAATGGCCTAAACCGGCCAGTTTGATTTACAAAAATTGACATGGAAATCTTATAATTTTAACATTTTTACCTCAAAAACAAAGCTTATGACCCCTGACTGGAATAAGCATGACAAACTCATTCCACTAAGGAGTCATTAGATATGTTCTTAAGGCAAAAAATGAAATTTTTTTAGTTATTTAACCCTTTACCCAACATGAAATGCAGATGACACTTGCAAACAAAATTCTTGAATAACTAATTTTTTTCATTTTTTGCATCAAAAACATAGCTTATGATCCCTCATTGGAATGAGCTCAATAAGATCATTCCAATGAGAGGTCATAAGCCATGTTTTGTGAGAAAATTTTTTAAAATATAATGAAAATTGAATGACAATGTTGCGAATAGTACTGGCTGGTTTTGGCCATTACATTGGGTAAAGGGCTAAAGAATTTGTTTTGTATGTGTCGTCTGCTATTTGGGTTTGGTATACGGTTAAATTCCTTGGAAAGGATGCAGTACCGTATTCACAAAAGAGGGCTTCTTCACAATCAGATAGCGATTCAATCATGATACCTACTAGTGGGGCGAGATTTCCTAAATAAAATGCTGCTAAATAAAGACTGTGTCAAGAAAAACAAACAAGAACAGCATCTCAAATTCAGTGCAGTAAAGTCCTGTTAATTGAACAGCCCATTATGCCAATGAAAATAATTCAATTAACACAAGTATTCAATTAACAGGGATTGTGTCACTTTTCTGTATTCTAGAGATAAACTTAGCATTTATTCTATTATATCTTGTTCGACAGAGCTCCATGAGCTCTATCAAGATATAATAGATTAAATGGATGCACTGAGGCCAAATAGGTCTATAAACAAAGGAAAATTGGGGAAAGTCAGGGTAATTTCTCGAGAGGTTACAAGAATTTTTATTCAATTAACAGGAGTTTACTCTATAACCTATATTCAATTAACAGGTCAAATTTGTACTGAAGGTATGGTAAATGGGTTTGTGTTGGGAAATTATATTCAATTAAAAGGGTTATTCAGTTAAGAGATATCCAAAGTGGGCTCCACTGTATTCTCAAATATCCAATGTCATTTTTGCCAGGTTAGATTCTAGAGTGTTGCACGAAAGAAAGCGGACAGAGAATTTCGACTGGATCACAAATCTGGCAGAGATACTCTGTCAGCTTTGTGTTCACATAAAGTTCTGTATCAACAACAAGGGGCTTCAAAATTCAAATCAGACAGAGGATTTTGAATCAAATTGAGTCTCGAGTTGAATCTTTCCACTTTTCAAATAGTTATCTGCTGAATACCCAACATCAAAAGATTCAGCCAGGTGGGCCTGACACCTTTGAAGAATCTTTCTTATACTCTTACAGGGAGGCAGGGATTTGAAGTGAACGAACCTGAATCTCCCCACTCTAAGGATGTGAATACTATACAGAAAAAGAATCTGACTTGTGCATGCAAAGAAGAACATTTTTTGGAGAATAGTCCTTATATTGCACTAAGTTAAATTTCGAGCTCCCATAGGGACTCCAAATATGACCCTTGGAACTTAATTAGAACAAACTTGAGTCTGAACCTCCTAAGGATGCTGTCTATCAAATATCAAAACACTGACTGGTAGATCTGAAAAAGATTTTTTAAAAATATTCCTCATATTGCACAAAGTTAAAAGTTTGAGTTCCCACAGGGAGCACAGATAGGACCACAGGGACTTGATTTGAACAAAATTGAATCTTGCCTCCCCCCACTCCACCCCCAAATAATGCTCTGAACCAATCATCATCTGATTGGTGAATCTAAAGGAGATTTTAAATTGAGTTAAAATTCGGGTTCCCACAGGGAACCCAAATATGAATCCAGGGATTTGACTTGAACAAACCTGAATTTCACACCACTAAGTATGCTATATACCAAATATCAAAAGATTCTGCCAAATGGATCTGGAGAAGAAGATTTAAAATAATCCTCATATTACACCAAGTAAAAATTTGGCCTCCCACAGTAAGCCCAAATATGACTCCAGGGATTGACCAAAGTTCAAGCTGACCACCCCACCCCTAAAGATGCAGTATACCAAATATCACTACATTTTGACTGGTAGATCTGATGAATATTTTTAAAGAAATTTCCTCATATTGCACCAAATTAAAATTGGGTTCCCACAGGGCACCCTAGTATGAAACCAGGGACTTATTTCGAACAAACCTGAATCTGATGCCTCTAAGGACGTTGTATACCACGTATCAAAAGATTCTAATTGGTACTTGAGGAGAAGATTTCTTTTTATTTTTTCAAAATAATTTTGTGGGTGCTAACAGAATTATGCCCCTTATGGTGCCCACTGTGAGCCAGGCAGCTTTATTTGAACAAATTTGAATCAGTATATGATAAGAAACATGCAAATCAAATTTGGTTCAATTTGGTATAGTAGTTAAATAGTCGATAATGTAAAACTTCAAGCTGGACAGATGGATGGATAGACAGATGGATGGAAAGTGTCACTAAAGCTCCCCTTGAGCTTTGCACAGGTCAGCTAAAAATGTTTATACCCCAGTACATTAAATAAACAATAATTGTTTGGATAGGTTAGCCTTGTATAGGAAGAAACAAATAACTTACCTGTATTGCTCTATCAACAACATGCATAGCCATATTTGGAACAGCCACCTTTATCATTGCTATTTCAGGAGCTGCTATCTGTAATTGAAGAATTAAGGCCATACAAAGTTGATTGTCTGTTTCTCGGGCCATTTTTTCCAAAAAAGCATGCGGGCGGGCGTTTTTTTTTTTTTTTTTTTATTTTCTCCCCCCGAGAGGTTGTTTGTGGCAATTTGACCCCCACCCAAACGCCTGGTGGACCACGCAAAATTTCACAAATATATTGGTTAATCACCATAGGGGTGTTGGGTCGTAAATGAAGTGGGGTTTGAATGTTTGTTTTTTCAGTGAAACGTGAAAATTATAACACAGGACGAAAGTTACGAAACGCCTCGTGGGTGAAACGTCTCGGGTTGAAACATCTCTGGGACAAATCAAATGTCGAAGTGAACGGGCAGTTCATCCATAAATCATATTTTTTTGAAATCTGAAAATGAAATACAAAACCAATGTTTGTGTGTTTTTATTAACCAATTCGACCGCACATACCTGCTTATATGCAATTTATTTTCAACTATGACTGTTACTTTTATATCAAGCAACGGTTACTATTAGTTATCCAATTATCCTGCATCTCAAATGCATTTATTTAAATTAACTGGGAAACTAGTAATGGTTTCAAATAAAGTACACAAATTCCCAATGACGGCCATTTACAATACAAATGTTACTAAAAATAAATGCCAGGAGACTGTGTTCCATTCAACATAGCACCTGACTTTGCAGACTTTCTGAAGGTTGGTGCGAATCAAACGTGGTGCGAATCGACCATTCCCCTTTGTGACTGTTTGTTGTCAGACTGAAAGACACCTCCCTTCTTGCTGTCATTATGACTTACCTTTTACAGAATAAAACACTTTCTGTCGTGAATATTGCTAAAACCCACCCACTTTATTAAGGTATGATGTAGAAAAAGCTTGAAGTGTATTAATTTAAAATTTGTGAACGCATCGATATCGATTTACCGAAATGAGCACAATATCTCAAATTTTTTTTGAAGATTTTTTGGTGTCATAAAAAGGTTGCATGTGCACCAAAAATGACCATGTGCGCGGGCCTGAGAAACAGAGGTTCTTTTTTTATGGCCTAAAGGAATGAATTTGTCACAAATTATACACTTGTGAGTGTTGGTCTGTTGTTTAGGGTTTTTTTTGGGCAGTTTTACAACTCTTGAATAGTTTGCATTATATGGTGTCCAATGCCTTTAATTCCCCTGCACACTGATGTCAAAATGTCAAGCAGTAAATTTTCTTATAATATCAACTGAAAATCTCCAGACAAAATTCAGGCATATGCAGCGGTTATTTCAAGTCGAAAGGGTCATAATTCTGGCAAAAATAATCTGACCGGAACCACAATCGCAGGTGCACAGGTACCCATGGTGATGAACATTCATGTCAAGTTTTGAGCAGATTGGTCCATAATGTTTGAGGAAAATCTCAGGACAAAATTATGTCTACAGCTGGCTGGCCAGATGGACAAGATGATTCCAGTATACCCCCCACAATTTGAAATGGGGGGAGGGGGAGGGGTGTATAAACAAGAGGCCCCAGGGGGCCTGAGGGTGCTCACCTGACAAGGTAGACTAAATATAAACCCAGGGAATTGATTTCAACAAGTTGCATCTGCCCCTCCTAAGAAAAGCTTACACCAAATATCCAAAGATTCTGACCGGTGGATCTAAAAAAAAAAGATTTTTAAAGAATATTCCTCATATTGAACTAAGTTAGGGAGCCCAAATATGAACCCAGGGACTTGGCTTTAACAAACTTGAATCCCCCCCCCCCCCCCCCCCCTACCAAGGATGCTGCACACCAAATATCAAAACATTCCGACTGCTGGATCTGAAGAAGATTTTTTAAGAAAATTCCTCATTTTGAACTAAGTTACAATTCGAGCTTCCACAGTGAGCCCAAATATTGACCTAGGGACATGGCTTGAACAAACTTGAATCTTACCCCCCTAAGGATGCTGCATACCAAATATCAAAAGCATTCTGACTGCTGGATCTGAAGAAGAAGATTTTTAAAGAAAATTCCTCATTTTGAACTAAGTTATCATTCAGGCTTCCACAGTGAGCCCAAATATGAACCCAGGGACTTGGCTTGAACAAACTTGAATCCCACCCCCTAAGGATATTGCATGCCAAATATCAAAGCATTCCGACTGCTGAATCGGAAGAAGAAGATTTTTAAAGAAAAATTCCTCATATTGAACTAAGTTATAATTTGGGCTTCCACAAGGAGCCCAAATATGAACCCAGGGACTTGGCTTTAACGAACTTGAATCTCCCCCCCACCCCCCCCCCCCCCCCACCCCTAAGGATGCTGCACACCAAATATCAAAACATTCTGACTGCTGGATCTGAAGAAGAAGATTTTTTAAGAAAATTCCTCATTTTGAAGTAAGTTACAATTCGAGCTCCCACAGTGGGCCCAAATATGGACCTAGGGATATGGCTTAAACAAACTTGAATCTCACCCCCCTAAGGATGCTGCATACCAAATATCAAAACATTCCGACTGCTGGATCTGAAGAAGAAGATTTCTAAAGAAAATTCCTCAGTTTGAACTAAGTTATAATTCGGGCTCCCACAGTGAGCCCAAATATGAACCCAGGGACTTGGCTTGAACAAACTTGAATCTCACCCCCTAAGCATGCTGCATACCCAATATCAAAAGATTCTACCTGCTGGATCTTGAGAAGAAGATTTTTTAAAGAAATTTGCCTGAAATGCACTAAGTTCAAATTCGGGCTCCTATACTGAGCCCAAATATGAACCCAGGGGGCCCGATTTGTACAAACTTGAATCAGATCCACCCCACAATGTTGCATACCAAATATCAAAAGATTCTGCTTGCTGGATCTGGAGAAGATTTTTTAAGAAATTTGCCTGAAATGCACTAAGTTCAAATTTGGGCTTCTATAGTGAGCCTAAATATGAATCCAGGGGGCTGATTTGAACAAACTTGAATCTGACCCCCCCTAGAGATGATATACACCAAATAGGAAAGAATTCTGCCTGGTGGATCTGAAAAAGAAGATTTTTTTGAATTTTGGAAAGAAATTCATGGGTGCTATCAGAGTTATGCACCTTGTGGTGCCCATGTGGGTGCAGCAAGTTTATTTGGACAAGTTTGAATTGACATATGATGGGGAACATGCACACCAAATTTGGTTCAATTTGATCCAGTAGTTTGTGAGGAGTAGTCGATAATGTAAAGTTCACGACGGACGATGACGGACGGCAAGTGATAAGTTAAGCTCCTTTCGGTGAGCTAAAAATCTTATGGGTACAATGACTTGATAGTTGGTTCTGAGCTTCCTTTTGAAGTGTTGAATCAAGTTTGTTAAAATGAAGTTTGTGGAGCAATATTTGTCTTCGTAATGGGAGGGGAAAGACTTTTGGCCCTGCCCTAAATTTCTGGTTTCTGAATCAATGAGGCAATTTGAACCAAATTTGGTATGTTGTATCTTTGAGTCGTAAGTACATGACTCATTACAACAACAAAATTTCCAGCATCCTCTTGGGAATCCCAGGAGTTAACTAGAGGCGTGACTGTCCCAGATGAGCCTGTCCATCCCCCATCCCCACTGTCATGATTATTCCAAAACAAAAAAGTGCATAACTCTGGCAAGAAAAAGTGATCGAAACCATAACCGCAGGTGCACAGGTTCCCATGGTATAACAGGGTTCCTGCACCTACCAAGAAAAAAAATTCCAGACAAGCCCCCCCCCCCCCCTATTTTTTCCATACCATTCGCAGCCATCGCAGAGTGGGTTTTTTTTAACCTCTAGGGTGATAAGATAAATCAAAAATATATCTTGTTGGAGTTTAACCCCATTGCCAGTTATCTGAGCTTTACCACCAATGATCACAACAAATAAACCAAAAGTATTAAACTTCTTTAGTAACAAGTCAACAACTGTTGGCTGTGCTGCAGTTTTGTTTTTGTTTTTTGAGTGTTTTTGATCCAAAATAGTATGTTTTCTGGAGGCCATATGACATGTTAATGCCACTTCCCCTATATCTGAGACGTCAATAGACTTGTCACAGATGAAAAATTTTATCTCTGGCTTTGTTTTGAATTTAATGTTCCTGCTAATCCAGTGTGTGTATTTGGGATTTTCCAACCACATTTCTGAAAACAAACATTTCCCCATTTCCTTTCACTTTGTTGACCGTACTACACAATGCCTCAACGTAGCAGAACAAACTTTTAAGTTTGTGTGTTGTCTTTCTTGATGTTAACAACATAAACATGTTATCACTGGGCACAGCCATTTTGACCACAGAAATATACGGATCAATGAATGGTTGTTAATGTTCATGCCAAATCAGTTATTTCCGTGTTGGGTTACAAAGGCCTAAATTTTACAACATTCAAAATTTGATTCAAAACGAAAAACTAAAACAAGAGGCCCCAAGGGGCCTTAATCACTCACCGGCCAAAGTGTTTCAAAGAAGTATTTGGGGTCACATTCAGTTAGACATGGTTCATCAACACTACAAAGGAATGAAGTCATGAGAGGCAAATTTTATGGAAAACACTAAGGAATGGATTTGAACAAACCTGAATGTAACATGCCCCCCCACCCCACCACCACCCCACCCCTGCCCAAAGAGCCCAAATATTAAGCCAAGCCCTCAAATTGAACAAACTTTAATCTGATTCCCCTTGAGATGTCATATACCAAATAGGAAAGAATTCTGACTGGTGGATATGAAGAAGGTTTTCAAAGAAATCATCTCACATTGCACTAAGTTAAACTTTGAACTCAAATAGGGAGCCAAAATATTAACCCAGGGTCCCGATTTGAATAAACTTGAATCTGACCCACCTAGAGATGTTGTATACCAAATATGAAAGGATTCTGATGGGTGGATCTGAAGAAGAAGATTTTAAAAGAAATTCCCTCATATTGCACTTAGTTAAAATTCAGGCTCCCATAGGTAGCCCAAATTAATTGCCCCGGGACCAGGTTTGCGCAAACTTGAGTCTTACCCTCCAAGAGATGTTGTATACCAAATATGAAAGGATTCTGACTGGTGGATCTGAAGAAGATTTTTAAAGAATTTTTTTTTTTTTTTAAAATTCCGAATTTTGGTCCAAAATTTCAGTCGGAACAAGACCCAAAATTTTCAGACTAAAAATTTGGGGGTTTTTTGGTCTCAAAATTGAACAAAACGCATAAAAAATCCAAAACAAATTTTTTTTTCTCAAATTTTGGTCAAAGTCCGAACCAGACTCAAAATTTTCAACCCAGGGACCCAATTTGAACAAACTTGAATCTGACCCCTCCTAGAGATGATGCATACCATATGTTAAAGGATTCTGACTGGTGGATCTGAAGAAAAGGATTTTTAAAGAAATTTTCTCATATTGCACTAAGTTAAAATTCAGGCTCTCACAGGGAACCAAAATATAAACCGAGAAACTCGATTTGAACAAACTTGAATCTGGCCCCCCTAGAGATGATGTATACCAAATATGAGAGGATTCTGACTGGTGAATCTGAAGAAGATTTTTAAAGAATATTCCACGAATTGCATAAAGTTAAAACTTGGGCTCCCATAGAGAGACCAAATATTAACCCAGTGACTCAATTTGAACAAACTTGAATCTGACCCCCCTATAGATGCTGTATACCAAACATGAAAAGATTCTGTTGGTCAATCTGAAGAAGAAGATTTTTAAAGAAATTTCCTCAAATTGCACCAAGTTAAACTTTGGGCTCAAATAGAGAGCCCAAATACTAACTCAGGGACCCGATTTGAACAACTTGAATCTGACCCCCCCTAGAGATGTTGTATACCAAATATGAAAGCATTTTGGCTGGTGGATCTGAAGAAGATTTTTAAAGAAATTTCCTCAAATTGCACCAAGTTAAACTTTGGGCTCCAATAGAGAGCCCAAATCTTAACCCAGGGACTCGATTTGAACAAACTTGAATCTGACCCCCTAGAGATGTTGCATAACAAATATGAAAAGATTCTGACTGGTGGATCTGAAGAAGAAAATTTTTTTGAATTTTTGAAAAAATTTATGGGTGCTGTCAGAGTTATGCCCCTTCTGGTGCCCCTTGCGGGTGCGGCAAGTTTATTTGTACAAATTTGAATTGACATATAAGGAACATGCACACAAAATTTGGTTCAATTTGGTTGAGTAGTTTGTGAGAAGAAATTGATAATGTAAAGTTCATGACAGACGACGACGGACGGCAAGTGATAAGTTAAGCTCCCTTCGGTGAGCTAATAAAAAGAAATTTAGTAAGAAATTTTAATTTCATGAACAGCAAAAGTGATTCTGAATATATTTAATTAAATTTCCAAATTTTTTCCATACCATTTATATAAAAACGTAATTTTCCATACCCTTTCCATGTCTGGAAAATGTTTTTAAAAGTTCCATACTTTTTGAAGACTTACAGATTCCTGTACGAACCCTGTAGTAAACATCCATACCAGGTTTCAAAGAAATTGACCCATAAACAACTGAGAAAATCTCCGGACAAAATTCTAGGCCTGCTTTTTCAAGTCAAAAAGGGGCATAATTCTGGAAAAAATAATCCGGCTGGAACTACAATCGCAGGTGCACAGGTTCCCATGGTGATGAACATTCATACCAAGTTTGGAGCAGATAAACATCTGAGAAAATCTTCGGACAAAATTATATCTATGGATGGACGGACAGACAAGGTCATTCCAGTATACCCCCCTCCACAACTTGCTGGGGGTGGGGGAGGTATAAAAATAGAAATATTTTCAAATGCCTATATTTACCAGACTGCCGGAAACAGATATCTGTTATTGGTATGAAGCATCCTTTGGACTAGTTGAATGGAATGGTATAAAAGTTGCCATTGGTTGTGTCATAGTGTACTTTAGAGGGAATACCAAAATTGCTTGCAAATATTAAAAAAATCTTCTCCAGAAATGCCAATCAGAATCTTCTGATATTGGGTATCCAGCATCCAGAGTGGGGTCAGATACCATTTTATTAAAATTAAGCACCTCAGTTCATATTTGGGCTCAATATTTTTTACTTATTGGGGTTTAATGACACTTTTGACAGCCAGGGTCACCTCGTGTCTGACAGTTTTATCGGTGGAGGAAATCAGGGTACCCAGAGAGAACCACCAAGCAATGGTGAGCAGCTGTCAGACTCCTCAACATACTAACTCAACACAAGCAGAGTTAGCATTGGTTGAAGACAAGTGCACCATCGACGTGCAACTCACCTTAGTACACTGTGCCAGCATGACCCTACATGGACAATCAGGATTAAGCGTCTTGCCCAAGGACACAACACACCCTGGTGGGGACTGAACTGTCAAACTTTCGGTTTGAAGTCCAATACCGTAACCACTGAGCCACCGCACTCCCAGACTCAATACAGGAGTCCAAATTTTAACTTGGTTCAATATGAAAAGTTCTCTTTAAAGAATCTTCTTTTCCATAACCACAGTCAGAATATTTGGTATACAACATCGCTACAGGGATCAAATTCAAATTTGTTCAAATCAAGACCCCCCACCAGTTAATATTTGGGCTCCCTGTGGGGGCCTGAATGTTAACTTAGTGCAAAATGAGGAATAATCTTTAAAATTCTTCCTCAGATCTGCCAGCATAAATGGAGCAGTTGAAAAATTTTTTTAAAAACTTTTCTCAAAACCATATCATGTGACCCCTAACTGGAACGAGCTCATTGAGCTCATTCCAATGAGAGGGTCACATGATATGGTTTGGTTGAAATTTTTCGAAAAATTTGAAAGAACAGGCCTTCATTTTCAAAACTGAAGGAGGGCCATAACTGCCCTAATTAATTAGGCCCAGGAGGGCTATTTTTGACCCGCCTTAACTGGGCTAAGAAGGGCTACTAAGGGCTATTCTATTATTAGTAGTAATATTATCGTATCATTCACTTGTATATAACTTTCAATATGAATCATTTAATACTATTATATCGATAGAGTATATTCAGGCTGGCATCATGACATTTTCAGTAACAAATTTAAATGTGGTATTGTACATTAAAATATTAGCAACACTGAATTTCAAAGAGTCAGGTATTTAAATTTATTTCCCTTTATAGCAATGACAGCCGTTGTTTACATTATACACGTCGTCTGCACATACACAGAAATCAGCTGACATAATTGAGTAAAACTGGGTTCATGATATAGTCTGTATCAAATAAGTGTGCATTTACTCTGCTGTGCAGCATTACTCTGTCTGTTCATACATTTTAACCACATTTTCTCCGTGCTAAAACAATAGTACGACCCCATTTTGTTGCCCATGCAATATATGGTGAGGCAGGTGATTTCTGTCCACAAAATTTTTCACTCAGGCAGGTAAGGGCAATCGCCTTCCACAGAAGGCAGGCCTGAAAAAACAGTAATCAAAATAATAAATTTTGAGATTGTGTGTGTTGGATGAAGGATTAAAAAATCTTTGCCCTTGTTGGTGAAATACTGCTGCTTTGTGGCACACTACCTTCAAGAGCTCTCCTGGCTTGGTTTTTTTTTAAATTCAGAGTGGCAAAAAATCACTCAGCTGGGAGCCAATAGTGTGTGCAAACTGCTCTCCTGAACTATTTTTGATTGTTTTGCTTCACAAACATCTTCTAAATGCCAAGTAAATTGTGAGTGTCCTCCATGGAATGCACTGAAGCCAATCAATGCCAATAAACTGTTGTTGAACCTGGTTTGTTTTTTACAAACACCTCTACCCCACTATAGATTGATTGAGCAAGAAGTTCTGCCTGGATTCCAGGCAGATCTTCTCGCTCAAACGGCCTATCCGTGGGTAGAGGGGTTTGTAAAAATTCAAAAATTCTCCTCGTGAGAACAGATGCTACTATATGCAAAAGTGAAATAATATTATTATAGACAATATAATAAATAATAACATGATTTGGAGGGAATTACAGTTTATTAACAGCCCAATTTGCCCAAGACTGATCAGACATAGTACATTTGCTTCTTTGAGGGCTCAAGTTCAAAGACAAGCTTCTGTTTAACCCTTTGCGAAGACAGCTGTCGTACGGTCCCAAAGACCATCAGTGTCAAAAACAGCTGAAAACAGGTGCGCAAAAAATCACTCATGCATGATTATAAAATTGTGGGAGTGGTAGGTGCATAAAAAAATTGCCTGTATCAGATTTCCATCACTGGTTCTCAATGGTAAACAGTGTTGACCAATTTAATCTTCATCAAAACCTTATATTATTTCCAAACATCTTTAAAAACAAATTTGTTTATGCAATATATGTAGAACCAGCACATTCTAAAGTACACTGAGTCAATACAAAGCAATCAGAAAATTGGATTAAAAGTGTTGGTAAATATTAATCATGTGGCCCTAATATACAAGTGCCCGGACTTCACCAAAAAGGGGGTCTGTACTCCCTGACATGAAGGGGATAGAGGTGTGAAGGGCGAGCATACCCCCTTAAAAGCTCATAATGAAGGGGGCAGATTTCCCGATGGGCATAAGCCGCCATGACAAATGGAGAGAGTGGGGGGGGGAGGTGAAGTCACCTTCCTTGGCACTGCTTTTCATCCAACCAACATCTAAAAACTATTCATCTTTTTGTGGTCTAAAGAGATTGAAATAGAGGGCAATAAGCACACTGTAGCTTACTTTGTTTCCATAAGTATCCATCAGATGTGCGGTCTTATAAACTAACAATCTGGCCTGCTCTATTTCTATACGTGATTTGGCTATATCAGCCTGAATGGTGCCCTGTTCAGCAAGTTTTTTACCAAAGGCAGTCCTCTCTTGAACCTGAAATGTAAATTACAACTCAAATACAGTGGAATCCACTTAACCCTTTACCCAACGCAGGCGATATCAAAATTTATTATTTTAAATATCATTTTTTCAAAAAATATCAACAAAACCATATCATGTGACCCCTCGTTGGAACGAGCTCGTCGAGCTCGTTCCAACGAGGGGTCACATGATATGGATTTGTTGATATTTTTTGAAAAATAATATTTTTTCAACTGCTGAATTTGCATATTACGCGGGCGGATATCTCTCAATTGATTAATCCTGTTTAATTGAATATCATTTCCAAACATAAAACCATTTCCAATATATTCTGTACAAATTTGACCTGTTAATAGCATATAGGTTATTGAGTTAACTCCTCTTAATTGAATAAAGCATCTTATTTATTTATTTATTTATTATTTATTTACTGAGGTTAAATGACATTTTCGAGAGCCAGGGTCACCTCGTGTCAGATAGTTTTAAAGGTAGAGGAAGCCAGAGTACCTGGAGAGAACCACCTGGCAGTGGCAAGTAGTGTCAGACTTCTCAACGTACCAACTGTGCACAAGCAGGCTTACCATTAGTTGAAGGCAAGTGCATCATTAACTGTGCAGTATGCCTTAGTACACAGCACCACCATGCCCCCAAGTGGGCAATCAGGATTAAGTGTCTTGCCCAAGTACACAATGCCGTTGACCCTGTTGGAGATCAACCAGTGGACCTTTCGGTCTGAAGTCCAATGCCATTACCACTGTGCTCCCAAAACATCTTGTAACATGCCGAGAAATTACCCTGACAGTCACCAAATTCCCGTTGTTTATAGACCTATTTGGCCTCAGTACATCCAATCCAGGCATTTTATATATTATATCTTACTTGGCTGAGCTCCGTGAGCTCTTCAAAGCCAGATATACTCGAATAAATGCTCAATTTATCTTAAAAAAGAGGAAAGCGATCAAATCCCTGTTAACTGAATAATTTTCACTGGCAAACTGGATATTCAATTAACAGGCTTTCTCTGTGTCATTAAGTACTTTACAATACTATAATTACATTGTTAATGTAGTTATATGTTTTGGGTCCAAATACTCAATTCCCATTGTTCAGCTGAATGAAAACGTCATGACCAAATGTAATTCATTTTCCAATGAATACATTTGGTCGAACTTTGACCCGCATTTACGGTAGAGCACAGTTGACAGAATGTGATTTGGGTGGGTTTATAACTTTTAGCGCCTCTCGCAGTGATCAGTGATTATAGTTTACTGATATGTTAAATAAATTGTTTTGAACCTTTCAAGTTTTGTTGCGAAAGACGGCAATTTGATAAATGTGGGTCAATGCCGAAAACCGGCGCTCAACTCAGAGTTGTGCGCTTTGTCTTTTGTGTGAGGGTGGTTTTTCGCCTCGTTCGTTCGTACATGTTTGATTTCGTCTTTCTGCTTTGTTGTTTGGTAAAAAGTAGTTTAAACAGTTACGGAATGTAATTATAAAAGTTGAATGCAATTTTTATAATCTTTATTGGAGTATGAACGTGTGGGAATGGGTACAAATTCGGGATTCATACATAATTTGTACCCATTCCCACACGTTCATACTCCAATAAAGATTATAAAAATTGCATTCAATTCTTAATTGGGTATATCCTCAATTTCAGAAACAAAATTGAAGGGCTTTCAAGGACTTATAGAGACTTACATACTTAGAAGGATATTTTGAACCAGTGTGCAAGAACTTGTGAGAACCATCAGCGAAAAGAACAAACTAGAGTGATGTCACGCATACAGCCCGACTGTCCCAGCAATGGTAATACTTAGACACAAAATAGTCTGAGCTATTTTTCGTTAACCGTTTGCCTAACGAATTTGCCATATCTGCACTCGTTATATACAAAAATTGCTATTAAAATTTTATTTTTTCTTTTCTCATGACCTATTAATGGAACAAGCTTGATGAGCTTGTTCCAATAAGGCCTAATAAGCAATGGTTAGAAATAAAAAATGAAAAAATCTGATGTTTCAGAAAAATAATTTGTACTGCTGGCTTCAAGTTGTGTTAGGTAAAGGTTTAAAGATTCAGTACATAAAACATTCTCTTTCTAAAATCTTCTAGTATAATACAACTGAAAAATAATTTTGGTAAAAAGTGACAAGAAAAAAAATGTTCTACTTTTTACTTCTTTTTGAAAAATGTTTTCTGAAAATGTCAACAAAACTTGTAGTTAGATCATCAGCTGCATAGCTCTGTTGAATCGTTCGGAAATATAACTATAAGCTATTATTTTTAACTTAAAATTTGTGGCTTAAATTTGAAAAGACTATACTTCAAATTCGAAGGGACAATTTTTTCTGCATGTAATCACTCCAAATCCTTAATAAAAATGCATTTTGGGGGAAAGAAAAAAAATACCTGAATGACACCTGTGGGGGTTGCAGGGAGGTTTTGGGCTATAGAAGTCAAATTTTTTTTGCATGTAATGACTCCCAATCCTTCAAAATGCATTTTTGGAATAATTGCCTTAATGACAGGGGGGAGGGGGGGGGGGCGGGGGTGCAGGGGTGGGGGGGGGGGGGGTCATAGGAGTCAATTTGTTTTTGCATGTACATGTAATAACTCAAACATGTAATAATATCAAACCAGGGACTTGACTTGAATAAGCTGCATACGCCCCTCCTAAGAAAAGCATATACCGACTAGATGAAGTGATTGTGCCCACACAATACACAGGATTTTCCTTCTATTTTCAGTTCCTGCACTTTTACGTCCCAAAATTGAGATAAATGCATAAAAAACAGATTTTTTTTATTTTTGTTTGGAAATTTTCGAAGTCCCAAACAAAATATTTTCAGCCTAAAATTTTTTTTTCTTCTTAAAATTTACCAAAACGCATTAAAAACCAAACAACTAATTTCTGGATTTTGGTCCAAAATTTTCTGGTCCAAAATTTTTTAAGTCCCACCCAGCCCCCAAATTTTCAGTGTAAGAAAAAAAAAACATTTTTCTCTTAAAATTGACCGAAACGCATAAAAAAACAAAAAACAAAATTTCCGGATTTGGGTCCAAAATTTCTAAATACGGAACGGGACCCCAAATTTTCAGCCTAAATATGAACCCAGGGACTTGGCTTGAACAAACTTGAATCTCACCCCCTAAGGATGCTGCATACCAAATATCAAAAGATTCTTATCAGTAGATATGAAGAAGAAGATTTTTAAAGAATATTCCTCATAGAGATTCCCATAGAGAGCCCAAATATGGACCCAGGGAATTGATTTCAATAAACGTGTGAAACAATCTTCCAAAGATATTATATGTGAAATTTGAAAGCTTTTGGAGCACTGGTTTGGGAGAACAGTAAACAGTAATCTTAAATGTTTTTTCCCATTACCCCCAGTGTTAAAAAATGCTGACTCAGCACTTTTTCAAAGTCCCAGGAAAGTACCCCATGATAAAACCGATAGCAACTTAATTTTTTTCTATTTTTAGCTCCTGCTGTTCCCATGGGGCGACGGGAAAAACAATTTGGGCATAAATTAAGTACTTATGACCCAATAAGCCCTCATATCAAATTTGGTCCAAATCTGCCTCTCGGTTTGGAAAATGGAAATTTTGGAAGGGGCAAAAATTATTGCCGCTCCCATAACAACGGCAAATATAGCCCCACAAACTTCTCTTGAACAAATCCGAGTCTACACCTCAAAAGGAAGATGCACACCAAATATCAAGTCTCTGCCACTGCTGGTTCATGAGAAGAAGATTTTTTAAGATTTAAGCACACTTTTTGGGCGTGGCCCTACCAAGAGACGAGGCAACTTGATTTGAACAAAATCAAATTGCGATGTCATAACAAACCATTATCTCAAATATCAATTAAATTGGTTCAGCGGTTTGGGAGGAGAAGACGCAAACACCATGTTCATGGACGACGGACGGTGAGTGATCACTATAGCTCTCCTGACTGAAAGTCAGGTGAGCTAAAAATTGTATTGATCATGCAAGTACAAAAAGTGACAAAGTATGTGTTACAAGCCCAATTTCAAACTTAAAGAAACTAAACTCGAAAACCATCTTGAAAAGTGTTAAATTAATGCAAATATTGATTGAAATCACTGTATACAGCGTCGGTAGATCTTGCCCCAAATGAAAAACAATGACAGTCGTAACACAGTGTTTGAAGAATAAAAGGTACAACCATGAAAAGCCAAACTTTAAGCTGGGAATACTAAGTAAAACTGACTGCCAAAACAAAAGGGTTAAATATTTTCTAAAACCGATAAAAGAAATCACTGATGGAAATTCAATCATTAAGTTGTACTGACCATGCAAGAATTAAAGTAACAAAGTATGTGGTAAAAGCCTAATTTCCAATACAAAGAAATTAAGACTGAAAACATGTTTAAAAGGGGTTAAAATCCTGCCAATATTAATTAAAATCACTGTAGAAAGCTTCAGTAGACAGTATAGACATTGTCCCAAATGAGAACAGTGACATTCCACAAAACTGTTTGAAGAATTAAAGGTGTAACTCTGTAAATAAAAAAACTTTAACCAAAATCTTTAACCTACAGGTTCTAAGTTAAAGTGACTGCAAAAAGGGTTAAATATGTCTCAAAATAACATAAAACATAATGAGAATGATACAATCCATAGTAATTAATATCAATTAAAGGGAAAGAAAACTTTAACCACAAAATTTAACCAAAACTCAAAATGTTAACAGATGGACAGACAGACAGACAGACGAAAGTCATGACTATAGCCCTGACTGTAAACAGTCAGGCTAAAAATCCTAATTGGCACCCCAAGGGGGCATGGGGGTGGTGGTGGTGGGGTGGGGGGGGGGGGGTTATAGGAGTCAAAAGTTTTTTTGGCATGTAGTCACTCTAAATCCTTCAAAATGCATTTTGGACCAAAGAAAAAATATTACTTAAATGGCCCTGGGGGAGGAAGGGTGGGGGGGAGGTGTCATAGGAGTCAATTTGCTTTAAGCATGCAGTCACTCTAAATCCTTCAAAATGCATTTTGGAGCAAACAAAAAAGTGCCTAATTGCACTGGAGGGGGGTGGGGGTGGGGTGGTAGGAGTCCAATTTTTTTTCCACATGTAGTCACTCTAAATACTTCAGAATGCATTTTGGAGCAAAGAAAAAAAGTGCCTAATTGTCGAAATTGACATAGAGACTGTTGCTATAGAGACATATACTGAAAACAATTGAACTCTGTTAACCAGGGGTCAGCCGAGTGGGCGACTAGGGCGAAGAAGTCGCCTTCTCATTTCTCATGTCGCCTTGGCTTACATTGGGATGAAATTCAAGTCGCACTCCAAAACTTCCTGGGGAGACATTGCAGTTTTATGCATTTTTAATATGTTTTATTCCGCCAAAAAACGCTTCAGGATTTATAGTAAGTAAATACGTCTGCTGTTAAAATCCATCACACAGCTCTGAAAATAGCCTAAACTAGCCCAATTTTATATTTCTGAAAAAAGTTGTAATGGAGTAGTCATTCGAACAATTCGCCCCAACTGATAGCAACCAGCACAAAAATGGCTATTTAAAAACAAAGTGCCAGCAAAAACCACGAAGCACACAAGACACGCATCGTGTCAATTAGAATTTATTAAGATTAACCACCGAAAACTTGTTTTGAAAGGGGGTTAAATGTAATAAGGCTACGACAGAAATCACATATATTGGGATGGATAAGAATGGCAGGCCTTCATAGCACCAATCGCATGTGTCAATGAAAGATGGTCAAAAGAAATTATCATTATTTTTGCAGTGTGTTGGAATTATTACCGAGTGCAGAGGGGAAGGGAGACAACTGAAATATATTGTCATTTACGTAAGAAATAAATTAACTCAAAATTGTTAATAACCCTAAATTAACAAAGGATATCAAAAACATTTTTAACTACGCTTTTCAATTCCATTACAGCATTCAGAAACCATACGTCAGTCTGGCAGCTGATTTTAGGGAGAAGTGACTTCTCCCTCCTGAACCTTGACTACTCCCTAAAGTCTCTGGAGGGAGAAGTCACTTCTCCCTAAAATCAGCTTCCAGACTGACCTCTGCTGTTAACTATTGTTCAAGTTATCAAGTTATGTCATAAACAAAGTTTGGACAGATGCACAGCGCTCTATCCCTCTCTTGTGGGGGGATAAAAAGTAACAAAGTATGTGATAGAAGCCTAATTTGAAATTTAGAGAAACTAAGTCCAAAAACCGTTCTGAAGAGGGTTAAATTAATGCCAATATTATTTGAAACCACTGTATAGAGGTTCAGTAGACCTTGCCTCAAATGAAAAACAATGACGTTGTAACACAGTGTTTGAAGAATGAAAGGTACAACCTTGAAAAGCAAAACTTTAATCCAAAATTTTAACCTGGGAATACTGTAAAACTAACTGCAAAAAAAGGGTCAAATATTCCTAGACTGATAAAGAAATCATTGATGTAAATGCAATCATTAAGTTGTATTGACCATACAAGAATTAAAGTAACAAAGTATGTGGCAAAGTGTAATTTCAAATACAAAGAATGAAAGTCTGAAAACATGTTTATCAGGGGTTAAAATCATGCCAATATTAATGAAAATCACTGCAGAAAGGTTCAGTAGACAGTAGACATTGTCCCAAATCAGAAACAGTAACACTGTACTGAACTGTTTGAAGAATTAAAGGTGTAACTTTGTAAACAAAAAATACTTCAACCTGAAAGTTGTAAGTTAAATTGCCTTACAAAAAAGGGTTAATGAAACATAATGAGAATGATACAATCAATAGTAATTAATATTAATTTAAAAGAAAAAAAACTTTAACCTTGACTAAAAGACTTTAACCACAAACTGTAACCAAAACTCCAAATGTTAACAGACGGAGAGACGAAAGCCATGACTATAGCCCTCACTGCAAACAGTCACACTAAAGAGAGAAAAAAATTTGAACCTTCAGTAAAAACTTTAACCAAAACTCTAAATGTTAACAGATGGACAGACGGATAGGCGGACGGATGAAAGTCATGACTACAGTCCTCACTGTAAAAATTCACTGAGCAACTATGTACTTTATGAATTCAGGTTGTAAAACAATCCTGGACTAGAAAAGCGGCCCTTCGGGCTCAAAGGGTGAAAATATCTGAATGACAGATTCAATTAATAGTCCTAAGTTGCATCTTCCTGTATTTAATAATTTACTGGTGTCAGGCCTGAAATAAGCAGTCTGACATTTGCAGAATGAGGTTCCCAGAGGGTGAATTTAAAGATGCTATCCCATACAGTGGGCCAATGTATCCTCTGGACACCTCTATCTGTTTAGTTTTGCAACCCTGATTCAGATTAAGGTTCACAGAGGGTAAATTTAGTGATGCTACCCTGCTTTGCAGGGTAGCATCACTAAATTCACCCTCTGGGGCCTCATTTTGCAGTCGACAGTCTGCTTATTTTCTGGCTTGATTGGTGTTTAAGGTCAGATACTTAAACATAGGGACCTGCGAATTGCAGATTTTGGTCGAATCGAATATCAAATTCAATTGGTGAAAATGAATCAAACTTTGAATCGAATCACAGTTGATGGATACATCATCAAAAGAAAAGTTCTTTTCTAAAATAATAACCCCGATTATCAAGACACACAGTTATGTAGAGTGCACTTTTCGCCTCATCATTTCCTACACTATAAATTGACACATAAACCAATATACTAGCTATTGACTGAAACTATTCGAAATGTTGACTTTGTAGCTTCAAAACTGCAGCAATAAACATTTTTAAACGAACCTGGCTGAAAGGGCTGATACCTCACTTTTATCACATGTTTTCTTGAGAAAAAAAAAATTTGTTTCAAATCGGATCGACTTCATTCAGTCATGAAGCCATTTATTTTAAAATGCAGAATGATTAAAACGAAATGATAATTCAATGTCGAATGGAGTCGATCCGCTTGTAAATTAAAGCCTGTTCTACTTTTGTTTGTATAATAACCAGGGGCATTTTTTTTAGAAAACTATTGCTATTGACGATGTATCCAGTAACTGTGATTGAACTGAACAATACTTAATATAAAATAATGTGATCATGTTGTGGAACAAATCATTTATTGAAGTTGAACACCTGAATAACTTTTCAAAGTTGAAAACTTTTTATAAATGGTCACTGGTCATGATGCAGAAAAAGTTGAAATGAACAGTTGTAGCAGTAATAGTGCTTGTAGCAATGTAGCTGCAACTGTTGTACAGCTGTACCAACATCGCTACAAACACTGTTACCTCTACAAGTCAGTTACATTTCTACTCAGAACAATACCCAATATAAAATAATTTGATCAATTACAATCTGTAAACATTCACGGCAGGGGTCAGCCGAGTAGGCGACTTGGGCGAAGAAGTCGCCTTGTCATTCCTCAAGTCGCCTTGGCTTACATTGGGGGCGAAATTCAAGTCGCCCTCCCAAACTTCCTTGGGAGACATGGCAGTTTACTGTATTTTCTTATGTTTTATTTTTTAAAAACACACGCTTCCGCAAAAAACAGTAAACACGGTTGCTGTTAAAGTCCGTCACACGGCTATGAAAATAGCCTAAACTAGCCCAATTTTACGGTCCTACTATTTAACGAACACAAACGAACATAAACGAACATAAACGAACAGAAGAGAAAATAATAGGAAATACAAGTTAAAAGTGGTTGAGGGTGCATATGCAGGTATATGTGGGTATATATTATTCGTTTGTAAAATTCTATTTACTTCTGATGAGTATTTTGATGATTGATAAGGTTTATAAAATGTACGACGGCGCGAAATTCTTGTGTTCGTTAAGTAGTAGCCTGCTTGAAGCTGTCGACAAGATGCGACAAAGGTGTGAAATCAATTAGCTGTCTATCTGAGGAAGAATGTCGCTGAGGAAAACAGCGAAATTTAGGTTAAGAGGATGGCAAGCGCCTATTTTAATCGTGTGTAAAATTGTATCCACGTCTGATGAGTATTTTAGTGATAAATAAAGATTATAGCCATTATTTGGATTGACAAACATGCATCAAACTCTCGCTTTGGATTCCGAGGACGCATCACGACGGGTCGGGGACAAACCGTGATCTACCCTTAGAAAGCGGAGCAAGACTCGGATACATGTAGCATATTGTACACCCACATAATGATAATAATCTAAAGATCTTCAAAAATCTGGGGATAAGTCATTAAAGTCCAGTTTAAGATTTCCTGAACACTTTCCCCGAACAAGCTCA
The DNA here is from genome assembly GCA_031216915.1 of Pictodentalium vernedei. Lineage (NCBI taxonomy): Eukaryota > Metazoa > Mollusca > Scaphopoda > Dentaliida > Dentaliidae > Pictodentalium > Pictodentalium vernedei. The sequence goes on from CM062294.1 coordinate 177,863,987, forward strand.
CCCTCCACCAACGCGGGCTTCCACTAACGAGAGAGGACAACCAGGCGCGTAACCAGGAAAAAGTTTCCTGGGGGGGGGGGGGGGGGGGGGGGGTGAGGGTGATAACTGGCGGGGGTGGGGGGTGGCGGGGTATAGCCATCAGATGCGCGAAAGGCGGGGGATGGGGGCGGGGGTGGTCTGGGGGTCCTTTCCCAGGATTTTTTTTTTTTTTTGGGGGGGGGGGGGGGGGGTATGGGGAAAATTTCCCAGGAAAATTTTAAATCTAAGTCTAACTACTGGCGGGAAACATTTGGAAGGGGGTACAGCTACATTTTGGGGAGGGGCACCTGCCCCCTGTGGCAACGACAAATCCCGGACACCTCCACCCACAGACTCTCACCAACGAGCCCCATCCACCCCCGGTTCTTTCCAGGAAACGCGTTCCGTGATACAGTAGGCCTAACCGCTTCGCGATAAATGTTAGCCCAATAATATTAGCCTTCGCCTGTGCTCCGAATTTATTATTATTATGCGACATATTAAAAAATAAAAAAATAATAAATTCGGAGCACAGGCGAAGGCTAATAGTATTGGACTAGATAAATGTTAAACTCCCTCATCCTTTGCCCGGGCTTGGGACCGGCAGACTTAAGAGAATCAAGTCAGGCGGATTTGGAGTTTTTGTTGTGCTTTTCCAAAAAAAAAAATTTAGCAATAAATTTTAAACTCCCCTCATCTTTTGCCTGGGCTTGGGACCGGCATACTTAACAGAGTTAGGTGAGGCGGATTTAGAGTTTTGTGGTTTTTTTTCAAAAAGTTATTCTATTACTTCTTTGGCAGATATATTCTGATTTTCTTTTCAATTCACTGCCTTACTATAATTATATTTAATGTGAAAAAATGAGTTATCCAAAATAAATTTAAGAATTCTTTTTGACAAACAGTTCAAGCCGCGGAAAGAAGTTGTATGATACCCACTAAAACGAAAGTGACCATTTTAGTGGGCAAGCCCGGGCAAAGGATGAGGGGAGTTTAAAATTTATTGCTATTTTTTTTTTTAATTTAAATAAAAAAAAAAACGGGATGGGTGTATGTAGAAGACATCACCGCGAAGCGGTTACTGTATCATGGAACCCGCTTCCTGGAAAGAGCCCGGGGTGTCCCCTCGTTGGAGAGAGTCAGTGTGGGGCGGGGGGGGGGGGGGGTGGGATTTTTTTCTCGGATCGCGTTTCTAGGAGTATGGGTAGGGTTGTCCCCAATGTCGTAGCCACATGGGGCTGGGGGGCACTTACCCCCTCCCCAAAATCTAGCTGCGTCCCCTTCCAAATGTTTTCCGCCAGTAGAGTTAGATTTAGAATTTTCCTGAGGGAGAACCCCTCCCCGAAAAAAAATTCTTGGAGAAGGACCCCCAGCACCCCCGCCTTTCGCGCATCTGATGGCTATACCCCCCCCCCCCCCCCCCCCCCCCATGTTATCCCCCCCCCCCCCCCCCTGGAAACTTTTTCCTGCCTACGCGCCTGGTTGTCCTCTCTTTTTAGAGGGAGTCCGCGTTGATGGAGGGTGAGCTTGTTCGGGGAAAGTGTTCAGGAAATCTTAAACTGGACTTTAATGACTTATCCCCAAGATATTTTAAGATCTTCAGATTATTATCATTTTGTGGGTGTACAATATGCTACATGTGTCCGAGTCTTGCTTCGCTTTCTAAGGGTAGATCACGGTTTGTCCCCGACTCGCCGCGATGCGTCCTCGGAATCCAAAGCGAGAGTTTGATGCATGTTTGTCAATCCAAATAATGGCTATAATCTTTATTTATCACTAAAATACTCATCAGACGTGGATACAATTTTACACACGATTAAAATAGGCGCTTGCCATCCTCTTAAACCTAAATTTCGCTGTTTTCCTCAGCGACATTCTTCCTCAGATAGACAGCTAATTGATTTCACACCTTTGTCGCATCTTGTAGACAGCTTCAAGCAGGCTACTACTTAACGAACACAAGAATTTCGCGCCGTCGTACATTTTATAAACCTTATTATTCATCAAAATACTCATCAGAAGTGAATAAAATTTTACAAACGAATAATATATACCCACATATTCCTGCAGATGCACCCTCAATCATTTTTAACTTGTTTTTCCTATTATTTTCTCTTCTGTTCGTTTATGTTCGTTTATGTTCGTTTGTGTTCGTTAAATAGTAGGACCCCAATTTTATATTTCTGAAAAGAATTGCAATGGCGTAGTCGTTCGAACAATTCGCCCCAACTGATAGCAACCAGCACAAAATGGCTATTTAAAAACAAAGTACCAGACAACAACGAATCACACAAGACACGCATCGAGTTAATTAGAATTTATTAAAGTTAACCATCGTTTCAAAACAAAAAAAATGTATTGGAGACAGTTCGTCCATATCGAAATTGCTTGCGGTTACGCTCTGTTCCACTGAAAAATTGGCTGCATTGAAATTCGCCCCGCAATTTGCATTGAATGTTTTTCTTTGAAAACTTGTGAAGTTTGTTGGAAGGGGGTTAATGTAATAAGGCTACAATAGAAATCACAGGTATTTGGATGGATAAGAATGGCAGACCTTCAAAGCACCAATCGCACGTGTCAGTGAAAGATGGTTGGCAGAAATTGTCAGTTTTCTGAACAGTGTATTATTAGTTTACCCAGCGCAGCCGGGATGGGAGACAACTGAAATGTTTTGTCATTTACCAAAGAAATTAATTAACTCAAATTGTTAATAACGCTTAATTTACGAAGGATATCGAAAACTTTTTTAACTACGCTTTTCAACTCAGTTAGGGTATTCAGAAACCATGAATGACCCAGCTTCTTATATGAACTTGAAATTTATTTTAAACACTTTAAATATTTTTTTTAAAAAGAATATACCTTCTGTTACAGAGAAGAACACTCTCACCATGGGTCATACTAAATTTCAAATCCACATCGTTGAGGCAAATACAAAATCAACTGCACGGTAACCTTAGTCATCACTGTTAGGCAAAGAGTTAGGGGGTATTCAGAAACCATGAACGACACAGTTTTTAGCTCATCTTGACAAAGTCAAGCTGAGCTAATCTAATCGCTTCCCGTCTGTCGTCCGTCAACACCATGTTTTGGTCTTCTCCTCCAAAGCCACTGGGCCAATTCAAGTGAAAGTTTGTGTGAGTGATGGTCCCAAAGGGGCATTTCATTTTTGTTCAACTCAGCATGCCCAACCCCATAGGGAGGGAGTGGGGGAAAATGCTCCAAAATATTTTAAAAATCTTCTTCTCAAGAACCAGTGTGTACAATGACTTGATATTTGCTATGGAGCTTCCATATGAGGTGTAGAATCAAGTTTGTTCAAACGAAGTTCGTAAAGTAATATTTGGCTTTGTAATAGGAGGGGTAAGATTTCTGGCCCCGCCCAAAATTTCTATTTTCTGAACCGATGGTCTGGTATGCACCAAATTTGGTTTGTGGTAGTATTGGGTCATAAGTACTTGACCCATGCAAAAAAAAAAATTCCCGCATCCCCATGGGAACCCTGGGAGCTAAAAATAGAAATATTTTCAAACGCCCATATTTCCCAAACCCCACGGAACAGAGAGCTTTTATTTGGTATGAAGTATCCTTACGACCAGTAGAATTGAATGGTAAAAAAAAATTGCCATCGGTTATGTTAGGGTGTTCTGTAATGGGCATCGAAAAAATGCTGAGTCAGCATATTTGCAAAAATTTTAAAAAATCTTTTCTCCAGAACCAATCATCAGAATCTTTTGATATTTGGTATACAGCATTCATAGGGGGGGGGGGGGGGGGGGGGGGGGGGGGGGGGGGGGGGGGGAGGGGGGGGGTCAGATAAAAGTTTGTAGAAATAAAGCTCATTGGTTCATATTTGGGCTCTCTACAGGAGCCCGAAGTTTTAACATAGGGTAATATGGGGAATATTCTTTAAAAATCTTCTTCTTCAGAACCACCAGTCAGAATCTTTTAATATTTGGTATACATCATTGTTATGAGGGTCAGATTCTAGATTGTTCAAACCAAGTCCCTAGGTTAATATTTGGGCTTCCTACGGAAGCCCAAATTTTATCTTTGTTCAATATGGAGGGTAATTTAAAAAAATCTTCTTCTTCAGATCCATCAGTCAGAATGCTTTGATATTTGGTATGCAACATCTCTATGGGGGTCAGATTCAAGTTTGTTCAAATCAAATTCCTAGGTATATATTTGGGCTCACTATGGTAGCCCAAATTTTTACTTAGTGTAATATGAGAAAATTTCTTTAAAAATCTTCTTCTTCAGATCCACCAGTCGGAATGCTTTTATATTTGGTATACAACATCTCTAGGAGGGTCAGATTCCAGGTTGTTCAATTCGAGTGCCTAGGTTAATATTTGGGCTCCATATGGGAACATGAAATTTAACTTAGTACAATATGAGGGAATTTCTTCAAAAATCTTCTTCTTCAGATTCACTTGTCAGAATGCTTTCACATTTGGTATACAACATCTCTAGGGGGGTCAGATTCAAGTTTGTTCAAATCGGATCCATAGGTCAATATTTGGGCTCGCTATGGTAGCCCAAATTTGAACTTAGTGCAATTCGAAGAAATTTCTTTACAATTTCTCTTCTTCAGATCCAACAGTCAGAATGCTTTCATATTCGGTACACAACATCTCTAGGGAAGTCAGATTTAACTGTGTTCAAATCAAGAGCCTGGGTTAATATTTGGGCTCTCTATGGGAGCCGGAATTGGCCATGTTGCTGAAGAATTAAAAATTTTGTATTCAGTACCCTCTAGAGGTACTAAGATTAATCCACATAGGTTGTATCAAGGGGCTTCATAGGGGAGCTCTACATTTTACTTATGAGCAACTGAAGAAAAGGCATGATGCCCAGATTATTTTTGTCACTCCTGAGGGACTCAAGGATTGACAGTGTAGCCTATGGAGATGGCTTGCTTAATGTAGACTCATTCTTGGACTCTGTTCAAATTGTGTTCTGTACAAGATGAGCGCTTCAGGCCCCGTGGGGCCTCTTGTTTGTAGGGTGGGGTGGGGGATTTTAACCTACATTCTGTTATGTAACCATCTTGACTTAGTTTTGTGTGTGTTTGTATAAACTTTTATTTATTTTTTTCTCCACAATTGTGTCCTCTATGTTCATTTATTTTGTCATGATGTCATATACATTTTATGGGTTTTTTTTTCTGATTTCTCCTTCATGTCCACTGACTTCTCCCTCCTGGGTCCTGACTTCTCCCTAAAGTCTCTGAAGGGAGAAGTCACTTCTCCCTAAAATCAGCTGCCAGGCTGACCCCTGATTCACGGTTATGGCCGAAGTATATTCGAATTGAACTGAATCGAATATCAACTTTCAAATTGAATTTCAAATTTTTGCAGGAGCCTACTTAAACACAATGACTAATTATGAACGCAACATGAAGATAAAGTCAAGTCCAGCCAATCGTTTAAATCCATGTTGCACATTTTAGAGGACTTCCAACCCAGGCAATGGTGCCCAAGTCCTATTTTACCAGTAAAACAGAGCTTGTTTACCACAGTAAACAAGGCATCTTCCAGTAATTACTCTCAACCTTTTGGGAGAATTTCTTGTGACCCATGCAATTTTTCAACAAGGTAAAACAAAATAGCTGTTTCATCATTAAACCTTCACTTACCATAAATTGCCATATCTGGCCAGAGCTATTCACAAAAATCAGCATTCAAATCAGTTCAAATGTTGAAATTTGTTTCATTTTGTGCCTCTGAAACATAAGTTATGACTTCTCATTGGAATGAGGTTCTTGTGCTCATTTCAATGTGTGTGGCAGGTGGATAGGGATGATGTCATAAGCTATGTTTTTGAAGCAAAAAATGAAAATGTTTCAGTTATTCTGGAGAACAATTTGCAAGGACCATCTGCCCTGTGTTGATAATGTTGTACATTCTAAAAAATTGGAATTTTTTTCCATGCTAATGTGTATTTTATAAGTCAAAACACATAGAACGTTTCAGATTGCAGATGCACTGCATGCTGTGATGATTTGAGGAAACATTTAATATTTGTTTCTTGACTTTCCTGTATTCCGGCTCTTCAATTATTTTTTTTTAATTGGGGTTTAGTAACACTTTTAACACACATGGTCACCTCAGGTTGGACAGTTTTACAGATGGAGGAAGCCAGAGTACTGGAGAAAACCAATGAGCAGTGGAGAGCAACTGTCAAGACTCCCCAAGGTACTAACTCTGCACAAGCATTGACTGCTGTATGCTTTAGTACACAACGCCATCACGCCCTCAGATGGGCAGTCAGAATTAAGTGCCATGCCCAAGGACACAATGCAGTTACCCCTAGTGGGGAGTGAACTGTGACCTTTTAGTTTGAAGTCCAATGCTATACCCACTGAGTCACCGCACACCCAACTCTTCAATCAATGTGACAGACTGTATTACACCATTTTCAAATGGGATGAGAATAGGTGTATCAAGTATGATAATTGAATTCATCAGATAAATATTAAAAATATTTTCAGGTATTGCAAGAGTTGTGTTGTACCCTCATGAACGATTGATGCCAGATGCCACCAAATTTTCCATCAAGTCAAGTCATGGCTGCTGTACATCAGCCATTTCTTGATTTTATGAGAAATTCAGAAAAATAGTAAGAAGGTTAAGAGTGAACACATAAAGAAACATAACAGTTTAACCCTTTACGCAATAAAATGCCATATATGACCAGCGCTATTCACAAAATTCGCCATTCAAATTTATTATCTTTTCATTTTTTGTCTAAAAAACAAATTAAAACCCCATCATTGGAATGAGCTCAACAAGCTCATTCCAATGAAGGGTCATAAGCTATGTTTTTGAGACAAAAAATGAAAATGTTGAGTTATCCAAGAAATTTTTTTGCAAGTGTCGTCTGCTGTTTGGGTTGGGTAAGGGATTAAATATGGAATCCTAACTGGCTTAACTCACAGTTAAAAATTGAACTATCCTTGCACAACTGTTGATGCACCCTGAAAGATTGATAGTTGGGAATGAAATAAGCTGACTGACAACAGTGGGTGCAATATTCTTCAAAGAACATTATCCAAACCTTTGTCTTTCGTATTTTTCAAACATTTGATTCTTAGTGTAAATGAATGCAGATCTTTACATCAGTCTAATTTGGGCACAATGGCAAATATGGATGTGGCCTGCATGGATGGAGAAAAAGCACTGGTATTTTCTTCTTCTTGGCATCTGTTTGGGTTTTAGGTCCCCCGTCTGAAAATGATAGTTTACAAACCCTTGTTATAGGTCTTCACCTTTATCACTGGTTCCCACCACCCTTTGACGTAAGTTTACTCGACTAACTCGAGAAGGCTTCTTAGTTTCCCAGTGTTGAGCCAAAGTTCTATTTAAATGTAAATTACGCATGGTGTTTACTGAGAAATGCCACAAACATGAATATAATAGATCTCAGGCTTTAAGTGCATGATCATATAGAATTTTCCCCAGAAAAGTAATCGCCGTCAACAGTGTCGTATATGACACTGTCGAAGCCAATTGCTTTTCTGTGGTGAACTCTTAAAAATTATTTATCTGTTGCATTGTTTGATTCGAAGGTAAGCTCTAAGCTATATTGCATTAGGGAAACCTGGCCAAACTCATTATTGCCGAAACACTGCAAAACTTTGGAAAATTTTTCAAACTCCAGTGCAATTATCTTATTTGGGCACAGCATTTACCATCGTTAGTTAGGAAGAATTTAAAGGCCTGCATGAATGCACTCAACCCTCTGTACACTGATATTCGAATACCAAATAATGCAACTATAGCGGGGGAGGAATTCGCTAGAATTGTGCACTTGGTGATACCTTCCTGAAATTTGGCATGATGTAAGGGTAGGCATCAGAGATTTCAAAATCGATCGGCTACAAGTTGGCACCATCCTCTAGCCACCACTAGCAGCGAAATCCAAAATGGCCGCCAAGCGGATCGAAAAAAAGCTATTTTCGCCGATCGCACAACTGAAGCTCCAAACCTAACACCATACATGTGCTGTAATTGATGTGAATGATGGAGTGAAGCCCTTGGAACAAGTTGGGGGGAAGATTAATGGATAATGGGATCAGAATTTCCGTCGATGTGTGCGTCTGTGTGTCTGACTGTCAGTATGATCGTCCGTCCGTAGATAAATTAGTGTTGAATGTTTCTCGGGAATGCAATGGTCAAATGAACATGGTATGAGAGATTCCTGTCAACACATGAACAAGGGTACTCGATAGTATGCAGCAGTGGGGATACTTGGACATTTGATAATCCAATTAAAGTGACAGTCTATTCTCAACTTCCGGCATTTTCGATAGATTTATTTTCTAAGAAAATAAAACTATCAAATTTCTAGAGGAGTTCTGGTTCAATCTCAACACCATAGCGACACGTCTGCCAGCAAGGGCAGTGCTGGAATGAACTCGGGATGCATTAGTTCCCGTTGTTAATTATACAATGTTATCTTGCCAGTATAGAACATTGGCAAAATGGGACTAGAAGGGGTGAGTGTATGTTTGCAGTCATTCGAGGTACAGGAATATTTTTTGACTACAAGTAGTATTCTTCATTTTCGGCCAGTTAAGATGTGGTGTGTTCCAAGTCAGGATTAATGTTGCCGACACTTAATGCCCATCCCTCATGGTATGCTACTTTACCAGGGATATAGAGATATAGCCACCACTGGGAGCCAAAACATGACCTTTGATGTCGATGAGTGGTCGAAATGTTTTAGCGAATAACTTATCGAAATATGATCCGGTATGGCAATTTGATACCTTACGTTAGATTTATTAGATCAACTCAGGTATGGATTCATTGAGACATGAGTGCGCTACAAGATGAAGGATTTCCAAGTTGATTTGCTATGGAGTAGGAACTGACTAGTCACATGTGGCCTATGGCCAGAGAAAGACAAGGATACCATAGATGAACACACGGGTGAACGAAGGTATCAACTGTTGTACAGAGGCAAAATAGTTGGGGATATTGTATCATGCTATGCATGAATTAACACCGTCTTGTGCAGTAAATAACAGACTATTTTCCGAAATCTAAAACTGTATTCCTATACCCCGGACAATGTAGCAAGCCACATGGGATGAACATTTGTTAGCAAAATCAACTCAACTAGAAACATGACATGTGTTAACTGGCCGAAAATGGAAAAAAAAATACCAGAATAGGAGATGACTGGTCCTAACATGACAGTATACTACTCAATATTGTTACAACAGCCACCTTCACACTTACACAAAGGTGTGCACCTTAATCCAGCTTTCAAGCATTTGCAATTGCCCTTGCAGGCCTTGGCACAACTACAGTGGAGCATCAGTGCACATGCAGCACTTGCGTCTCCTAGGTGAGTCCAAAATGGGACCAGAATATTGAGACGTGGATTCCACTCCCATCCGTACTGTGATGGGTCTGGCACACATAAGTGTTTCTGCAGAGCACGATGCCAAATGAAAGATGACACAAGAATTACCCTTTTTACATGTTGATACAGAGCTGCTTTGGTGGGCGGGATGTTTTCCATAGACTTAAGGCCATGTGTGAACATATGCCGTCTCGCATCATTGACACGTGTACTGACACAACTGTTACTGTACATCTGTATGGTGAGTTTTTCGATATGCTGCATATGAGGGGAATCCTCTGAAAAGACTTGCGGATTCTCAGTCAATTCTATCATCATTTCAGTTGATGCGGGAAAATTCATCCATGCATTCCATCCTGTCTTCTTCCCAATGCCGAGCATGCTGGATGTTACATCACAACCTGTGAAGGCGTGGAAGAAAGTCAGGGCCTTACAGTAATCAGGTCCAAGTTGTGAAGCTATCTCATGAATTGGCATATCTTTATATGCCTTTCCAATTCCAAACCCAATCCACAGCTCACTGAGTCCAAGGTCACGGAATGTTGCGAAATGGTGCAAAGACAGAATGACGACATCAGAATCAACCGTGCGAAGAAAAGCTATTTTGTGACCTTGTGAGACTGCATGGTTGAGATGAAGCATCATGCGCGTGTCTGCTTCCTCGTGGTTCGATGGAGATATGTCACATAAGCTAACATCCTTATTGCATAGTACATATTCTCCTGATGTCGTTAACAACTGGTACTCGGATGTTGATGTTAATTTCAGCAGTTCAGCAGACAGGAACTTGAAAAATTCGTCTTTATTCTCACTAACTTTCAAGAATGCCTGCCAATTCTTCCCTTTAGGTAAAGGGACGTTCTCGGACACCCGTATCAACCTAACTGCTGTCTCACCGAGGCGTTTTGCTCGCGTCTGATTCTTCAAACTGCCTTCGGGGGTAACAGTCATAGATCGCATCAACCCTTGTGGTGTTCGTGTTAATCAGAGATTCGATGTATGGCAATAATTGCAATCGAGCATATTCTCCAAACAGATCCGCTTTCTGTGGTTTGATTACATGGACTACAGCAGGCATATCCAAGATGACAACTGAAGCTTGTCTAGCTGCTGAATTCTTCCCTTGTGCAGGAATAGCTGGTAAACAATTGAGAATTTGAGATTTTGTCCCACTCCGTAGCTTACCTCTATCGGATAATGCTGGCGGATCACGTGCATTCTCGTGCATGAAAAACTCATCCATGTTTGAATCAGGCCGGGCTTGCAGTGAAACGAACATCTGGGTAACTATTGCGGCAGTTGCTTTACTTGACATGAGTTTGTCTCGGCCTTTGTCCAGGTTGGCTGGGGGTGGGTTAAGGAAGGTATATATATTTGCCTTGGGAATAACATCATTCAGGGGTACGGTGCATTCCACAAGCCTTTCCTTCAAGAAAGTGGAATATAAATGCTTGCCCCTTTCGGGTAATGACCGTAAACTCTTACTAACTTCGGGGTCCATATATTCACCAGTATCTAATGTCACCAGCTGACCACTAGTTTCATCATAAGGGTTGATAATGAGTCCCTGATTCACCAGATCGAGGAGAGATTTCAATTGATTCAGAAATTTTTTCTGCTCTGATACCGAACTTTCCTGGTGTTCCGTGTTATCTGATGATGTTGTGTGGAAACTTGCATATTCATACTCATCTATAACACGCAGAACTTCTGACCTTGAAAGCTCAATAACGACTTTCTCTTCAGCCTGGCCATAGAGACCTTTTGGACCACTGTCTTCTTTGAGTAGTTGGATACTATGTTCTTGGCTCTGATCTAAACCCATCATACTGAACTTCCTCTCACTACGCTGGACCACAAAATGGCCTTCCATGAATTTGTTGTGGATTGAAGGATGCCGCCTGGGTAGCTGAGACATGTCTCTCAGAAATACGGGGACCCACCGACAATAATTTGTATGTCCTAGGGCAAAAAAGTAACTGCACAACTCATCGATAGAACACAGTGTACCAGGCCAGTTACCGATTCGTTGGTTCCGAACGAATTGACAGCTTGTCAAGAGAAAGTTCCGAACGATTTCACCCCAATAGCGCGCAGTTGGAGATTGTGAAAGAATCCTCTGTTCCCACATTTCAAATGACTCATGGGGCCCAGTCTGCTGACAGTAAATCTCATAAGCATTCTTTCTGAGGATCTCAAGCCAAGCTAGAGTGAGAAGATATGCCTGTCGCGTCCTCTTGACATGTTTCCCACCAAGTAGGGATGATGCTACACCGGGTGTGAATATCTTTGCGAGGTGAAACATTCGCTCCCAACCAGAACCACCCATAAGCTTACCACCAGCTTCTTGGGTGCACATTTCAAGATGCAGGAATCCAATCATACACACCATTCGATCCTCACCTATCTCCTCTGGGAACAGCCATTGACATTTTTTCTGCCTGGCATACAACGGACAGTCACCTTCAATGACAGGTATCTGGCCGGGGTTTACGAAAGCAGTAGCTTCCCTGACCACATACATAGCATGCTTCTGCATACTGAGTGAGTCCGCTTTCTGCTCACTGAAAACAGGGAATACCCCAATAACTGCACGAGGTTTGACATTGTCTTGATCTTCATGTTTTGAAAAGAAGCCTGAAAAGGTCACAGGGACTTCATCAAGCTGCCAGCTGCCATCAACCTTCCCTTTATTGCTGATCTGTGACACATGAGACAACCAGTCATTCTCTCCCACGTTCAAATCTGCATATTCATTGGGCCGTACATTACATTCATCTGGAGATTCAAGCCTGATGTCCCCACCAAAGTCTTCAACGAAAGGAACAAATGCATAGTCGTCTGGGAGTTCAATTTGTGTGTCTTCTGGAACATCTAAACTCAGTGGTGGGGGATCAGTACCCACATTGTCCCTGCTCAGTTGACCAATGAGTGTGATGGACGTACCATGCATATCAGATCTACCAGATACATCAATGTTATCAGTGGTTCCTATCGAGAAAACATTACGTTTGCAGTTAGCTGGGACTACAACACCTTCGTTCTTGAACCGCAGTGAAACAGCTCTCGCGAAACTCCTGCGAACATCCATTACGCGATCATAAGAGACAGAGAGTCCCATTTGATGAAAATCTCTGATAAGATTTTTCATACGATCATGGGCATGCAACTTCAAACCCACATAAAGAGGCATTGGAGTTTCTCTGTCACGTCTCTGGTGAACATTTTGTGCATGTTCGGAGCGTTTCGCTGAATTGCTGATCAACATCTGTGAAATAGTACAAGCCACTCGAGTCTTGGCATTAACAGTCTCATCATCGCCTAAGTTCTGTATACTACATGTGCCCTCAAGTAGAACTCTAAGAAGAGTCAGGAGTGAGTTGGGTACAGGCTCGCTCAAGCAATAAGATGAAAATGATCCCGTGAAAGGAGCTTGAGATATGAGTATGTGTTTACGCAGAAGAAGACCCACATCAACTATCTTTTTTGCCTCTTCCTCAGACACTATACGAGTTAAAGATTCGGACAACAAGGAGCCAACTCGAAACCTACTTGAAATAAACACATCTCTACCCTGTGTGAAGGCGTCCCAGCCATCGCCCAATTTCTGCAACAAATGTTCTTTGAATCGAGTGGAATGTATTTCTTCACTAAGCCAATCAGAACCGACTTGCTTCAACCTCCGACTGTACAGATTCTTGAGATCGACAAGCTTCATCGCGGAATCGTTGTGTTCAACAAATGTTATGAGCTCTGCCATAACGAGAGGGTCATAGGGCAGGCCTGACGCGGAATGTTCGGCGTTCTTCGACTTTTTAGATTTAGCCGCTCGTGCTTCATTGGCAAGCTTACAATAACAGGTTTTGTGATAGTAAAGATCACTAGCAGCGGAATCAAATGCTGCATTGACCCGAGAAAAAACAACCCAGTTCTCGGCTTCCTTTGCCATAATTTTGAGTTTATTGTTATCAGACATTGATCTGCAAATAGGCTCACTGCTGTCACCTTCGCGTTTGTGACAATAAACACACTGGGGCAGTTTCCTGTCACAGCCAGATTCAAAACTTGTCCGTGTTCTTTTAGGACTCAGCGTGGAGCAGGATGCCACTGCCTCATTTCGCTCTCGCTTGTGTAGCACGCGCTGTACGATGTGAGTCCGAATACTGTCACGGCATGTCTTATGATATATTGCCTTATTCGTCAACAGTGACATCGACATACACTCATCACTCTCTCTCATCAAACAATCAATGGTCAAATTATATGGAAGCTCAACGCCATTATCTAGGAAGCGCGTTATGTCTTCCTCAATAGCTTTATAGGCGTCATGAAAACGAGATTCTCTATACGGACGCATCAATTTCTTGGAACTGTCTTGCTGGCAAAAGCAACAACGTTCCCAGTCAGTACTAGTCCGTACACGAAGAGGATTCTCACTCATTCTGTGAATGATTTTTGTGAACAATCGCGTTCTCGAATTAATTTCGACAGACAAATCAGAATTGCTTGCGGAATTACGCCAAACAAGAGATTGTATGGCAAAGAGACTGCTTCATAAAGAGCGTTGTTTCTCCGGGATCAGCGTCATTCAGGTTTGCCTGAATGACGCTGATCCCGGAGAAACAAAGCTCTTTTCAAGTTCCAAGAAATTGATGCGTCCGTATAGAGAATCTCGTTTTATTCTACATCATCTCCCACGTCTGTTTCCAACACGTGCGTGGATCAGAGTTCACTTTCGCGCCCTTACAATCGGATGTATAGTCGGTAGACCGTCGAAAAGGAGGTTCCCTTCAGCCGCTGGCGGCCATTTTGGATTGTGCCGCTACTGGTCGCCACCGGTCGGTGTCAACTTGTAGCCGATCGTTTTTGAGAACCTCATAGCCTACACTAACAGTGTGCCAAATTTCAAGAAGGTATCACCAAGTGCACAATTCACCTGTATGTGACGAATTCCTCCCCCGCTAACTAGGAATTATTTAACTTGAACGGGAAGGACTTTTAATTTAGTACTTTCATTTGAAAGCAACCCAATTTAATCTTTGAGAGAATAGAATAAGCATTGTCAACCAATATCAAATCAGTTAAATTCCAAGTTGTATTATGGGAAATATTTGCTGCTTGAAATTTTTATATTTTGACATCAGTGTGTAGAAGGTTAATGTGAATAGAATATATGTAGAATATACCCATAGTAGCTTGTTTTACAAAATGTTCACCATGAGTGGTGAAGTGGTGTTAACCGCAAGCCTTTGGTGCGCAGTTAACACCACTTCACCACGAGTGGTGAACATTTGATACACCAAGCTACTTTAGGTATATTTTATTTATACCATGATCATCAGATTATTCAGAGTCGCTATAATTTTTTCTCAATCTTACTGAGCAGCGGCCATACACACGTCTGAATTTGTTTTTGTTTCATGAGAATTGGCGGGCAGTACTTCCGCTGAAAATTTTATCACCGAAACGAAATAGAAAAAGAAATAAGGCCTTTTTAATTTCAACAACATTACATACTATTTCGAGTTATGGATGCTTTATTATCAATGAGACAATGCATGTTTGTTAATTGATGGTGTTTTATGGGGTAAACTCATTTAAAAATGTAATAAATAATTGCCACTTCAATTTCACCCTTCGCGAGGCGACATGCGATAAATTCAGACAAGTTCGCATTCAGGTCGACATCACCAAAGGTCAAGAATGTACTTGCACTGTAGGTATAAATTTTAACTGTTGAAATCCCATTGCTGACATGTTCACCACAGTTAGTGTATAAACCTAAAATTTATGTCATAGGCTTTTCATATATAGAATAGGTAACCATGGTATAAATGATCATATACAATGACAATCAGTATACTCTTCTGTCATCGTAAAAGTGTTCTCTTTCTTGATCAGATCACTATAGGATTGGGATCTGTTCATGGCACATTAACCATAAAGATTTCATTAACCCTTAGGGGCTGGAGACTTTTGCCCTACTTTGACTGCCCATGTACTGTCTATATAGGCAGCCAAGACTTGCCAAGAAACACCTGCCAAGGCACTTTGAATGTAATTTGCAAGTTTACCCAAAGACTGTATGTTGGGGCAGCTGTAGAAAAATGTGATTAAAAGTCGTAATTAGTCCATAAGTGTTAACCCTTTACCTAATGAATCAGCCACATCCGTCCATGTAACATAGAAATTGAGCAGCTAAAAAAATTGTTTCAAACACTTTCAGTAAAACCATATCATGTGATCCCTCAGCAGAAAACCATATCATGTGATCCCTCAGCAGAATAAGATCATCAAGCTTGTTCCAAATGAAGGGGCACATTGCTTTGTAGAAATTAGGTGAAAACTTTGAAAATAAAATATTAAAATAACAAATTTTGATATCAGGTGCACTGGGGAAGGAAAGGGTTAATAAATATTACAAAATCAATTTGAATGAAGAAACAAATAACTAGAGTGATGTCACGCATGCAGCCCGACTGTCCCAGGAATGGCAATGCTTAGATGCAAAATAGTCGGAGCCATTTTTTGTTAACAGTTTACCTAACGAATCTGCCATATCTGCACTTGTGATATACAAAATTTGCTATTCAAATTTTATTTTTCATTTCTCTACTTCAAAACATACCTCATGACCTATTAATGGAACAAACTTGATGAGCTTGTTCCAATAAGGAGTAATAAGCCATGGTTAGAAGTAAATAAAAAATGAAAAAATCTGATGTTTCAGAAAAATAATTTGTACTGTTGGCTTCAACTTGTGTTAGGTAAAGGATTAAAGATGTAGTACATAAAGCAATGTTGGGTTATATGAGTCAATTTTCTTTTTTGCATGTAATAACTCCCAATCCTTCAAAATGGATTTTTGGAATAATTGCCTAAGTGACACGTTTGTGGTGTGTGTGTGTGTGTGTGGGGGGGGGGGGGGGGGGGGGGGGGGGGGGGGGGGGGGGGGAAGTTGTGGAACCTATATTGAAACCTGGCCTGTACTACTAGCTGGAAAATACACATATCAACTTGGTTGAAATCAAATAATCCAAACTGAAGTTATCAGTCGGAAACCTGTTCACAGACAGATGGATGGACTGACAGATGGACGGACGAAAGTCATGACTATAGCCCTGACTATAAACAGTCAGACTAAAAATGCATTTTGTACCAAAGAAAAAATATTGCATGAATGGCCCTGGGTGTGGAGGAGGTGGGGTGGGGGGTGTGTCAGGGAGTCCATTTTTTTTCCACATGTGGTCAGTCTAAATCCTTCAGAATGCATTTTGAGCAGAGAAAAAAAAAATACCTAACTGGCATCATGGGGGTGGGGATGGGGAGTGGGTGGTGGTGTTTGTCTGGGTTTTTAACCACAAACTTTAACCAAAACTGTAAAAAAAGCATTTTTGACGAAAAAAAAAAAGTGCCTAATTGCCCCCCCCCCCCCCCCCACCTCCCCCAACCACAAACTTTAACCAAAAGTGTAAAAAAGCATTTTTGACAAAAGGAAAAAAATGGTTCTGCATGTAGTGACTGTAAATAGTTCAAAATACATATTGGAGGAAAAAAAAAAAAAAAAAAATGCCTAATTGGAGGGAGGGGGAGGGTTGGGGGGGGGGGGGTGGGGGTGGGCGGTGGTGCTTGTCTGGGTTTTTAACCAAAACATTAAACAAGCATTTTTGACGAAAAAAAAAAAGTGCCTAATGGCCCCCGGTGGGGTGGGGGAGGGGGGAAATTGGGTGGGGGTGGGGGGGGGGGGGAGGTACTAAGTTTAAAAAAAGGTTCTGCATGTAGTGACTCTAAATAGTTCAAAATGCATATTGGAGAAAAGAAGAAGCCTAATTGGTGGGGGGGGGGGGGGGGTAGGGGTGGAGGTGTTTGTCTGGGTTTTTAACCACAAACTTGGAGTCATCCTACCAAGCTAAAATGAAATCCCTTCATAATTATGGCCTGTGGAATATTCTAAAGGTTTTCGGGCTTCGGGCCTCTGTTGCTGTCACAGTTGCCCAAAAGGGGACATTCTCATCTAGACATTATATGAAGTCAACCTATCAAGTTACAATGAAATCCCTCCATAAATATGACGTGTAGACTGTTCTAAAGGTTTTCGGGCTTCGGGCTCGGGCAGCCATCATGGTTGAATGATCGCAACCAAAAGGGGACATTCTCATCTGGGCATCATGTGGATTGATCCTACGAAGTTACAATGAAATCCCTTCATAAATATGACCTGTAGACTGTGCTGCTGGTTTTCGGGCTTTGGGCACTTGTAGCCATCACAGTTGCCCAATCATGTCCAAAAGGGGATTTTCTCATGTAGACATTATATGCAGTCAACCTATCAAGTTACAATGAAATCCCTCCATAAATATGACCTCTAGACTGTGCTAAAGGTTTTCGGGCTTCGGGCTCAGGCAGCCATCATGGTTGATTGATCGCAACCAAAAGGGGGCATTCTCATCTGGGCATCATGTGGATTGATCCTACGAAGTTACAATGACATCCCTTCATAAATATGACCTGTAGACTGTGCTGAAGGTTTTCGGGCTTCGGGCACCTGTAGCCGTCACAGTTGCCCAATCACGTCCAAAAGGGGACTTTCTCATGTAGACATTATATGAAGTCAAACTATCAAGTTACAATAAAATCCCTCCATAAATATGACCTGTAGACTGTGCTAAAGGTTTTCGGGTTTTGGGCTCGGGCAGTCGTGACGGTTGATAGATCACGCCCAAATGGGGAAATTCTCATGTAGACATCTTACGGAGTCATCGTATCAAGTTACAATGAAATCCGTCCATATAAAACATGACCTGCAGACTGTGCTAAAAGTTTTTAGGTTTCGGGCTTGGGCAGCCATCACAGTTGACAGATCATGCTCAAACGGGGAAGTTCTCATCTAGGCATTATACAGAGGCATTCTATGAAGTTGCAATGAAATCCCTTCATAAATACGACTTGTAGACTGTGCTAGTGGTTTTCGGGTTTTGGGCTCGGGCAGCCATACCTGTTGACCGATCACGACCAAAAGGGGACGTTCTCATGTAGACATGACCTAAAACCTGCATATGAAATTTCGTGATGATCAGACAAGAACTACCGGGTATAGCCTGTACTTGAAAGTTGAATAAAAAACTTTAACCACAAACTTTAACCAACACTCCAAATGTCAACTAAACAGGAAAAGAAAAAAAAAAAACAAAAAAAAACACTTGAACCTTCAGTAAAAAACTTTAACCACAAACTTTAACCCCAACTCTAAATGTTAACAGATGGACAGACAGACGGATGGATGGACAAAAGTCATTACTATAGCCCTCACTGTAAACAGTCGGGCTAAAAATGGCATCAGAGATGCAATGTTTTTTA
The DNA here is from genome assembly GCA_031216915.1 of Pictodentalium vernedei. NCBI lineage: Eukaryota > Metazoa > Mollusca > Scaphopoda > Dentaliida > Dentaliidae > Pictodentalium > Pictodentalium vernedei. Next base: position 177,882,740 of record CM062294.1, read on the forward strand.
ACTTCTTTTTCAATATGTGAGATTGTATGGTGTAGTGGGTAGTTCAGTGATCTGAAAGTAGTGGCTACCCCTCTACATTCAGATTCCTCCCATTTAAATCTGTTGTAAGAGTCCCCCCCAACAGGGTTTATTGGGAACTCAAAACACGAAAATAGGAATATATATCAAGCTTTTGCCCTCATTACCGACTGCATTTGATAGTACATGTATTTCTTTACATTTGTGCAGAGTCTATTGATCCAAACTGTGTTTTATCCTTTACTTATTGAGATTTGTACGCGATGAAGCGTCAACGATCGCTTCGATGTCGTCCATATTTTTGCGCAACCCGGAGTTGCTGCCGAAATGAATAGAATGCAGAAACGGTAACTCCTAATAAATGCCCCCTCCCCTCCCCCTCCCCCCCCCCCCCCCATGCAGTAATCATTAATCAACCTTCTCTATGCAAATGCGATCATATTTCTGTTTCTGCACTGATATTTGCTTAGGCGCAACTCCAGGGTATTATTTTATAGCCAATGCAGGCATCGTTGACACTTTGCTGTGTACAAATCTCGATAAGTAAAGGATAAAACATAGTTTGGATCAGTAGATTCTTCACAAATTAAGGAAATATGTGTACTATCGAATGCAGTTGGCAATAAGGGCGAAAGTTTGATATATATTCCTATTTTCGTGCTTTGAATTCGGAATAAAACTTATTGGGGGCTTTTACAACAGATTTGAATGGGAGGAATCTGAACATAGAGGGTAGCCACTACATTAAGATCACTGAACTGGTGTAGAGGGCAGACAATTTTTCGACCAGATAGTAACCAGAGATTCTTTTTCCCTCTTTGAAAAAGGGTCAAAGGTCCATGCTATTGGGTAAATTATTGTTGTGAGGGCTCCAGTTGGGAATTTGTTTTGGGGGAGAAGAAACATATATAGAAATGAAAGAATAAGAAATAATACCTTTGGACTGAACTGAGAAAGTTAATACAGAAGCTACTATCTTTGTACATGTGGTAAGTTTTATAAAGGCACTCATTTGAACCATAACACTATGTTTCGATGTCATGGAAGAGTTATCCTTTATTTTACAAAAGTAGTAATTATTTTCAGGGACATATGCATTTCTGTAACCTTCTGAATTCATGTGCTTTCTACACTTTGTTAGGCTGGCAATTATATGTTTTCTTAAGGCTTATTAATGCAAAGTTCAGGACATGAATCATGGATTTTGGGGAATGGGGTTGGGAAAATTTGGGTCAGAAATTGGGAAAAGTCATGCCAAAATGCTATTTGGAAAGGCTGTTATATTTTGCTCCTGTAAGCACCCAAAATAATCTCTGGCAACCCACTTGCAATCTGGTAAAAATTATCTTTTCCAGCATGTATTGTAGCTACCATGTAAATATTGGGAATTACCCTTATTAACCCGCAGCATTCTGATGTCAAAATGGCAAAGTTTTCAGCAGTAAATATTTCCCATAATGCCATTTGATATTTAATTAAATAAACCTTGTTTGGCAGAGCTCAGTGAGCTCTGTCGAACAAGATATAATTGGACAAATTCATAATATAAGAAGAGAAAAACAGAGTTATTGCAGAAAATTCTGTTATACTACCAGAGTGCTAACGTTAACTGTCATAAGCCTTACCCTTTCTGTCATCAGCTGCAGTGCCCTCTCTGCCTGACCTATTAGCCTCATACAATGGTGTATTCTCCCAGGACCCAAGCGACCTTGTGCTATTTCAAATCCCCTTCCTTCTCCAAGTAACATGTTAGAGGCAGGAACTCTCACATTTTCAAACAGTACCTCAGCATGTCCAGCTGTGCAGAAAAAAAAATTCAAGTACATACAATTGGTCAATATTAAAAATTGTGAGGCAGTTTTCAATGGTCAAGTGCTAATTTATTTTTCAAAGGTGATTTGTAGCACAAGTATTTTTTTTAGCCATTCAAGAATAAGTTTAGTAAGATTTATCAATAATTTACTGGACAGTGACTATTGGAACTCTCCAATGAATTGCATTAAAACATTTTCATATAAACATTTTTTTTTACTGCTGAACCAAACAAGTGGGTGCATACTGTGTAAAGCCACTGTGGCTTTAAATACTTTGAAATAGAACCATAAGTATTTTCTATCACTCAGTTAATTATAATGAAAATCTACAACCAAATATATACATTAATGGTCTCTTTACACATTTCTCTTTAAGTTTAATCAATCACTTTATACCTTTGGCATACACTTTAGACGACTTCCAGCCCAGTCATTGGTTACAAGGTCGTATTGCACCAGTGAAACAAACTTGTTTATCTCTATAAACAAGCACCACTTCATTTTTCTCGGTTTCCACAGGACTACAACCTTTAACATATACTGCTCCACTTCCCAGAGTTCTCATAGGGAATATGTAAAGAGTACCAATATTTGTTCATGTTAACTGAAAAACGGATACTCCACCAGATCTATCAATAACTTATTACTGCCTGAGTCAGATTGTACCTGTCAACGAGAGCATTGGACCTTCTCAATGAGCTATGCCATGTAAGTGGCAGATTTTACATGCCTGAAGTACAGACCTAAGAATTACCTACTACAAACAACCGGTGGGGTTGCAGACTAGGTCACGGTGGCTTTCATGACTCCTTTCCTTCTCCTTTGTAGCTGCTGGATGTGAAAGAGTGCCATACTGCTAAGGTGGTAGTAAGGGGTGTTAGTTTACCCCCACATCATCCCTATGAGAACTCTGGCACGCAAAACCCTCAAGTTTGCTTTGTTCCACCAGGTCTACTGTGAAGTGGGGTTTTAACTCTTTGCCTGCTGGTGGATATTCCCGACCCACACAGGGTTTCTCTTGTAATTGAAATCTGTTTATTATAATAAGTATAATTTGGGCACATTTAATCATATTTGCCCCCCTGTAAATTAAAGGGACTTTTTCATGAATGATTTCTTTGTTATATTTAGATTAATTTTTCATCAAATCTAGTCATGGCTTCCACACCTCGACAACTCTTTTAACCCCAAATGACCCAATTCCAACATTGACCACTTGATACTGCAATAAAAACAAGGCTCGAACATTGAGGCTTTAGGTAAACTTTCAAGTTACATTCTAAGCATCTTGGCAGTTGTTTCTAGGCAAGTCTTGGCTGCCCATACAGGCAGCCAAGACTTGATTAGTAACAACTGCAAGGCAACCAGATGTACTCTATCAAAGTGTATAGGAAATGTATACAAACCACCATGCCTTTAAGGGTTAAGAAGTCCCAAACATCAATGACTCAAGCAGCAATTCTTGTTGAACCCTAAAAATTGGGAGTACAAAGATTTTTTGAATGGTCACATTACACACAAGAAATACCCATGTTACCAGAATCTATTCATATTCCATAACTTTTCCCAAACTCACCCCAATTTTCCATACTTTTATTTATTTATTGGTGTTTAAGGTCACATACTTATGCACAATGACTAATTGTGATCGTGACAGTTTTACGCATGGAGGATGCCAAAGTACTCGGAGAGAACCACCAAGCATTAATGAGCAACTGTCAGCACCGCAGCATTCTAACTTTGTTCAAGCTTCGCTAAGCAGGGTTACAGCTATTGAAGACATGTGCACCATCAACGTGCAGTACGCCGTAGTACACGGCGTCATCGTGGCCCCCCCCTACCCCCCCCCCCCAACACAATGCGGGTCATCCCAGACAGGGATCGAATTCGGCAACTCTAGCATAGAAGTCCAACAGTCTATCACTGAGCAACTGCACCCCCTTTTCATACTTTTCCAGGGCCTGGAAAGTCAATTTAGTGTTTCCAACACTTTCCAGACCTTTCAATAGCCTGTACAAACCTTTCAATAACCTGTACAAACCATGCAGCACTGATGATGCAGGTCAGGATTGAACCATTGACTTTTGGTTTAAAACTCAATGATCCAAGCAATGAGCCACCTCACTACCAGTTAAGAAAACAAATCTGAAAATAAAGAGCTTACCTTGTAACCTATTAGCAGGTTACACAATATAACATGGTGGTAACATTAAGGAATAAACAGCTGCGCCATGAGCGCATGATACGCCCGTTATTAATTACAAGAGGGAACCACACAATATGAGTATCCATGTGTACTTGTCAGGTTACATATACTTGCCACCAAAAAATCATTAAAATTGCGCAAAGTCCAACATGTGGAAAATTGCCTATATTTTAATGAATAAAGTCCCATAACTCTGGAATGACAAATCGGACAGCGACACAAATTGAAAGGGAGATTCCTTCTATCAACATATAGTTGCAACCAAAAAATCATGAAAATTTCTCTAAGCATTTTCAAGTTATTGTTCGACATGTGAAAAGTCCCATAACTCTGGAATGACTAATCGAACGGCGACACCAACCGAAAGGGAGCTTCCTTCCATCAACATAAACCACCTACCAAAAAATCGTGAAAATCTCTCGAAGCGTTCTCGAGTTATCGTACGACGTGTAAAAAATCAACAATTTTCTAAGTAATAAAGTCCCATAACTCTGGAATGACTACTCGAATGGCGACACTAAACAAAAGGGAGCTTCCCTCCATCAACATAAACCACCTACCAAAAAATCGTGAAAATCTCTCGAAGCGTTCTCGAGTTATCGTACGTGTAAAAAATCAACAATTTTCTAAGTAATAAAGTCCCATAACTCTGGAATGACTAATCGAATGGCGACGCTAAACGGAAGGGAGCTTCCCTCCATCTATATACACCACCTACCCAAAAATCATGAAAATCTCTCAAAGCGTTTTTGAGTTATTGTACGACATGTGACCGGACGGACAGACGGACAGATGGACAGCTGTATACCATAATACGACCGTTTTTTCAAAATGGGCATATAAAAATAAACAGTAACACCTAACATGAGATCTCACTTCATCGAGATTGTGTGTCACCTATGGCTATTTATTTTGGAGGAAATGCTCTTAATATGTAAGAGGCATGCTACTCTATTCAAACGTGTATGCAACTTGTAACCTTTGTGTCGTGTTAGTTGTGAAAGACTGTCAAATCTGCCTGGCTAAACATAAATGATTGGGCCACACAAAGTAAATCTTCTGTTTCTCAGGCCATTTTTGTGAAATTGCATGTCGGCGGGTGGGTTTTTTAAATTTTTTTTACTTTTGTAATTATTTCTTTGTCATCAAAAGTTCATATTCTTTATTTGTTTTATGTTTTAGGCTTCATAATCTACACAATAGCATGGGTGGTGCTGTATGTCATCCTTTCAGTGCAAGAAGGAATCACGATGCTAAAGCATTGCAAAACCTTGTTGCATTCAAGGGAAACATTTATCAATTTTATTAACGTAGGTAAAATATCAGACATAAATGATTTAATTTTAATTTTTTTAAGTTTGCAATGGTTATAAAAAGGAAGCATGTGGCAGTCAAAATGGCCACACAGGTGGGCCTGAGAAACAGATTTTTAACTTTTTAGGCCTTAGGAATTTAATTTATCTTGCATTTTTTGTCGTAACCTTTTGTTTGTTCCCATACTGTCTAACCACCAAGTAGCCTAAACGATCGTTCACTGGTTATTTCCAGGCCTGAGGAAAAGTATCACAAACTTACCTGGCGGATCCATAGAACCAAACACTTTTAATGGACGAAGTATTTTCACTCCTGGTGCATCCATTGGTACTAGAATCATGCTTTGCTGCCTATGCAAGCTCTCTTTAGTATTAGTTTTCCCCATAAATATACTTATTTTACAATGAGGATGACAAGCTCCTGAAAATGACAAGTTATGCTGGTTATGTTTTATATATGTTGTTGGTGAATGACAATTTACCGAACCATTTACCTAACCCTATTACCTAACAGGAATCTTTTGCTACTACAGTGGAACCCTGTTAATTGAATAGCCACTTTGCTGATTAAAATTATTCAATTAACAGGAGTATTCAATTAACAGGATTGTGTCACTTTCCTGTATTCTAGAGATAAACTTAGCATTTATTCTATTATATCTTGTTTGACAGAGCTCCATGAGCTCTGTCAAACAAGATATAAAAGATTAAATGCCTGTATTGGATGTACTGAGACCAAAGAGGTCTATAAACAAAGGAAAACTGGGGAGAGTCAGGGTAATTTCTCAACAGGTTACAAGATTTTTTATTCAATTAACAGGAGTTTACTCTATAACCTATATTCAATTAACAGATCAAATCTGTACTGGAGGTACGGTAAATGGTTTTGTGTTTGGAAATTATATTCAATTAACAGGGTTATTCAGTTAAGAGATATCCAATTAAGTGGGCTCCACTGTAACAAATAGTTCATTTTTTATTCAGAAACAGAGCTTATGATCCCACCATTGGGATGAGCTCAACAGGAAGGTATTATATGCTATGGCTTGCAGGTAAAAAAAAGCTGAATGGATGGAAGGCAAGATGGAGGGATGGATAGATGGACAGATAAAAGACTGATTGCTATGTCCCTTGATTTTGGTCAAGGCAAAAAAAGTCACAATGCAGAACTTAACTGCTGTTTGGTTAGGAAAGTGTGTAGAAAATAAACTTGGCAGCCATTCAAAAATTAAATTATAAAACATTTGTTAGTCCATTTTGGGTGATAAAAAAAAGTTGGGATTTTGTTCATAACTGAACTATTTAGTTATTTGTGCATGCCACAGATAAACTGATTCTGAACAGTGTTTTAAAGGTTACTGGATTAGCATGAAAACTCCTGAAATTTCAGTCAATGCTGATCCAAAAATGTAAAAAATTTCATAAGTTGTTAAAACAAGACGCCCCAGGGGGCCCGAGGGTGCTCACCTTACATGGTTGTCTAAATATCAAACCAGGGACTTGACTTGAATAAGCTGCATATGCCTCTCCTAAGAAAAGCAAAAACCAACTAGATGAAGCGATTGTGCCCACACAATATACAGGATTTTCCTACTATTTTCAGTTCCTGCACTTTTACATCCCAAATTGGGATAAACGCATAAAAAACAGATTTTTTTTTATTTTTGTTTGGAAATTTTCGAAGTCCCAAACAAAATACTTTCAGACTAAATTTTTTTTTTCTTCTTAAAATTGACCAAAATGCATAAAAAAACAAAAAACTAATTTCCAGATTTTGCTCCAAAATGTCGGAGTCCGGACTGGGACCCAAAATTTTCAGCTTAAATACGAACCCAGGGACTCGGCTTGAACAAACTTGAATCTCACCCTCCTAAGGATGCTTCATACCAAATATCAAAAGATTCTTATTGGTAGATCTGAAGAAGAAGATTTTTAAAGAATATTCCTCATACTGCACTAATTTAAACATTTGGGCTCCCATAGAGAGCCCAAATATAGACCCAGGGAATTGATTTCAATAAACATGTGAAACAATCTTCCAAAGATGTTATATGTGAAATTTGAAAGCTATTAGAGCAGTGGTTTGGGAGAAAAGTAGTCTTAAATGTTTTCCCCATTACCCACGGTGTTAAAAAATGCTGACTCAGCACTTTTTCAAAGTCCCCAAAAAAGTACCCCATGATAAAACTGATAGCAATTTTTTTTTACCATTCCATTCTGTTGGTCCTAAGGAAGCTTCACACCAAATAAGAATTCTCAGTGCTGTGTAGTTTTGGAGATATGGGTGTTTTAATTTTTTTCTATTTTTAGCTCCTGCGGTTCCCATGGGGTGGCAGGAAAAACGTTTTTGGCATAAATTAACTACTTATGTCCCAATAAAACCTCATGTCAAATTTGGTTCAAATAAACCTCTCAGTTTGGAAAATAAAAATTTTGGGCGGAGCAAAAATTCTTGCCCCTCCCATAACGATGGCAAATATTGCCCCTAGAACTTCTCTTGAACAAATCTTAGTCTTCACCTCAAAAGGAAGCTGCACACCCAATATCAAGTCTCTGCTACTGCTGGTTCATGAGAAGAAGACTTTTTAAGATTTAGACTCACTTTTTGGGCGTGGCCCTACCAAGGGGCTGGTCAACTTGATTTGAACAAACTTGAATTGACATATGATAGGGAACATGCACACCAGATTTGGTTCAATTTGGTTGAGCAGTTTGTGAGAAGAAGTCGATAATGTAAAGTTAACGACGGACGATGGACGATGGATGGACGACGGGCGGAAAGTGATCAGTAAAGCTCCCCTTGAGCTTCGCTCAGGTGAGCTAAAAAAGTTCACGATGCTGGACGGACGATGGACGGCAAGTGACAAGTTTAGCTCCCTTCGGTGAGCAAAAAATTCCTTATTTTGAACTAAGTTACAATTCGAGCTCCTACAAGTGAGCCCAAATATGGACCTAGGACATGGCTTGAACAAACTTGAATCTTACCCCCCTAAGGATGCTGCATACCAAATATCAAAAGCATTCTGAGTGCTGGATCTGAAGAAGATGATTTTTAAAGAAAATTCCTCATTTTGAACGAAGTTATAAATCAGGATTCAACAGTGAGCCCAAATATGAACTCAAGGGCTTGGCTTTAACAAACTTGAATCTCACCCTCCTAAGGATGCTGCACACCATATATCAAAACATTCCAAGTGCTGGATCTGAAGAAGAAGATTTTTTAAGAAAATTCCTCATTTTGAACTAAGTTACAATTCTAGCTCCCACAGTGAGACCAAATATGGACCTTGGGACATGGCTTGAACAAACTTGAATCTCACCACCTAAGGATGCTGCATAGCAAATATCAAAACATTCCGACTGCTGGATCTGAAGAAGAAGACTTTTTAAGAAAATTCCTCATTTTGAACTAAGTTACAATTCGAGCTCCCACATTGAGCCCAAATATGGATCTTGGGACATGGCTTGAACAAACTTGAATCTCACCCCCCTAAGAATGCTGCATACCAAATATCAAAACATTCCGGCTGCTGGATCTGAAGAAGAAGATTTTTTAAAGAAAATTCCTCATTTTGAACTAAGTTATAAGTCGGGCTCCCACAGTGAGCCCAAATATGAACCCACGGACTTGGCTTGCACAAACCTGAATCTCACCCCCCTAAGCATGCTGCATACCTAATATCAAAAGATTCCGCCTGCTCAATCTTGAGAAGAAGATTTTTAAAGAAATTTGCCTGAAATGCACTAAGTTCTAATTCGGGCTCCTATACTGAGCCCAAATATGAACACAGGGGGCCGATTTGAACAAACTTGAATCAGATCCACCCCACAATGTTGCATACCAAATATCAAAAAATTCTGCCTGCTGGATCTGGAGAAGAAGATTTTTTAATAAATTTGCCTGAAATGCACTATGTTCGTATTCGGGCTTCTATGGTGAGCCCAAATATGAATCCAGGGGGCCGATTTGAACAAACTTGAATCAGATCTACCTCATAATGCTGTATAGCAAATATCAAATGATTCTGCCTACTTGTGCTGGAGAAGAAGATTTTTTAGTAATTTCTCTAATATGCATAGGGTGCTATCAGAGTTATGCCCCCTATGGAGCCCCAAGTGGGCATGTCCATTTCATTTAAACAAACTTGAATTGACATACAGTAATGAACATCCATACCAAGTTTCAAGCAAATCGACCTAGCAGTTTCAGAGAAGAAGTTGTTTGAAAAATGATCACGATGCCGGACGAACGACAGACGACGGATGGCAAGTGATAAGTTTAGCTCCGTTCGGTGAGCTAAAAACCCTTCATCTCGATATTGTTCATGTTTTAAGCGCAATCCACAATGAATAAATTTTGAATGTCTTTCAAAGTTTATTACTTGAAAAGTTTGACAAAAAAAATCTAAGAAAAAAAGTCAGAAAGAGTTCAAAATCGAACTTTACCAAGATAGTGTGCAGTTTGAAAAAATGGACACCATAACTAATTGACTCTTGTTTTTTAAAACTTACTGGCTGGAAGCAAAAAAGGATGGATGAATGGACACATGTACAAGCTGAAAATACTATACAACTTCAAACCTCATCTGAGGATATATAATTAAACTAAGAACATCCGCCATTAAATCTTGTTTGAGAGCTGGAAAGGGTTAATGTTACTAATATTAGGCTAAACAGCATTAAAAATGTTGAAATATTTGTCATGAAAGTGAAGGAAGTCAATATATCCAGACAAGACATTTTAAAATCACATCAGAGAGACTATCAGTTTCCTTGGAAAAGGTTTGGTAGGGAGACTGCTCCCATAGTATAACAGTCATTTCACAATGATGTACTCTGTACCACAGGTTTTTGTTTAATATCATTCTTTGGGAGTTGTTAACCATCAATGGTCTTTATCCAACTTGACAGACTTTGTGATCTGAGACAGTACTTAGGACACTCCAGGAGAGGTCCTGTAGTCAAATTACCTTGGCTGTGGTTTCTAGCCAAGTCCTTGACTAGAAATCACTACTAAGCCACGAGCCTTACAAGGTGTGGTGTAAAAGAAAGACTGAAAAACAACCCAGCCCCTTAAGGGTTAAAAGAGAGTTGAATGTTTCCATCAGATTTACTATGTGACAATTTATTTACTTATTTACTTATTTGGGAGTTAATCACCTTTTCGACAGCCAGGGTACCTTGCGTCCAAAAGTTTTACGGGTGGAGGAATCTGAACTACCTGGAGAGGATCACCAAGCAACTGCCAGATTCCCCAATATACTAACTCTGCGCAAGCAGGGTTAGCATTAGTTGAAGATAAGCACACCATCAACGTGCAGAATGCTTTAGTACACAGCAACACAGGGCCTCCGTGTGGGTAATCAGGACACAACACAGTTACCGAAGTCCAATGCTGTTAACGACCGAGCCACCACTCTCCCTGACAAGTGATTTTAGAATTCTTTAATTTATCAAGATTTTCCAGGACATTTGCCACACTCCTTATTTTCAAATCAGGTGAGTTATGGAGGACAGGCGCGACTGCTTACTTCAAAACAACAGCCCTATATATTTTTCAAAATTTGAGAACATTCAAGATTTTTCAGGGCCCATGAGAACACTGACAAGCCATACTCTTATTTTCATACTCCATTTAACCCTATAGTAACAAACATGTCCCACATGTACTATTCAGAGAAAATTCATTTCAAATTTTATTATTTTTTTTTAATTTGGATTCCAAAATATAGTTTATGACCGCTCATTGGAACAAACTCATCAAGCTCATTCCACTGAGGTGTTATAAGCAATGTTTTAGACTACAAGGCAAAAAATGAATATGTTTTGTTATCAAAGGAATTATTTATTGAAGTCGCATCTTCTATCATGTCAAGTTAAGAGGCAAAGAGTAAAAAACAAGAGCTACTGCTGAAGGTACTTATACCCTCACTGCAGTGCTGGACCGATGAAGCATAAATGAATTAAAAACAAAGTAAGGATCGCAAGTTTGTTGAAAAAATGCGGGCAAGTTTTTTTATAACATGTGCAGGAGCACCTTATCATAAGGATCCATCATACCAAATTTCTCTGAAATCCATTCACTCACTGGTAAAATATCTCTGTGGATGGATGTTCGGACAGTCAATCAGATGCACAGATGGATGGATTGATGCATGTAATCCAGTACACCCTCCCCCCCACCCTCCCCCCCCCCCCTCTTCTCTGAATGTTTATCCCTTTACCCAACGTAACAGCCAAAACTGGCTAGTGCTATTCTCAAAATCCCCAATTAATTTTCATTTTTTGTCTCAAAAACATAGGTTATGACCCCTTGCTGGGACAAGCTCATTGAGCTCATTCCAATGAGGGATCATAAACTATGTTTTTGAGACAAAAAATGAAAAAAATTAGTTATTCAAGAATTTTGTTTGCAAGTGTCGTCAACTTTTCCTGTTAGGTAAAGGGTTATACTATTCTGTTTGTAAATAATACCTGAAGTCCACCATTTATGTCCATTAATGATATAATGATCTCCATGTCTCTCTATAGATGACTCTATATTTGTGGCATCTGATGAAGCAACCTTGAAGTTAAAATATGTGAATGAGTCAAGGCACGGTTTAGATAAGCTTTAGTTTTTTCAACTCTCTGTACACTGATGACGAAATATCAAAACTTCAAGCTGCAAATTTTTCCCATAATGCAACAAGGAACTTAATCAATTCAAGTTTGTTTGACAGTGCTCAATGAGCTCTGTCAAACAAGACTGAATTGGTTAAATTCCTCATTGCATTATGGGAAAAAATTGCAGCTTGACATTTAGATATTTCAATATTTGTGTACAGACAGTTAACTAATTTATAAAACTAGGACAGTAGAATTTTTTATTTTCGAAACTGGTGGTTTTTGACAGTGAAATTTTTTTTTTATTCTGCAACCACAATAGCACTTTCCTTCCCAGTACCCAATAAATGCACCTCCCTTCCCGATACTCAATATTTGCATTCAGTAAACAACACCAGTAATTTCGTACAATCACTTATCATATAAGTAATCATCTACAGTACACCATATGACAAAGTGTACCATTGGCAGATGCTCTTTTGTTGATAACACCATATTTGCACTTCATTATGGTAACATTCTTTTTGCATATGCATGTTGTTATATAACAAGAGACATGCTCGTTATGTGCTATTTCACAATCATCATTCGTAAATAAAATGACGAAAATCACTGTGGTGCACATCCTCCTTACATTTTAACTTTCAACAGCGGCTTGTAAATTCTACAATGATCGTATCGCACGCATACCCACCATATTGGATGTTAATATACTACTCCAAGTTTGATGAGCACCAAGTTCATCCAACTACATGTTTTACGTTTTAGTTGAAATATTGTAATGAAAAGTGTATATATTTTTTATTTAATTATACCTTTAATGATTTAAGTACAGAAATTAAGATTTTAGTTGTGTTTGACATTATTTTTTAGCTTTTGAATACAATAACCATGGAAAATGGATATTATTGGTAAAAGAGGAAATTTTTCAATTTGCCAAAAAGTTGACGGAGCGAACTGGTATGGGTTCAATATCGAGTATGAGACCCATTAGTGTTAATTACAGTTTGACAACACCTTCTCATGCTCCCAATCAGGTTCCTGGTGGTCCTTTGTGGAATGCTTGTTCCATTCTTGGACCAGTATGGCACCAAGCTCCTGCACACTTCTTGGGCTGAAATTGCAAGCTGCAACTCATTCCAGACATGTTCGATTGGATTGAGGTCAGGGGATCTTGCTGGCCAGTCCATGCGCTCAATCCCCTCCCTCTGTCGGTACATCCCGACAACATGAGGACGGGCATTATCGTCCACCAGAATGAATCTATCACCCACTGCACCTGCATACAATCTGACGTGGACATCCAGGATCTCATCAATATACCGCTGTGCAGTCAATGTACCATGTTCATGGACACAGAGCTCTGTACGTCCATCCCTGCTGATGCCGCCCCAGACCATGACTGACCCTCCACCATAGCGGCCATGCTCAGCAGTGTTGGCTGCATGGAATCGCTCTCCTGGTCTTCTCCATACCCTAGATCACCTATCTTTGTTGTCTAGGCAGTACCTTGACTCATCTGTAAAATGGACAGGTAGCCAATCTTCTCTGGTCCATCCAAAGTGGTCCATGGCCCATTCATATCATGCCTGGCGGTGGTTCTGGGACAGCGGAATGCGAATACATAGTCTTCTCGATCGGAGACCACATTCGTGCAAAATTGCCCTGATAGTCTTAAACATTTACCCCAGATGCATTCTGAAGGTCACTGCGAAGCTGGGTTGCTGTGGCAAAGCGGTTCCTACGGGTCTGAATGATCAAAAAACGGTCTTCAGCTGCAGATGTTGCCCTGTCTCTGCCACCACCATGCCGTCTTACTGGTGTGCCATACTGCTGAAATCTTGCCCAGGCTCTGGTGATCACCGTATGGTGCACATCAAGGGCTTCACAAACCTGACGATGGGTAGCCCCTTGCTCCACCATCCTTACAGCCCGCCATATTCCTGCTTCAGACGAATGTCTTCTTACATTTGCATTTGCCACATTCAATCATTAAATCACAAATGTTTGTGTTGAAATGAAGAATACCCTACACGTCATGTACATGTAGACAGTCCACGAAAACATCATGAAAATCAAGGGGTACATGCTTTCCATGACTGTCACGAAAAGTCTGCCTGTCAAGAGAGCTAATGAAAACACTGAGGACCATCGCAATATATTCCTCAATCATATCTACCAAAAATATCGCAAATATGTCACAAGCAAATTTCACAATAATGTGTCAAATATTTGGTGCTTAGCAAACTTTGAGTAGTATATGTTTGTGAGGACTGTCACATTAACAACTTCACTGGTTGAATTATGACTAACTGGAGTGTTTCAGTGAACAAAATTATGACCGACTCATGCGTTACTGATATAAGAATATTGCGATATTCAAGTAAAAATGTGGATAAAATATTGTTCAATTAGGTGCTAATAGTACAAGCAGGTTTCCACTTTACTGTAGGCTGTACTAGATTATATAGATAACAAGCCTAAGAAAAATTTCTGCTTTATTCCCATACACAGGTAATATTTTTTTTGTAGGTTTCACACTAAAAAAGTTTATATAACAGTAGCTGCAACATGAAAATGTTATCTCACTTTTATAATGACGTTATGATGTAATGTTTCTGCCAACAAGCAAAATGAAAGGGATAAATAAGATAAATATACAAGGCTGCTTTATGGAGCCCAAATATGAACCAAGGGGCTTAATTTTAACAAACTAGTATCTACCCCTCCCCCAAACCTCCTATGGGAATGTTATACCAAATCAGTGGTTCTGGAGAAGATTTTTATAATTTTGCATATATGCTGACTCATTTTATTTGATTTCCCCCCTATAGTACACTATCACTATGACACACCCGATCTCACATTTTTTTTACCATTCGATTCTACTAGTCCTAGGGATGATGCATACCAAATAACAGTTCTCTGTTCCATGCAATTGGGGAAATATGGCATTTGACAAAATGTCTATTTTTAGTTCCTGGAGATTCCCACTGGGTATCAGGAAATTTTTCTGCTGGAATCAAGTACTTATGACTCATTAACACCACTCACCAAATTTGGTTCAAATAAGCTTAGAGATTCAGAAAATAGAAATTTTGGGTGGAGCCAAAAATCTTGCCCCTCCCAGTCAGACATGTTAACTCTCCTAGAATGCCCGGGAAAATCTCGAAATTTCAGTGTAGTTCCCGGCCTCTCGGAAGGGAATCAGTTTTGAACCAAAATTCCCGGAAAACAACAGTTAAATATTTCTTTCCCATTGTAACTTATGTAAAACATTCGGAGTCGAATCACATGCATTTCAAACTCTGGTAAAAACTCACAAAGCAGTAAAATATGGATTTAAGTTAAATTTATTTAAGAAAAGGGTATTTTATGATATATATTTCAACTGTGTTCATGTTTATTTCTGTTTTTTTATTTGTAATCGGAGATTTGTGATCAATGTGCGAGTGTCGAAGTGAAAATAGTTGACTTACTTTCAAAAAATTTAAAACTCCATCTTCAATGCAGTTTTTTGGTAAATAAAATATTTGAAAAGGAATTAAATAATATATATTTATTTCTTCATAGAATAGCTTTAACCCTCATCCCTTTTCCAGATCAAAACATAAACAACACCTTGACCTCAACTATTTAACACAGTTTAAAAATTGGTTAAAGTCGCTTAGGATGCCGAAAAATTATGACTGCATATTTATAAACAATGGACTTATTTTCTAACACTACATTTATTCCGTTGTGCTGGCTACAGAGCTGTTAACTGTTGGCAGTCTGTACCCAGAAAAATTCGAATGGAATTAAAAAAAATTCTTCAATGATGAAAAGAAAGGTTTTGTGCAGGGCACAAACGTCCACACATGTGAGAAGAAGGATTCTGATAGAGATACTTTCCAAATACTAATCTTCTTGCAGTAACTGAACCTTAGGACATATTTTCCTGTTAACATTTCCAGACTTGGGAAATAATTAGCTTAGTAGACTTTGATAAAAGCAAACCACTGGTGGTGGTGCTCTGAGGGTGGGGTCATGAAGAAGAGGATAGTGGGGGTGGGGGGGTCAAATAAACAATTATTTTAAGATTTTTTAACACAGCATAAATGCATCAAAGCATAACTGACAACTAGATCTGGATATAACCTGATGTTAATGGTGTTCTACGAGCAGAAAAGGTTCCCTGAAAAATTATTCTGGAGGTTAACATGCCTGCTCCCATTACAAATGCAAATACTGCCCTGCGAACTTCGTTTGAAGAAACTTTATTCTATGTCTCAAATGGAAGCTCAGTTCCAAAGGCAAATACTGTCCTACAAACTTCATTTGAACAAACTGTATTCTGCACTTCAAAAGGAAGCTCAGTACCAAATATCAAGTCATTGTACCAATCAGTTCATGAGAAGATTTTTTTTGTGAGGGGTTAGGCACATTTATTTGAACAAAATCAAAATATGATGTCCGAACAAACAATCACCTCAAATTGCACTGAAATTGGTTCAGTGGTTTTGGAGAAGTCACAAACACCATATTCGCAGACTGCAGATGACAGACGACGGACAGAGAGTGAGCACTATAGCTTACCCTGACTTTCTGTCAGCTATTTATTTGTTTATTAGGGTTCAAAGACAAATTAACAGCCAGGATCATATCATGTCGGTGACAGTTTTATTGGTGGAGGAAGCCGGACTACCCAGAGAGAACCACCGAGCAATGACGAGCAGCTGTCAGCTCTCAAACATTGTAACTCTGAACACTGCACTGCGGCACAGGCAGGCTTAGATTGGTTGAAGACATGCGCACCATCGACGTGCAGTACGCCTTAGTACACAGTGTCATCGTGCCCCCATGTAGGCAATTGGGGTTAAGTGCCTTGCCCAAGGACACAATATGGGGGCACGAATCAGTTGCTGAAATGGTCACCCATCCAACTACTAACCGCGCCCGACGTTGCTTAACTTTGGTGATCTGACGGGAATCGGGTACCACGAAGCCGAGTCCCTTTCTGTCAGCTGTACTATAAATTCATGACTTGGAAATTATGACAAAGTGTGCAGAGGTTTAAACCTTTACCTAACGAATCGCCCGCATCCACCCATATAATTTGCAAATTGAGCCGTTGAAAAAATAAATTTTTCAAAATATTTCAACAAAACCATATCATGTGATCCCTTCCAGGAACGAGCTCATTCCAATGAGGGGTTACATGATATGGTTTTGTTGAAATGTTTTTGAAAAATTTTAAAAAGTAGTAATTAAATAATAAATTTTGATATTCTCTTCGTTGGATAAAGGGTTAATCCTTTATCCAAAGAATCGGGTGCATCCGTGTGCGTAATTTACAAATTAATCAGTTGAAAAACATAGATTTAAAAAAAAAATCCAACAAAACTATATCATGTGCCTCACATTGGAATGTCCTCGTCCAATGAAGGGTCACATGATATGGTTTTGTTAAAAAAAATTTTAAATTTTATAAAACAGTAATTAACATAATAAATTTTGATATGTTGTGCCTTGGTTAAAGGGTTAATGAGAATTTGAACATTTTCCTGTGTTCTAGGGATAAACTCAGCTTTTATTCTATTATATCTTGTTTGAGAGAGATCATGGAGTATATAATTGTTGAAATGACTGTACTACATGTATGCATTCCATGGATGTACAGTTCTGTGATCATGGAAATAGTATTATATTTTTTTTATCAGATGGCGATCAGTAGGGATCTGAGAATCACAAATTTCTTTTCGAATCGAATCTCAAATCGAATCGTGTCTCTGATATCAACATCAAATCGAATCACAAATCGAATCTTAAAAACAAGTTATTTCATATTGCATCAAACGGAAGTTACGGAACACTGTGATGACCCTTACGCGACGGAGTGAACACCTTAAACACCAATAACTAAATATTCTCTGTAGCATCATCGCTGAAACAGCTACGCCTATTGTCCATAGTTTTAGTTTTTGAAGGCCTAACTTGTTACTATTCACGTTCCTAAGAACGTGAATAGTAACAAGTTAAGCCTTCAAAAACCAAAACTATGGATAATGTTCTGGGCCAAATTCACACCTTACCTAACAATTAAACATTGTAAATTACTCAAATAAATAGGAATTGAGCCTACATGAATGAATTTTCTTATGACAGTTTTATCCTATTTTTGTTGGAAATGTAACAAATTGAAGTTAGTACGAGAGATTCGAAAAATCGAATCCTGAGACTGATTCGGGATCGATCTCGATGCATACGTATGGTATCGATATCGAATCGAATCTTGAATATTCACAGGACCCTAGCGATCAGATCATGAAACAAACACCATGGCTTGTGATTTCATAAACAAAATGTTGCAAAATCTAGACCAAATCAAGAAAAAACAAACAAAAATAGAATCTCTGAATCAATGTTCTTGCATTTCTTTTCTGAAGGATTCTATTGGGCTGTGTGGAAAAAAGTATACACATAATTTTAACCGGATTGCAACCCAGTCACAATCCAGTGAAATTTTTTTGTCGGCTTTTGTGATCACAGTATTGTATTAGTACATGTGATAACCCACTCTCAATAAACTGTACAGTAATGTCATTACAAACGAGGATAGAGCTTTTCAACCGAGTTGCAATCGAGAACACATTGAGTTGAACTGAAATTCTTTTTCCACTTTTTTGCCCACAGTACAATTGCCATGGACTGGCCGTAATCCAAGCAAGGGCAGTGAGGTCCACGCATGTGTTTACCGAGTAATAATGAAAGTGTCAATGATACTGTAGCTTAACTTTTCGGTGTGTTATGTTTGATGAAAAGGATAATGTTCAATGTTTGTGAAAGGATTAAGAAATAAGACAAGAATTGTGATAATTGGGAATGTGTTAATTTCTGTTCCCTGTATGCTATGTTTTCAATAAAAATAATATGAGGTGTAAACTGTACTAAGGAATTGAGGGGTGGGTTAATGTGGACCTCACAGTTAATGTTTGTGGCCTCACAGTTAATGTATATCACTGAGAGTTACCAATTTACAGTGAAATTATTCCAAAATGAGTCATCCTATCAAGTTACAATAAAACCCCTTCATAAATACGGCCTGTAGACTGTGCTAAAGGTTTGTGGGCTTCGGGCCTGTGTAGCCATCACAGTTGACTGATCGCAACCAAAAGGTGACGTCCTCACATTATACTGAGTCATCCTACCAAGTTACAATGAAATCCCTTCATAAATATGACCTGTAGTCTGTGCTAAAGCTTTTCGGGTTTTGGGCTTGGGCTGTGGTCATGGTTGAATGATTGTGATCAAAAGGGGATGTTCTCCTCTAGGCATTATCTGGAGTCATCCTACCAAGTTACAATGAAATCCCTTCATAAATATGACCTGTAGTCTGTGCTAAAGCTTTTCGGGTTTTGGGCTTGGGCTGTGGTCATGGTTGAATGATTGTGATCAAAAGGGGATGTTCTCCTCTAGGCATTATCTGGAATCAACCTACAAAGTTACAATGAAATCCCTCCATAAATACGACCTGTAGACTGTGCTAAAGGTTTTTGGGTTTTGGGCTTGGGCAGCTGTCATGGCTGAATGATCACGACCATTAGGGGAAGTTCTCATCTGGACATTATCTGGAGTCATCCTAGCAAGTTACAATGAAGTCCCTTCATAAATATGACTTACAGACTAAAGGTTTTCGGGCTTCGGACCCCTGCAGCCGTAACAGGTGACCAATCGCGACCAAAAGGGGACGTTCTCTCTAGACATTTTATGGAGTCAACCTACCAAGTTACAATGAAATCCCTCTATAAATATGACCTGTAGACTGTGCTAAAGGTTTTGGGGTTTTGGGCTCGGGCAGTCGTCAAGGTTGACAGATCGCGACCAAATGGGGAAGTTCTCATCTAGACATCATATAGAGTCATCCTACCAAGTTACAATGAAATCCCTCCATATTAAATATGACCTGCAGACTGTGCTAAAGTTTTTGGGTTTCAGGCATGGGGAGCAGTCACAGTTGACAGATCATGACCAAAAGACGACGTTCTCATATAGATATTATACAGAGGCATCCTACCAAGTTACAATGAAATCCCTTAATAAATATGAACTGTACACTGTGCTAAAGGTTTTCGGGTTTTGGGCTTGGGCAGCTATCACGGTTGACCGATCGCATCCACAAGGGGATGTTCTCATCTAGACATGGCCCCAAAACCAGCATATGAAATTTCGTGACGATCGGATAAGAACTATGGGGTGTAGCCTGTGCTAAAGGAAAATGTGAACAGACTCACAGACTTCCACACGCGTGTTGGCAATAGCTTATCTTGACTTTGTCAAGTTAAGCTAAAAATCATCATCAGCAAAATTTTAATTAATGAAGCATCGGGTTGTACCCGATGCTTCGTTAATTAAATTTTTTATGCTTATTCCTATAATTAGTGTTTGGAATCTAATATAGCATCCATGGAAATATTGCTCACCCATGGAAAGTGATCAGTCCACGGTGGCAATACTGTATACAATCTAACCTGCCAAACAAGAAATGGGAAAATAGTGCATCTCAGTTTGTATTTTGTTTGTTTTTCTTGATTTAGTCTCGATCCACAGGTGTAAAGGCAGTGCAACCATATATATAGCAACCCAATCCAGTTGATCATAGTATTGAACACTGAATTTCTTAATTCCAAATGAGTAATGGAACTGATCTTGTTTGACTATGTGCTCTTGTACTTCAGCAATTTCTATAATTATTTTTTATCCTAAGAATTTGATAAAGAAGCCAACCTTTGGTTCAGTCATTGCAAAGCATGACCTGATTTTTCCCTCCAACAGAGGTTTCAACCATTTCTCTTTCTGTTCTGCGGTACCATATTTTGCTAACACTTCCATATTTCCCGTATCAGGTGCACTGCAATTAAAAACCTGTAAGACAACATAAATATGATAAGTTCACAAACTGAATGAAGATGATTAATATTAAAGCCCAACAATGTAGATCTTCTGTTTCTCAGGCCCTTGTTCACTGACATTTCCATGTAAACTGAACTTTTAAAAAACAATTAAAAAATCCTGATAAGGTACTGGGAAGTGTGTGTGTGTGTGTGTGTGGGGGGGGGGGGGGGGGGGGGGGGAGGGAGGGGGGGGGGGGTTCTTAAGCCAATTTAATATCCTTTTACCACACATCATCTACGTTTCACGACATTAAAATTATTTAATTTTTTATTGTCCAGAAGGTTCAAAACAACAACAACAAAAAACTTTATGATTTCATTTGTGCCAGAAGTGATGTTTGTATTGTAAATTACAAGCATGATAAGTCTCTTTTAATCAGTGAAATAGAATAACTAGTCCATTTGTTTTCAAACATTGTTGCTTTACCCTCAATAACAAGAGGCCCCAAGGGGCCTGAAGCACTGACCTGACAATGGCCCACTGACTTTACTCATATAAATTTAAGGATTTTTTTTTTTTTAGAATTAGTCACTTATTATTTACTTCTTTTTTATCTTCACCGATTGGGGCAGTAGTTTGAGAGAACAAGCATTGCCAGAAAATCTTTGAATTCCCAAAAGAAATAGCATTCGGCCTAAAAAAGTTAAAAATCTGTTTCTCAGGCCCTCCTGCAAGGTCCTTTTGGCTGCCGCATGCTCTCTTTTTATAACCAATGCAAACTTAAATGTAAGTGTCAATGATATTGCTGCTTAACTTGACTGTGTGTAGTGTTTGAAGAAAAGGATGAAGTTCAATGTTTATGAAAGGATTATGAAATAAGACAAGAATTGTGATAATTAAGAATATGTTAAGTTCTGTATCCTACATGCTATGTTTTCAACAAGAATAATTTGAGGTGTAGACTGTACTAAAGAACTGAGGCCTGGATTTATGTGACCCTCACAGTTAACGTATGTCAACCAAAGTTACCAAGTTACAGTAAAATCATTCCAAAATGAGTCATCCTACCTAGCTACAATGAAATCTCTTCATAAATATGACTTGCAGACTTCAGACAATTCCTCATTTCGAACTAAGTTACAATTCAAGCTCCCACAGTGAGCCCAAATATGGACCTAGGGACATGGCTTGAACAAACTTGAATCTCACCCCCCTAAGGATGCTGCATAACAAATATCAAAACAATCCGATTGCTGGATCTAAAGAAGATTTTTAAAGAAAATTCCTCATTTTGAACTAAGTTATAATTCGAGCTCCCACAGTGAGCCCAAATATGAACCCAGGGACTTGGCTTGAACAAAATTGAATCTGACCCCCTAAGCATGGTGCATACCCAATAACAAAAGATTCTGCCTGCTGGATCTTGAGAAGAAGATTTTTAAAGAAATTTGCCTGAAATGCACTAAGTTCAAATTTGTGCTCCTATACTAAGCCCAAATATAAACCTAGGGGGCTGATTTGAACAAACTTGAATCAGATCCACCCCACAATGTTGCATACCAAATATCAAAAGATTCTGCCTGCTGGATCTTGAGAAGACGATTTTTGAAGAAATTTGCCTGAAATGCACTATGTTCGAATTCGAGCTTCTATAGTGAGCCCAAATATAAACCCAGGGGGCCGATTTGAACAAACTTGAATCAGATCTACCCCACAATGTTGCATTCCAAATATCAAAAGATTCTGCCTGCCGGATCTGGAGAAGAAGATTTTTAAAGAAATTTGTCTGAAATGCACTATGTTCGAATTCGAGCTTCTATAGTGAGCCCAAATATAAACCCAGGGGGCCGATTTGAACAAACTTGAATCAGATCCACCCCACAATGATGCATACCAAATATCAAAAGATTCTGCCTGCTGGAACTGGAGAAGAAGATTTTTTAAGAAATTTTCCTGAAATGCACTAAGTTCAAATTTTGGCTCCTATACTGAGCCCAAATATAAACCCAGGGGGCCGATTTGAACAAACTTGAATCAGATCCACCCCACAATGTCGCATACCCAATATCAAAAGATTCTGCCTGCTGGATCTTGAGAAGAAGATTTTCAAAGAAATTTGCCTGAAATCCACTAAGTTCAAATTTGGGCTCCTATACTAAGCCCAAATATAAACCCAGGGAGCCGATTTCAACAAACTTGAATCAGGTCCACCCCAAAATGTTGCATACCAAATATCAAAAGATTCTGCCTGCTGGATCTGGAGAAGAAGATTTTCAAAGAAATTTGTCTGAGATGCACTAAGTTCGAAATCGGGCTCCTATACTGACCCCAAATATGAACCCAGGGGGCCAATTTGAACAAACTTGAATCAGATCCACCCCACAATGTTGCATACCAAATATCAAAAGATTTTGCCTGCTGGATCTGGAAAAGAAGATTTTTTAAGAAATTTGCCTGAAATGCACTAAGTTCAAATACGGGCTTCTATACTGAGCCCAAATGTGAATCCAGGGGCTGATTTGAACAAACTTGAATCAGATCCACCCCACAATGTTGCATACCAAATATCAAAAGATTTTGCCTGCTGGATCTGGAAAAGAAGATTTTTTAAGAAATTTGCCTGAAATGCACTAAGTTCAAATACGGGCTTCTATACTGAGCCCAAATGTGAATCCAGGGGCTGATTTGAACAAACTTGAATCAGATCCACCCCACAATGTTGCATACCAAATATCAAAAGATTTTGCCTGCTGGATCTGGAGAAGAAGATTTTTTAAGAAATTTGCCTGAAATGCACTAAGTTCAAATTCGGGCTTCTATACTGAGCCCAAATGTGAATCCAGGGGCCGATTTGAACAAACTTGAATCAGATCCACCCCACAATGTTGCATACCAAATATCAAAAGATTCTACCTGCTGGATCTTGAGAAGAAGATTTTTAAAGAAATTTGCCTGAAATCCTTCAAGTTTGAATTCAGGCTCCTATACTGAGCCGAAATATGAACCCAGGGGGCCAATTTGTACAAACTTGAATCAGATCCACCCCACAATGTTGCATACCAAATATCAAAAGATTCTGCCTGCTGGATCTAGAGGAGACGATTTTTTAAGAATTTGCCTGAAATGCACTAAGTTCAAATTCAGGCTTCTACAGTGAGCCCAAATATGAATCCAGGGGGCCAATTTGAACAAATTTGAATCTCACCCCCTAAGCATGGTGCATACCCAATATCAAAAGATTCTGCCTGCTGGATCTTGAGAAGAAGATTTTTAAAGAAATTTGCCTGAAATGCACTAAGTTCAAATTTGTGCTCCTATACTAAGCCCAAATATAAACCTAGGGGGCTGATTTGAACAAACTTGAATCAGATCCACCCCACAATGTTGCATACCAAATATCAAAAGATTCTGCCTGCTGGATCTTGAGAAGAAGATTTTTGAAGAAATTTGCCTGAAATGCACTAAGTTCAAATTCAGGCTTCTATAGTGAGCCCAAATATGAATCCAGGGGGCCGATTTGAACAAATTTGAATCAGATCTACCCCACAATGTTGCATTCCAAATATCAAAAGATTCTGCCTGCCGGATCTGGAGAAGAAGATTTTTAAAGAAATTTGCCTGAAATGCACTATGTTCGAATTCGAGCTTCTATAGTGAGCCCAAATATAAACCCAGGGGGCCGATTTGAACAAACTTGAATCAGATCCACCCCACAATGATGCATACCAAATATCAAAAGATTCTGCCTGCTGGAACTGGAGAAGAAGATTTTTTAAGAAATTTGCCTGAAATGCACAAAGTTAAAATTTTGGCTCCTATACTGAGCCCAAATAAAAACCCAGGGGGCCGATTTGAACAAACTTGAATCAGATCCACCCCACAATGTTGCATACCCAATATCAAAAGATTCTGCCTGCTGGATCTTGAGAAGAAGATTTTCAAAGAAATTTGCCTGAAATCCACTAAGTTCAAATTTAGGCTCCTATACTAAGCCCAAATATAAACCCAGGAGGCCGATTTGAACAAACTTGAATCAGGTCCACCCCACAATGTTGCATACCAAATATCAAAAGATTTTGCCTGCTGGATCTGGAGAAGAAGATTTTTTAAGAAATTTGCCTGAAATGCACTAAGTTCAAATTCGGGCTTCTATACTGAGCCCAAATGTGAATCCAGGGGCTGATTTGAACAAACTTGAATCAGATCCACCCCACAATGTTGCATACCAAATATCAAAAGATTTTGCCTGCTGGATCTGGAGAAGAAGATTTTTTAAGAAATTTGCCTGAAATGCACTAAGTTCAAATTTGGGCTCCTATACTGAGCCCAAATATAAACCCAGGGAGCCGATTTGAACAAACTTGAATCAGATCCACCCCACAATGTTGCATACCCAATATCAAAAGATTCTGCCTGCTGGATCTTGAGAAGAAGATTTTCAAAAAAATTTGCCTGAAATGCACTAAGTTCAAATTTGGGCTCCTATACTGAGCCCAAATATAAACCCAGGGGGCCGATTTGAACAAACTTGAATCAGATCCACCCCACAATGTTGCATACCAAATATCAAAAGATTCTGCCTGCTGGATCTGGAGAAGAAGATTTTTTAATGTTTTTCCCATTGCCTACAGTGTTAAAAAGTGCTGACTCGCACTTTTTCAAAGTCCCGAAACTGTACCCTATGATAAAACCGATGGCAATTTTTTTTTACCAATTCTTTCTGTTGGTCCTAAGGAAGCTTCACACCAAATAAAAATTCTTGGTGCCGTGCAGTTTTGGAGATATGGGCATTTTAATTTTTTTCTATTTTTAGCTCCTGCGGTTCCCATGGGGCTACGGGGGAAAAAAAATCAGCATAAATTAGGTACTTATGACCCAATAAGCCCTCACATAAAATTTGGTTCAAATCAGCCTCTCGGTTTGGAAAATAGAAATTTTGGGCGGGGCCAAAAATGTTGCCCCTCCCATAACGACGCCAAGTATAGCCCCACAAACTTCTCTTGAACAAATCTGAGTCTACACCTCAAAAGGAAGCTGCACACCAAATATCAAGTCTCTGCTACTGCTGGTTCATGAGAAGAAGATTTTTTAACATTTCAGCTCACTTTTTGGGTGTGGCCCTACCCACGGGCGGGGCAACTTGATTTGAACAAAATCAAATTGCGATGTCATAACAAACTATTATCTCAAATATCAATTAAATTGGTTCAGCGGTTTGGGAGGAGAAGACGCAAACACCATGTTCACGGACGACGGATGACGGACGCCAGACGACGGACGACGGACAACGGACGGTGAGTGATCACTATAGCTCTCCTGACTGAAAGTCAGGTGAGCTAAAAATGATACATTGGATGCTTGACTGAAAACGCTCAAGTTCAAATTCGGGCTTCTATACTGAGCCCAAATGTGAATCCAAGGGCCGATTTGTACAAACTTGAATCAGATCCACCCCACAATGTTGCATACCAAATATCAAAAGATTCTGCCTGCTGGATCTAGAGAAGACGATTTTTTAAGAATTTGCCTGAAATGCACTAAGTTCAAATTCGGGCTTCTACAGTGAGCCCAAATATGAATCCAGGATTTGAACAAATTTGAATCTAAAAAATCACAATTATTTTATTCAATTGATGGGAAATTACTCTATATCATAAATGCAATTAACAGGGCAAATTTGTTTTCTTCTTGGCACTCTCCAATAAATTGTAACAGAATTTTAAATGAACATTTTCTTTCTTTTGTTGAGAAAATGACAAGCTAATGCATACATGTAACCCTTTAACCAATGCACACGATATCAAAATTTCACATTTTATGCCACAAAATTATAAATTTAAAGTATTTTGTATATTTTTATACTTACCAATGGCCCAGACTAGCTGGTGCTAACTCAAACTTATCAAGGGCCAAACACAAATTTTGAACCCCCCAATCCCCAAAATTTGCTTGCAAAACCGAAAATTAAATGTCCTATCTGGCCTTCCATACATTTACTCTCCGCACATGCTTAGCTGTCAGGAAGTGACCGGAATTGGCGCCAATATCATTCTTTGTGGAAGAGAGTACTACATAATAATTCAGCGGGGAGGAATGAGTGCCCACTCATGGGAGGGCCATCTCCACCTGGGCCATTGGTAAGTATAAAAATATACAAATTACTTTAAATTTATAATATTTTTACACTATAATCCAATGGCCCAGACTAGCTGAATCGTAGAAAGGCGGAGGGCCTAGGACTTCAGAATTAGTAGATCAACATGGTTCCAATCCTATAATCCAAGGTGAAAGAAAATTAAAATTATTAGGAATTACATGTATGTCTCATACAGTAATAGAGAAGATATATCATAAAAAAGGAGCCCAGTTCAAGTAATTCCGTATTCTTAGCATAAAGATTATGCTAATTTGGATGTAACAAGTTCCCAATTTTTAAGTCTAGCCCGGACTAAGCCCCAAAAATTAGGATGGCGTATTTGAGAATGGGAGAATATCCCCCCCCCCCCCCCCCCCAAACATATGCCATATACAATAAAACCCAAACTGTATGCAGGATATAATTACAGACAAATCAGCTTCACTCATAGTTACACACTTATCAAACCGGAGGAGAAGTAAAAAAAATCACCCCCACCCCTTCTTGAAGGAATCTTCTTCAAAAGGAAAGAGGGGAGCACTCTGGAATCAGTAAAAGCGGTACCAAAACAGGCACTCAGGTATTAATTATTATTAATAAATTGGTGCTTAATGCCACTTCAGAAGCTAAGGCTATAACGACGAACCGGTAATTAATATCGCCCGCTTGTAACGTATACCGGAGTCGGCATACACAGATAGGTCAAAAACCAGTGATATAATATATAACATACACATGTCCAATAGAATCACAATGGACGATCTGTGGAGAGTAAACACACTTCCGAGGTAACCCATAGGCTACCCCATTCAGGTGTACAATAAATTCCAGTAATAACATTCCCCGACATGTACTCTCAGATATCTATGAATCTAGAAACGTGTGAATATACAAGAGTGTAAGACAACGTGTATTTGATTGGATACCAACATTAATAGAAACCTGGATCAAGAAATGGAACGAGCTATGATTAACAGACTTGACATGGACCGCCCCCGAAATAATTAATTATTTCTAAGGTCCATAACATACAATAACACGTCTGCCTGATAATTCATTTATTATGCGAGTGAGCATTGAAATCCCGCATGTAATCATCTGAATACCAGTTAACTGACTAGATAGCCTCCAAGGTACCCAAAGACTAGCAATTTATTGATGATGAATTATGCACTCGTATATGACATATAGATGAACAACCACAGGAAACCAACCAACTAAAAAGTGGATGTGCCCACGAGGTTGCCATAGAACACAACCCAGCCGCCAATCGAGAAGTCATGAAATGCATGTATGTACTTAAACTCATACGAGGCTTACAGGAAGAAAACTACGTCTTGCCCGGTAATCGCCTCTAAACACATTGGTGGTGATGGTGGGGGGGGGGGGGGGATTTGAAGTCATATCGAACCCTCCTCACCCGCATTACTTTAATCATTCTTGTGTTAGTCATCAAATAATATAGGAACTGCAATGGTTCCCTCACGTCTAACTGACTCCATTATGCCACTAAGGGTGGAGAAGGACATGAAAAACAAATGCTTCCCCTTATAAAGAAGGTCCTCTTGTGGAGGAAGCTTCCGGGGAACGTCCCATAACAGACACCTGAGAAGATTGATCCAAGGTTTCTGTGACGACCGAGGTGCTACTAGTAGGATTTCTCAACAAGACTGTTTGATCTTTAACATAATCAACTGAATCAACGGAATTGGAGGATATCTAAATTTTATAGTAAATTTACTTTCTTATTATACCTACCACAATTGTTTACTACAGGCTTGCACTACAGTGGAAGTCCCTAACTCGGATAAAATACTCTCTATTTTTGTCTTTCCCAAGCAAGTTGGGAAAGAAAAGTGGTGCAAAAGCACCAATAAAAATAAGCCAAAACTGGGTCGAGTGCAACCGGCGCAGACCCAGTACAGGACGCTCTCTCCCAAGTACAACTCCACGACTTCCGTTGCCAGTGCGCATATACCGTCTCTAAAGACTCATTCTTTTTGAATCCGTAAACGTTAGAGTTATGTGATCAACGGGGAGGAAAGATTCTTTACCCGTAAAGAAGACGGGAGGGCCTCCATGTAAACAATTGTGGTAGGTATAATAAGAAAGGAAATTTACTATAAAATTTAGATTTCTTATCAACCTACTCACAATTGTTTACTTCAGGCTGAATAGACAAAAGGCTGGAGGGAATCGCATAACCAACCCCCACATAACCCTAGTGCACAGGAACCGTGAAGTAGAAGGAAGAGGTCCCGAGGCTTATCAACCATAATGTCGCAATCATTGGTGAAGGACAATGAAAAGAGACATATGAGCCTGTGTGACACACAGACAGAAAAAGGGCAGTAACAGCACAAGGCTGAAACTGACCTTCAAGAAGCCTAATGGCGATGGCAGACAACAGCCTGAGCAGAAGAAAGAGGACCCAGGGCAAAAAGGTCCTCCGACTGCTCCTGCAACTGGCGTAAATAAAAGTTGGAGAAAGTAGAAGCATTTCTCCAGTAGGCTGCCTGCATAACATCCGACAACTTGACGGAGTTAGAATAAGCCCAAGAGGTAGACAGTGCCCACACCTCGTGGGCAGAAATACGATTGGTAATACAATCGCCAGCTGCTAAACGACTATAAGCCGTACGAATAGCAAGACAAATCCATCGAGAAATGGATTGAGGATAGATCTTCTGTCGACCCGGAATGAGAGACAGAAAAAAACGTTTTCTGCCCTTCCGTATGAAGCGTGTCCGATCAAGATAAATGCGAATAGCACGGACCGGACAGAGCAAAGGGTGAGTACCCTCAACAGAGGGAAGAGCCCTGATACAGACAGGAGGAGGAGTAGTATCTGGTAACTGATTCTTAGCCAAAATGGAGCAATCAGTGGTAGAAGTAACACTGTTGGGAGAGCTCCTAAAAAAGGCCGGGTCAACCGAGAGGGCGTGAAGCTCACTAACCCGTCTGGCCGAAGCAAATGCCATCAGAAAAGCTGTCTTATATGTGAGAAAATGCATATCCACCTGGGATAAAGGTTTGAACGGTGCCCCCCCCCCCCCCCCCCCAAGCAAAGCAGCACCCACGAAAGATTCCATCGTGGAGTAAGCTGCAAAGTCCGAGGCCTTTTCAAAGAAAAGTGCCGAACAAGCTTGGAGAGGTAAGGATTAGTGCCGATACGACGCTTCCCCACATAAGAAAAAGTCTCTGAAAGCATAGACCTGTAACCCTAGATGGTAACAGGCTGGAGACCCCGAGAATCAAACAGATATACCAGAAACTCCGCAATCTGTGAAATCGAAGGATTGGCATAATCAACAGAGTGATCAGCACACCATCGACAGAAGACCTTCCATTTAGATGCATAAGCTAAACCAGTGGAGTGCCTCCTTGAAGAAGAAATGCACTCTACTGCTCGTCTCAAAAAACCTCTTCGGAGGAGACAGGACCTGACAAAAGATATGCGTGAAGGCACAATGAAGTCGGGTCGACGTGAAACCTCCTCAGGCGACCTTGACAAAGAAGGTCGCGACGTAGCGGGAGACGTGCCGGAACCGCCGCCATCAGCGAGCGGAGCTGATTGATCCACACCCGCTGAGGCGACAGGGGAGCGATCAGAATGATTCGACAACTGCAGGTTCGAATTTTGGCGAGAACCTGAGGAAGAATCGGAACCGGCGGGAAGGCGTAGCCGACTAGACCGTTCCAATCGAGTGACAGAGCGTCCACGGCAAAAGCCAGAGGATCTGGACACGGGGACACAAAAGTGTCCACCTGATGGTTCCAACGAGTCGCAAAGAGATCAATGTGGGGACGTCCCCAGAGATCGCAAAGCGACTGGAACACTGCCCTGTGAAGCATCCACTCGGTGGAAATAACCCTGCCCTGTCGGGACAGGGAGTCGGCTAGGACGTTCAGACGACCGGGAATGTGACGAACAACCACTCCGGCGTGAACAACCTGAGCGAGCAGTAAAAGATCCCGAGCTAACTCGTACATCGGAAGCGAGTGCGTGCCGCCCTGGTTCCGAATGTAAGCAACCACTGTCGAATTGTCGGATAGTAGAAGGACCTGGCGATTCGACAGGTGAGGGATCCACTGCCTGAAACTCAGAAGAAGAGCAAGAAGCTCCTTCTGGTTGATATGTAGAGCTGCTTGATCCTGGTCCCACATCCCGTGTAGGGAAAGACCGAGAGGATCCAACGTCGCACCCCATCCGAGATCGCTGGCATCTGCCGTCAGAACGCGATCGGACGTGGGTAAGTCCAGCGGAACACCCTGCGTAATCCACTGAACATCTGTCCAGGGAAGAAGGTGAGGATACAGAGAGTCCGGAAACGGAAGCACCTGATCCAGAGAATCTACATTCGGTCTCCAACGACTGAGCAGAAAGTGTTGGAGAGGTCTGACACGCAGCCGACCTAGAGGAATGAGATCCGTCACCGAACCGATCAGCCGGAGAAAACTCCGAGCGGTCGCGGACCTGGACTGGGACAGAGTCAGAGCAAAAGCTGAGAGAATCACAGCCTTGGCCTGGGGAACAGCCACCAAATTGAATTTGGTTTGGAAAGACATCCCCAGATGACAAAACGACTGAGAAGGGACCAGGTCCGACTTCTCCTCGTTGACTCTGAATCCTAGCGACGTGAGCAAGCTCAACAGAGTGGCGACATCCGATTCCAGTAAGGCAGCATTGGAATGCCTCTGGAGGATATCGTCCAGATATGCCGAAGTAGTCACCCTGGACTGTGTGCGATGGAACGCTATCACATGCGACATCAGTTTGGTGAACGCCCAAGGAGCCAGGTTGAGGCCGAAAGGCATGGCCTTGAACTCGCCCCAGAAAAGTGAACCTGAGATACTTCCGTGACGCCCGATGCATCGGAACGTGGAAGTAAGCGTCTCGCAGGTCGATGCTGGCTGCGAAATCTCCCTGGTGAATTGATTGGCGGACCGACCTGAAAGTCTCCATGCTGAACTTGGGAGCAATGATAGACTGGTTCAGGATGCTCAGATCGATAACCGGTCGGAGTCGGCCATCCTTCTTCGGCACCAAGAACAGGTGGGAATAGAAACCCACTGACTGAACGTTCTTGACGACCTCGATCGCCCCCTTTGCCAGGAGATTGGCAATCTCCGTGGACAAAAGTTCCCGACGTAAAACGTCTGAAGGAACTGTGGTTGGAAGAGGCACCCTTGACAGAGTGGGGTGCCGTCGGAAGGATATGCGCAGCCCGGACCGAACAACATCTAACACCCATGGATCAGATGTGATGGTGGTCCAATGGTCTGCGTACTCTGCTATCCTTCCTCCAACCTGGGACGAGTCGAGGTGAGGACCTTCATTTCGGGCCCCGACGAGGCCCGAGAGAGGAGAAACCACCTCCTCTGCTAAATGAAGAATCCTGAGACTTCCCTCGATTCTGCCGACCCCTACCTTTACCCCGTGAGTAAGAAGTAGAGGCGGCGGCAGAAGGACCAGCCTTTTGCTTCACAGAGGAAGCAGAAGGGTACTTGTTAGGCTTGGAACGGCCCTTGCCTCCCCGAGAAGGCTGATCAAGCTGACGAAACAGCAGCTGATCTTTGGAATGACGTAGGACGTCATCCCGGACCGTCGACACGGAATCATGGAAAAGTTGCGGACCTGCCAAAGAAGCAGATCGAAGAGTAGCACGCTGCTCCTCGGGAAGGGATCGTCCTGTGTCCAGCACAGCGTCCCTTCGAACTAATTCCAAATTGGCCGTGTTACAGGCATGCGTGTGAGTAAGGTGCATAAGCGCCTTGGACAGCACACGCAAAGGAGCCTGTACCTCGTCATTGGTCGTCATTGGAATGACGGCAGACTTGGGCTTGGAAAGCCCGAGGGAAGTGGAGTCCTGATCCAGAACCGTCAAAGTCTGGCAGACTGACGGATTGGCGGAATCGTAGGAACGATAACGCACAGGAGGCAAAAAGGTGTCAACCCTGGTGAAGAACGAAGTCTTCAAAGCCTTGGAATTCAGCTTGGCATCCAATGCTGAAAAAGCCTCAACCACCTGTACCGACTGGCATGGTCGAAGGCGCCCAGAAGCAGGTTGCTCCATAGGCTGTTGGTGCGCGACCGATGATCGCGGCCAGGCTGACACTGTCGGCTGGTTAGCAGGTTTGAGCTCAGGCAGAAACCCAAACACAAAGTCAAGAGCCGCCCCCAAGTCCGAAGACTGCTGGCCCTCGACCTCAAGCATGTCAGACTCCTCCCCAGAGTCGGAAGACACATAGCCCATCGTGGGCAAACCAGCCGACGCCTCCCATGGTGTCGGGACACCAGAGGAATCAGAAACCGGCCTGTTTCCAATCCCGGGAGGCGGCGCCATAGGAGGCGCCTGGAAACCACCCATAGCCTCGCTGGAAGCAACAGGAAGGCTCTTAGAAAGAACCTGAGTGAGTAAGGAGAGGGCCTCCCTAAGCTCACTGCCTGTACCGACCGGTTCGACAGGGGAGCGAACCGGCAAAGTGGCTTCACCTCTGACCCTCTTAACCAGCGAAGGGTCACGATCCTCCAAAACACCCGACGTGGGACGACGGGCGGCAGCCGAAACATCTGAAGGCAGACGTGTATAGGGGTACGATGCACCCCGAGGATCAATATTGTGAGAACTCATGAGAGTCACCGCGAACCTCTGCGGGGCAGAAGGTCCAGGCTGCACAAAAGGCGTTGGTCCCCCAAAACTGGTCGTGTGACCAGAGTGAGCAGACGGAAACGCCACGGAGTTCATCGTGTTTCCACTACGAACATCCGAATCCAAAGACACAACTGTGGTGCTCGACGGCGAAGAGACCACAGCGATGGGCTCGGCCGGCAGCCCCTTCCGACTTCGCCGAGTTGAAGTCAGGGAAGGCTGAGGCCGATATCCCAGTCCTGCAGTCCCCTGCAGCGAAAAGCCGAGGCCGGCTGAAACAGACGACGAAGCAGACGGACCAGCAGCAGTAGTAGATACGTCGAGAGTCGTTGAGGCTGGTGAAATAGTGGAGAGAGCACACCGGCTCGGCTCCGAAGGAGGAGTCACAACCCTAGTGACAGCCTCAGATCTCGACTGGAGGGGGACCGTAGTCCCGGAACCAGGCATCTCTACACCAGAACACTCAACGGCTCCCGCAGTATCCACCACAGGAAAAGACTGCACATCCCCCACGGAGGAGGAAAAACTCTCACCAGACAAAGTCGGCTCGGGAGGCCCCGAACGACCACGTTCTCCTTTCCTGCGGGAGCGGGAGGCACGGCCACGAGAACGAACGACACGGTTTACTGACGCCCAGAAGGTGGAAGACCATGTTCCACAGACACCACACGACCGCTAAGCCGAACACCCATTACAGGAGGAACAAGACGAATGTACATCGTCCACATGCTTTGGCAGCAGACATTGCCCACAGGGAATTGTCCTGGGCATGATAGAGGTGAGAGGAGCAGAGAAGGTGAGATGAGAAAACAGAACACCCCCAAAGAAGAGAGAAAGGTGACAGAAACAAAGACCCCAGAAGGTCGACCGGGAACCACCCAACAGGAAGACTACTCTCAAAAGACAGAAGAAACACTGCAGGAGTGGTACCCCGCTGACACCTAACTCTAACACAATTAGAAAATTTTGCAAAAAAAGCTATAACAATAATTGTGAAAAAATCTAAGTCCGAACCGCGTGGCACGCGAAATTCGCGCACGACTCGAGAGAGAGCAAATAAATATACATTATGGACATATAATAGAAAAGAGAATATATAAAACACTGTTCCTGAGAATACAAAGGATACACTGTGGTATAATGAATCAGGAATCATCAAACATCGAGCTGGTGGAACACTGATAAGCGTGCAAAAACATCTCGACACGAAGCGGATTTTAAAAAGAATGAGTCTTTAGAGACGGTATATGCGCACTGGCAACGGAAGTCGTGGAGTTGTACTTGGGAGAGAGCGTCCCGTATTGTGTCTGCGCCGGTTGCACTCGACCCAGTTTTGGCTTATTTTTATTGGTGCTTTTGCACCACTTTTTTTTCCCAACTTGCTTGGGAAAGACAAAAATAGAGAGTATTTTATCCGAGTTAGGGACTTCCACTGTAGTGCAAGCCTGTAGTAAACAATTGTGAGTAGGTTGATAAGAAATGCATTTCCTATCATTCATTCCCATGAGATCGACAGAGCGTCTACTGCGTATGCTCGATGGTCTGGGCATGGCGACACAGACGTCGGTAACTGATAGTTCTGGTGCATCTCAAACAGGTCTATCATAGGGCGATCCCACTGGTAGCAAATCTGGCCAAATACTCGCTTGTTGAGCGTCCACTCTGATTGCAAAAGGTGACCTTTCCGAGAGAGCGAGTCTGCTATTACGTTCAGACGACCTGGTAACGGCAGACGAACCAGATTGTTGTGAGTCTCAAAGCTCATTCCCAAGTGAATAGATAACTTGGATGGAGCTAGATCTGACTTTTTCTCATTTACGATGAAACCGAGATGTCGGAGTAATAGAAGCAGACTCTGAACATCATTCTGAAGAATAATTCTGTTGCCGTATCTCGTAGAAGGTTGTCAAAGTAAGCCGACGTTACGGCAGATGAATAAGCTCGGAAGTATGACATTACCGAGTTCATTATTCGAGTGAATGCCCAGGGAGCCAGGTTCAGACCAAAGCAGATTGCTCTGAACTGATACACCTTCCCTTGTGTGGCAAACCGCAGGTACTTTTTGAATACCGGATGTACCAGGACATGAAAGTACGCGTCCTTTAGATCTATGCATGCCGCATAGTCATTCACTCGAACGCTCGCCTTTACCGACCGAATGGTCTCCATATATAATTTTTGGAGCCACGATATGCTTGTCATCCAGCTCAAGTCTATTACCGGTCGGAACGAGCCGTCTGGCTTCGGTACGAGGAACAGGTGACTGTAAAAACCTTGTAAATCCTAATTCTTGATAACCTCCATTGCTTCCTTTGATAAGAGAGCCTGTACCTCCACTAGGAGAAAGTCTCTTATGCAAGGATCTGATGGAAGATTTGTCCAACGCGGACAACTTGTTAGTGGAGGTTTCGCTCGGAATGATAACCATAAGCCGTCCGAGTCTACACTTATCACCCACTGATCTTCCGTGACTGTTATCCAGTTTTTTGTGGAGCTTGATAACCTTCCGCCATCTGGCAAGCAATAGAGGTCTTAACCATCACCAGTATGACCTGACCTGCAAGGCTTATGGGAGGAGAAACCACGTCCCCCCCACAAAGAACCTCGTCTCATCGGGCTAGGGGTGTCTGACTGATAGTCCTGATCAGACCTACACCCCTTTTACCGAGTCGCTATACGTAACCTTGTGAGGAGTTTCCTTTTGACGATTTTTGTCTGGAACACCCTCCTTTACTCTGTTGACAAGCCAACTTCAAAGGCAGAGCACTAGATGCTTTCTTAATAGCCTGTTCATACACTAACGAAAGCTAGTTGTCGAAAATAATATGTCCAGAGACCGGAGCGAATCGGAGAAAGCTTTTCACCTTGTCATCTATCAGTGATGATGATGCAAAGGCAGCATCACGTCTGATTAACTCCAGATTAGCCACTGTTAGGTTGGAGTTACAGTACGCGCCAAGTATATCCTGTCTCAAACACCTGACACGGTGGATGATTTTCTGAAAATCACTGGCGAACACCGTGTCACACGGTGTAATTTGACCAAATTAATCACCGTGTTCAATGGTGTTTAGGTGTGGAAAAGATTATCACCTTCTTGGTAAATCACTGTGTGCAACGGTGATTCAGTATGAAAAGGATTATTTCCTTCTTGGTAATATAATTAACTGGCTACCAATTGCACTACTGAGAAAACGTGTGTTGAAATGGGGTTTGGCGAACAGGCTAAACCTATTTAAACGTGTGTTGATGATTCAAACTTGTGATGTCACATTGTGACGAAGAGATGTGCATTCAATTTTAGAAAAAATAAAAATTACCGCACACATTATCTGCATGAAAACGATCGTATCAACAAGTCCATTTCACTTTCGTTCAATACACTGGCCATAAAGGGATAATGGTTTCAAAACGCAACTGAATTCTGACATCAAATGTTTTCAGGAAATCTACCAATGTCATGGCCGATTTCAATCACGTAGTGATTCACTGATTTTTCTACTGCAACCTGCGGCTGCAGCGGGATGAGTAAAAAATCCACCTTAAAATCTGTTCGACTTTCACATAAAGCTACAAAGAATATTTGGCAGTAATAATAATTAATAAGAAATATATGGCAAAATCCACTTTTCAATCGGATATCTATTTAAACAGAAAACTTCTTTATTCTCTTTAAATGTGCCGATTGAAAACAATATAACGTTGTGTTAACAAAGACCTCATCCCATTGCACGCCACGTCTGAGAAATTTGTTCTTTGGAGAATTCGGACCAGTCGAAGCCCCCCACACCCACCTTCCTCCAAAGAACTCGGCTTGTGTTGAAGAAATTTGAAGCAGGTTGGGCTTATGAAAGGAATAGATGGATAGTGGAGAGTAAAACACATCATATTCTGAGAAACTAAAACTAAAGGCATTACAAGCTCCTAACATGCAGCCAATTGATACTGTGCTTGAAATTTAATTCCCTCTTTTGAAATGGCGAAAATTAATGAGACTATTGGGCACATATATACACTACAAGTCGGAAGTAGTTGTAGTGACAACCGCGATATAATCAGGAACAGAAACGCAGTTGTAAACGTTCAAAAAACGCGTTTATCATTTTTTTTCATGGTTACTCTACGGGAAAATCGTTTATCCTTTCGTTTCTAGTCCCGTTTATAAACGATAATAATCTTTTGGCGGCCCACTCGCTTGACCTGTAAATTCAAATACAATTAAGAATACATCCATCGCAAAACGCCCTACTACTAAAAATAAATAAACGAGACTGAAAAACAAGATATTGGTACAGGACAAGTTACAGACAGAGGAAGGTCTGTAAATAGGTACTGGTTAGTTTTACATAATGTTTTCTACTTCTTAGCTGTTGTTTCCTACAACAGTGACATTTTATTCTCATCACATTCAAGAGCAGCCTCACCTTTTTCTGAATTCATGACGCATTTGAATATTGAAATTCCATTGCATCTTAATACGAACGCTTATCATTTCAAGTCTAAGGATTGTGCGAGAGCGTGGTGAGAGAAGGGGAGCCCATCGGGAAGAATAACATGTTTGAGCCTTTTACCCAAGCCACATTGCGGCGAGATGGGGGTGAGCACAAGAGATGTGCCCCTGAAACAAAGGTGAATTTCAAGACAAAAAACACCCTCAATTTCCTTGACTGAATCTGCTTGTGTCCATAATTTATAAGTTGTGGAAGGCATCAATAATTAGGCCACATCACCGGGGTGGGAGCACGACTGCAATGGGGGGGGGGGGGGGGGGAGAGGGTGGGGGGGGGGGGGGGGAGAGTATGTGCCCATTCCATTGCATCTTAATACAAACGCTTATCATTTCGAGTCTAAGGATTTTGCGAGAGCATGGTGAGAGAAGGGGAGCCCATTGGGAAGAATAACATGTTTGAGCCTTTTACCCAATCCACGTAGCGGCGAGATGGGGGCGAGCACAAGAGGTGTGCCCCTGAAACAAATGTGAATTTCAAGACAAAAAAACCCACTCAATTTCCTTGACTGAATCTGCTTGGAAGGCATTAGGCCACATCACCAGGGTGGGGGCACGACTGCAATGGGGGAGGGGTATGTGCCCATCACCCCCCCCCCCCCCCCCCCCCACAACCCACGGGAAGTACCACGGCAAAACATTATTTTATAGACTTTGGATCCAAATGTGAACTATCGTCAGTGGCATAGGAAGTATTTGAATGGGTGTGTGTGTGGGGGGGGGGGGGGGGGGTCAAATTTCTGAACATTGGGGGGGGGGGGGGGAGCACACATTTCTGATTATTAAGTGATATGGCTGGGCAGCAGATGTCGAAGGCATCTGACAAGAGCGCTGAAGCCACAAAGTTAATGAGAGTGGGGGAGGTTCCGGGGGGCGTTTCCAGAAAAAATTTAAAACGGAGGTATCAAATGGTGGATTCTGGTGGCTTTTTGAAAATCCTATTGTTTTCTTCAATAGAAAGTTAATGTTTTAACAGCATGTTGGACATTTTTAAAGATGCTGGTACTTCCTCCCTGTGAATTAATGCTGCGTGCCGGTGATACAGGATTTGCGAAATTTACGCAAGGGAAATGTATCCACAGGAACAGATGCCCAATCATGCCTCTGTAGGTTTATGAATAAGTCATGGAAACCGCAACCAAAAAACTGAACTTGTCTTGGTACTGCATACACACCAGAGTAAGTTAGGGATAATGTCTGCGTCCAACGATGCCAGCTGTTTCTCTCTTGTCGTCGCAGCATTCTGATTTGGCGGAACAAAATCAGGGTAGTATTGAAGGATGAAAACCATCGGAACCATGTGCTGTTCCGAAAGGGAAGGGTAATCCTCTTCCTTATCCCTTTCACCATCCGAGAGAATCAGTTGCGAATCTCGGTCCATTGCATCTGCATGAACAGACGACTGGACCGACCCAGCACCATCCGACTCAGATTCTGAGTCTGAGGCTGCATCTGCACTTGCTGGGATGCTGCGATCAGCTGCACAATTTGCGATAGCAAGTCTGTCATCGAGGCCTGAGGAGCAGCGGTCTTCCGTTTCTTAGCCACATGCTGCTCCTGGGATGGTGTGTCGGAGATGGATCCCTTCTCCGAACGTCCCGATGATCGAGGCCTAGTCTCTCTAGCTACCAGACTTCATGGACGAAGAGTGATTCCTTCTTCGTGCAGCAGGCTGGATATCCGAAGTCGGGTAGCTAGGATGCGGTCATGTGTGCTTAAATAACATAGTGGAGGAAGCCGTGACTGAAGCCGACCCCGGCTGCAGACTAGTCAGAGCATCCCAAGCGGTGGGCGGACATATGCTCCATCTCGTGCAAGTTTCCAACCAGAAAACTTAATTTCGGCTTGTGAAACATAGCAGAAGCCTTGACTGAAGCCAACCCAGGCTGCAGACTAAACAGAGCATCCCGAGTGGAGGGTGAACATATGCTCCGGCTTGTGCAAGTTTCTCAAAACAACATCTGACCCCAGACGCTGCTATATTAGAGAGGGGGGGAGGGGCTCTCCCACTTGCGGTCTATCAGACCTCACCGAATACAAGAACTTGCTGACTTCCTCCCTATTTCCATTGTCGCTGGTTGAGCTATTTATATTAAAGCGCTCACTCTACCC
Source organism: Pictodentalium vernedei (assembly GCA_031216915.1). Lineage (NCBI taxonomy): Eukaryota > Metazoa > Mollusca > Scaphopoda > Dentaliida > Dentaliidae > Pictodentalium > Pictodentalium vernedei. Next base: position 177,922,979 of record CM062294.1, read on the forward strand.
ACATCCACTTCTTTCGACCGCAATGGACTTACCTGGTGTCACAGTACCCATGGATGGAGTACCGCTTCACCGGTCAAGCTAGCTGCTTGCAATAGATTAAAACCCTTAACAAAAGGCCCTAACGCTTGCAATAATGAGCACTGCAGCTAGCTCTATATGCTCCATGGAGCACGACGAAGGTAGCACACTTGGATGAGCATCAGAATATCATCACCATGTTCATGTTCCTCTGAAATAGAAACTGACAAAATGAATTATAATGCAGTGAGAGGCCTGGCCTCCGAACCTCACCGCAAACAACGTACTGCGACACCCGACTCCAACATCAGTCATCCCAGTGAATACAAAAATGACAAGATTTCGCAGGTGTGCATCGACTAAAGTTGATATCAGTCCTCCAAACTCCACAACAAAATAAAAATATAATTAAGATACATGAATAATAGCAATCAAAATTAAATTCAAAATATTTTTTGAAAACAAAAAATTTGTGAAAAAATGCCTAAGTTCCCAAAAGAAACATTAAGAGCCCAAGGGCATCCCGATAAAGCCTAAGTGTGGACAAAATCCCAATTTTTTTAGCTACACTACCGGAATAATAAACCATGTATCCTACAGTAATTCTACAGTAATAGAATATAAAAAACTACCTATATATGAGGACGTTGTCAATGTAAACAACGTCAAGGTAAACAAGACATCAGGCACACAAAAAGGCCCAAAGTCCGAACCAATTTATATGCTACCAGATGCAAAGCTAGATCTTCATAAGAAGAAAAAACAATACATCGGATAGAAGATGCAAGACTAAACGACCTAACACCCCTAGGGTGAGGACATAACCCTGGGGAAGAAACAGAATAAATATTCTCTAACACATGTTAAACTCCCAAGAAATTTAATAAAAAATTTCAATAAAAAATAGCCAAAAAGCTTAAGAGTTTAACAGGAAGGGTTCATGGAAGGATAGGGAAGGAATACTAAACAAACAGTGGAATAAACATTAACAAAAATGATGACGTCAGGCATATGTCCCGAAATTGGGAAACATAAAATAATTTTATAAATATTATAAAGTTATAGCCCTGAACGTCTAAAACCACCGTTGAGCACTTCCTTCATCCAATAACAACCTTGTATCCACCAATTCTTTCATTGATTTGTGCCTGGCATCCTCAAAAAAGGAGATTTTAAAGCACAGATGTCAGTTCATTGTTGCTGACTTTAGGGTCAAACAAAGAACGATGTTAGTGCCAATTCTGGTCAGTTTCTGATGGCTGCGCATGCGTGGAGAATAAATGTATGGAGGGACAGATAGGACTTTTAATTTTCGGTTTTGCAAGCTAATTTTGGGGATTGGGAGGTTCAAAATTTGTGTTTGGCCCTTGATAACTTTGAGTTAGCACAAGCTAGTCTGGGCCATTGGGTTATAGTGTAAAAATAAACAAGTGCAATGCTGATCACCAGCGATCAGACACCAGTCCACAATGGTTGGGGGTGTCACCAAATTGTAGAAGAATGACTGATGGCTAGAAAGATTGAAAGCACAACATCAAAATATCTCTGAGCAACAGGTTGTGACTTGAAAAATTTTTGTAAAAAAACAAGGATTACGCATCACTGTTGCGGGGTCGAGGGTTTTTTTTCATATCTGTAAGCCTGTAATGATTGCCATTGTAAGAAAATGCAGTGCAAGTAGTGAATGCCCAACCTGAAACCATCAGACCAGGCTGTTTTTTACCTTAATATACACGGAGATGGAAAAATGTTTTCATAGATTTAACACTTAAAAACACTGTTTGCAAATGACTGGAACATTTTGGTAATATACACACAGAAACTGTACAATTGTTGCACAGGTTGGAATGTCTATGGGTTCATAAGCATCATCCTTCAGCAACAATAGACATTTACATCTTGATTTTGGACAGAGGAACACCAGATACAGTCAGCTCTGGTTCATGATCATGCCCTGTTAACCTGAACCAGTCATCCACAGAATTGAATCCAGGGAACGAATTCCACTAGTTCTAAAATCATTAGTACATGATAATCTCACTAACTGAACATTAATGCCAACAGCTTCCTGTGTCTAACAATATGATAAACCAAGTGTGGTCATTCAGATGGGGAAGTGGTCCAAAAATTTGATCACTTGAAACAAATTCTATTTGACAGAAACTGAAAAAAAGCCTCAATTTTACATTTCTTTTCATAATTCAATGGGTATAACTGAAACTAGTAGAAGTAAGGAAGCAGAAATCAAACTTGACCTGCATTTTATTGCACTTAAGATGGTCAAGAAGTGTGGAAATAATCAGCCACCTACAACGTTTTTTCTATTTCAAGGGGCATAACTTCAAACTACAATAAACAGGCAAAAATTAACTAATTAAGGGAGATAACTTTGCTCAGTATGATCAAACATCACCATTTTTGAACTCCTTCAAGACATTATTTAGAAAGTCTCTTATACCAAATATTGACCAAATCTGATATTTTACCACACTAACAAGCTGAAAATGTGCAAAAATTAACTAATTTAGGGCCACAACTCTGTTCAGTATCATCACACCACACTGCTTATCAAATTTCGTCAAGACATTGTTAAGAAAGTCTCACATACCAAATATTGACAGAATCTGAAAATTAATTAATCAAAGGCCATAAGTCTGTTCTGCATAATCAAACTACACTGGTTTTCGAACTCATTCAAGACATCGTTAAGGAAATCCCATATTGTAAATCAGTTAATATTTATTATCGCTCTCGGAGATAGTGTTGGTGGGATATAAAAGTATGAAAGAAGAAAAATTCAAAGTAATTTGTATATATTTATACTTACCAATGGCCCAGACACAGCTGGTGCTAACTCTAAAATATCTGGGGCCAAACACAAATTTTGCCCCCCAATCCCCAAAATTTGCATGCAAAACCAAAAATTAGATGTCCTAACTGGTCCTCCATACATTTACCCTCTGCGCATGCGCAGACGTCCGGAAGTGACCGGAATTGGCGCCAACACCATTCTTTGTAAAAGAGAGTATTACATAATAATTCAGCGGGGAGGTATGAGTGCCCACTCATGGGAGGGCCCTTCCCGTCTGGGCCATTGGTAAGTATAAAAATATACAAATTACTATAACTTTTTCATATTTTTACACAGTATACCAATGGCCCAGACATAGCTGAATTGTAAATAGGTGGAGGGCCTAAGACTTCTGAAATAATTCCAATCCTGCAATCCATGATGAAGGAACTTAGAATAGTTAGGAATTACCTATATATCTCTCTATACAGTAATAGAGGAGACATATTCTAAACAAGGAGCCCAATTTAAGTAATTCCTTATTGTAAGTATGAAGACAAGTTCCTAATTTTCCATGGCTAGTCCGCACTAAGCCCCAAAAATTAGGATGGCGTATCTAAGAATAAGAGAAAATCTCCCACAGACAAACGCCTTACAATAACATTTCAGCTGTATGCAGGATATAAATACGGATAAAAACAGCATCCTTCGAAGATACATACATTTTAAGCCAGATTATGGTTAAAAACACTCCCCCCCCCCTTTTTTGGAAGAAATCTTCAAAAGAAAAAAGAGGAGAGCTCTGGAAACAATAAGAGCGGTACCCAAAAACAATATAATTAATCGTCAAACAGGCACTCAGGTATTAATTCAAGATTAATAAATGGTGCTTAATGTTACTTCAGAAGTTACGGCTATAGCGACGATCCTGGTAATTAATATTGCACACTAAATAGCATACACCGCAGACAACATACACAGATACGTCGAAAACCAGTGATATATAAAAATATAACATACACATATCTAATCAAGCCACACTGAACGATTCCAAAAGAGAAAACACACTTCCTACCTAATCCATTGGCGGCCACTGTACAATAAATTCCAGTAACAACACTCTCCAATGTGAATAATCCGATATCTATGATCGTAAAAGCATGTGTAATATGAGTACAAAACAAAATAGAAACTTGGATCTAGAGATGTACAAAGGTATGATTAACAGGCTCCTACATGGACCACCCCCAAAATAGATTATCATTTCAAGGTCCACCAAATACAATAAAGCGTTAAGCCTAATAATAATAATGCGCGAGCGCATATATATTTAGCATGTAATCATCTGAATACCAGTTAACTGGTTATGCAGCCTGCGAGGTACTCAAGAGTAGCAATTTAATTGTGATGATTTATAAATAAACGCTTTTATATAACAAATCAACCAAAATAACAGGGCTTTAATTCAGCTAAAAAGCAGATGAGCCCATGAGGTCACCACAGAACACGACATAAATGCATAAAATGCATGTATTAGATTAATAAGGCTTGCGGGAAGAGAACTATGTCTTGCCCGTAATTGCCTAAAACACACAAGGAAGTGTGTGAGTGTGGGGGGGAAATTAGAAGTCATAACTAAATCTCCTCACCTGCATTATTCAATCATACTTGTGTCGGTTAACAGAAAAATATAGGAACCGCAATGGTTCTCTCACGGTGGGGGAGGGAATTCAAAGTTGTAACGAAATCCCCTCACCCGTATTATTTACAGTTAAGATAAAAAATATAGGAACCGCAATGGTTCCCTCATGTTTAATCGACTCCATATGCCACTATGGATGGAGAGGAACGTGAAGAATAAAACTTCCCCTGAAAGAAGACCCTCCCATGGAGAAAGCTTCTGGAGAGCGTCACATAACAGACACTTGAGAATATTGATCCAAGATTTTCTGTGACAACAGAGGTGCTACCAGTAGGATTCACTGTTTAAACTTAAGCGTAAGCTATTGAATCAAATGAATAAGAGGATACGCATATCCTATTATTCCTCCCCATGAATTTGCAGAGCGTCTACTGCATGCGCTCAATAATCTGGGCATGGTGACACAAATGACGGTAACTAATTGTTCCGGTGCATCGCAAACTAAACAATCATGGGGTGATCCCACTGGTAGCAAAACTGTACAAATAAATGCATGTTGAGCATCCATACATGTGAAACAGGCGACCTTTCCGAGGAGCGAGTCTGCTTGTATGTTCAGACGACCCGGTATATGACGGTAGAGAGATGAAAATGATTCTCCGTTGGGTATTATAACAAAACTGAATGGGTGCCGCCCTGGTTCCTGATGTATGCTACCACTATTGAGTTGTCTAACAATATCTGAACAAGCCTGAACGTATTGATGTAGCTCTAACAAAATTTACATCATTCTTGATGATTATGTGTTTCTGCAGGAACCGAGGGTCCCAAGACCCCTGCATTTAGAGTCTGTAGGACTCAGGATTGTGCCCCAAACTATTGACTCATACCCGTCATAATTGTGAAAGCCGGATCTGGCAGTTGCAGCGGAACTAATAAGTTAACCACTGAATATCTGCCTCAATATGGACCCTTTAGTTTACTATATCCGTTAAAACAATACTGGTCCTGAGCGAATGCGTTATCACACTCCAGTCCTGTGTTAGAATAACTGGAGGGGACAGGTGCGTAAGCGACCCATCTAAACAAGATGCGTAGCCGCTCAGCACAACCCCATCAGTCGCATAAAACTAATTCGTTCTGGATAATGCACACGAAGCAGATTGTTATGAGACATTACCAAGTTAATATTCGAGTGACTGCGCAAGGCGCTATCTTCAGACCGAAGCTATCCTTAGATCTATGCTTATAGCATAGTCAATCACTCGAACACTCATTTTAACCGACTAAATGATAACCATAAATAAACTTTTATGAACTTGTTATCGAACTCCAGTTTATTATCTGTCGGAACGAGCTCTATGGCTTCGGTATGAGTAACAGGTGACTACAAAATTCTAGAGAATCTTGATTCTCGACGACCTCTATTACCTTCATTGTCAAGAGAACCTTTACCTCCGATTGGAGACTCTTATGCAAGGATTAGACGGAAGCATTGTCCATATTAAGTTAGTTGTGGTTCTCTCGGAAAGATAACCGTAGGTCTTTCGAAACCACACTTCTCGCCTACTAGTCTTCCGTAATAGTTATCCAGATTGATGCTAATCTTGATAACCATCTGTCAACTGCTAAACAACAGAGGTCCTAACTCACACCTGTGGTACTTGCGAGGCCTACGGAAGGAGGAACTGCGTCTCATTTGCGAAGAGCCTCAACCCAGCAGTTTAGGGGCATCTGATCAGTAATCTCGATCAGACATAAGCCCCGTATCAGAGTCGCTCTATGACGTTCCCAAGAGTAATTATAGGAGGGTTAACTATACCCTCACATGGAGTCCTTATAAGCGGCCTTCTGTCTAGGACATCCTCCCTTACTCTTTCTGCTATTGCAGGTCGATTATATGTCAACATAAGGAGCAGCGTATTGATGCTTTCTTTGTAGCTTGTTCATAAACCAATGAAAGCTTATCATCAAAAACTTAGTGTCCGGAAACCGGAGCGACTCTAAGAGAGTTTTTCACCTTGTCATTTATTAAGGATGACTACGCAAGGGCTCTGTCACATCTATTTAACTCCAAATTAGCAACTTGTTAAGACAAAGTTATACGTGATAAATATAATAGCCCTGGAAAGGACTCTAAATGAGGTACAAACGTCCTCCAATTCCTTTCCGTAGACACGTTGCATCACAGTTCTTAAAGGTGATCTGCGTAATACAGTGAGTCTAAATTCACTTTGAATAAATAAATAAATCCGTCTCAATTGTGACCAAGCGAATAATGAATGATGAAGGCAAGGCCATAGCTAGGTCCTTAGCCTACTCATTCAAATGCAGAGAAACTCTCAATACATCTTCCCTGTTTCCGATCGGCGAAACTAGGGAAGATGATGACAAGAAACCGCCTTAGTTCTTTCCACTGGAAAGTTGAAAATGGGGTCGTCTAAAAGGCCAAAAGCCTGCGACACTTGTCTATACTTAACTGGAAAAGACATTTCCTTCTCTTTTTCCGGATAAATTTAGCGAGCAACAATGCTAGCGGTTCCTTGTAAATAGGCGCAGCATTCTGATTTGTTGTAACAAATTCAGGGTAGTGTTGATGGAATAAATCCATCTCAACCATGTGTTGTTCCGAATGTGAAGGGTAATTCCCATCCATATTCCTTCATCATTCATCTAAATCAGTTGAAAATCACGGTAAGCGGCATCTGAACGTGCATATGACTGGACCGACCCAGCACCATCTGACAGCTCTAGTTCTGAGACTGCCATTGCTTGCTTTTGCACTTGCTGGGATGCTGCGATGAGCTGCACATCTGCGTCAGCAAAACCGCAACAGAGGCCTGAGGAGCAGTGGTCTTCTGGCTGCCGGCTGCTCCCAGGACAGAGTGTCCGAGACGGCTCTCTCTCCGGACGTCCCAATATATGAGGCCTTGTCTTAGCTACTGAATAGTGCTACTTTCAAGTTGTCGCAGCATTCTGATTCTCAGGAACAAACTCAGGGAAGTATCGATGCACAAGCGCTATCACCACTCTGTTATTCCGAAAGGGAAGGGTAATTCTCCTCCAAATCCCTTTCATCATCCAACTGAATCAGATTGTACTCACGGTCATCGGCATCTGAACGAGCAGATGACTGGGCCGACCCAGCACCTTCTGCTCAAGTTCTGAGATTGCTGTCGTCTGCTTCTGTAGTTGCTGGGATGCTGCGATGAGCTGTGCAATCTGTGGCAGCAAGTCTGTTATGGAGGCCTAAGGAGCAGCGGTCTTCTGTTGCATGGCCGCCGGCTGCTCCTGGGACAGTGTATCCGAGATGGCTCTTTTCTGCAGACGTCCCTATAAATGAGGCCAGGTCTCCTTGGCTACTGTATGGTGTGACTTCTCTGACGAAGAGTGACTTTCTCGACGATGCAGGCTGGATATTAGAAGTCACGTAGCCAATGTGCGGTAGTGTGTGCTTGGTAGACACTGAAGAAGCCGTAATTATAGCCGACCCTGGCTGTAAACTGAACAGAGCATCCCGGATGGGAGGCGTGGACGAATGCTCCGACTGACGCAAGTTCCGATCCATAACATCTGGCCCCAGATGTTATAATAAAAGAGAGAGGGGGGCTCTCTTGCTCGCGGTCCTTCAGACCTCACCGAGCTTCCTGCTGAACTTACCGGCTTCTTCCTTTCCATCGTCGCAGGGTGAGTCTTATACTGAAATTATATAATAGTGCTCGCTCTACCCTTTCTATTCTTCTTGACCGCAACAGACACACCCGGCGTCATGGTACCCTCAGGTGGAGTACCGCTTCACCAGTCGAGCTAGCTGGCGACAGGGATTTGAAAGCACAGTATGGTTTATTGCCCTGTCTAATATTCATGAGCACTTTTGCCGCTAGCTCTGATTGACTATTTAATGTGATGGTGGAAGCACACTATCTGACGGCATCACGCAAACATCACCATGTTCTTGTTCCACTGTTAATAGAAACTAATAAAGTAGAGAGACCTTAGGGCGAGAGGACCAGTGGCAGCCTCTCATCGCGAGAGGACCGGCAGTGGGCCCTCGCTAACAATGTACTGTGACACCCGTCAGCAACATTTGTCATCCCATGCGACGCATATGAGCAAAAATTAGTGGAAGTACATCGACTACAAGCAAGGCAACCTACATGAAAATAAGAGGAAAGACTTCCTCGGTATGCTTAAAGAGCAATATGCTTACATAATGAAGTAGACTAAGTCGATCATACTCCCACAAATTCCACATTAAATAAAAATAAAAAGATACATAACAAAAACATTCAAAATATAAATCGAAAAATAGTTTACACAAAAAAGAAAATTTTTGACAAGAGCCCAAGTTCCCAAAGGGAACGAAGTGCCCAAATGTATCCCAAAAGAACCCAAGTGTGAAAAAAATTAATTTTTTCCTCCCAAAAATTAACTGCGACAGTATGGGACTGTATAATGTATCTTACAACAGACCTACCATATAATAAATAGGAATCTACATATAAAAAACGAACGTTGCTAATGTAAACAAGAGGCTCCAGGGGGCCTGAGGGTGCTCACCTGACATGGTAGCCTAAATATCAACGCAGAGAATTGATTTCAACAAGTTGCATCTGCTCCTCCTAAGAAAAGCTGATACCAAATATCCAAAGATTCTGTCCAGTGGATCTAAAAAAAAAAGATTTTTAAAGAATATTCCCCATATTGAACTAAGTTATAATTTGGGCTTCCACAGGGATCCCATATATGAACCCAGGGACTTGGCTTTAACAAACTTGAATCTCACCCCCCTAAGGATGATGCACACCAAATATCAAAACATTCCGACTGCTGGATCTGAAGCAGAAGATTTTTAAAGAAAATTCCTCATTTTGAACTAAGTTACAATTCGAGCTCCCACAGTGAGTCCAAATAGGGACATGGCTTGAACAAACTTGAATCTCACCCCCCAAAGGATGCTGCATACCAAATATTAAAACATTCCGACTGCTGGATCTGAAGAAGAAGATTTTAAAGAAAATTCCTCATTTTGAACTAAGTTATCATTCGGGCTCCCACAGTGAGCCCAAATATCGACCTAGGGACATGGCTTGAACAAACTTGAATCTCACCCCCCTAAGGATGCTGCATACCAAATATCAAAACATTCCAAATGCTGGATCTGAAGAAGATTTTTAAAGAAATTTGCCTAAAATGCAATAAGTTCAAATTTGGGCTCCTATACTGAGACCAAATATAAACCCAGGGAGCCGGTTTGAACAAACTTGAATCAGATCTACCCCACAATGTTTCACACTAAATATCAAAAGATTTTGCCTGCTGGATCTGGAGAAGATTTTTTTTAAGAAATTTGCCTGAAATGCACTAAGTTCGAATTCGGGCTTCTATAGTGAGCCCATATATGAATCTAGGGGCCGATTTGAACAAACTTGAATCAGATCCACCCTTCAATGTTGCATACCAAATATCAAAAGATTCTGCCTGCTGGATCTGGAGAAGAAGATTTTTAAATGTTTTTCCCATTGCCTACAGTGTTAAAAGGTGCTGACTCAGCATTTTTTCAAAGTCCTGAAAAAAGTATCTTGTGATCAAACCGATAGGGATTTGTTTTAACCATTCTTTTCTACTGGATAAAGTAAGCTTTATACAAAATAAGAATTCTCTGTGCCGTGTAGTTTTGGAGATATGGCAGTTTAGAGGTTTTTCCTATTTTTAGCTCCCGAGGTTCCCACGGGGCAATGAGTAAATTTTTTTTTGCATCAATCAACTACTTACGACCCATTATCATCTCATATCAAATTTGGTTCAAATCGACCTCATGGTTCTGAAAATAGAAATTTTAGGCGTGGCCAAAATTTTTGCCCATCCCATAACGAAGGCAAATAAAGCCCGACAAACTTCTCTTGAACAAACTTGATTTTAAACCTCAAATGGAAGCTTCATACCACATATCAAGTCTCTGCTACTGCTGGTTCATGAGAAGAAGATTTTTTAATATTTTGGGCATTTTGGCCCAACCCCCGACCTCAATATGAGCCGCAACTAATTTGAAGAAAAATCAAAATGCCCCTATATAACTAACTCTCACATGAAATTTCATTAAAAGGTGGACAGTGGTTTGGGAGAAAAAGACCCAAACACCACCTTCACGACATACAACGGACGACAGAAGACGGACAAAAAGTGATCAGAATTGCTCACCCTGACTTTCAGTCAGGTGAGCTAACAACATCAGACTGAAAACCGGAAACGAGACCCCAGGCAACACGTCCCGAAGTCAGTAACAGATTTTTGAACTATCCAATGTAAGGCAAGATCTTCATCAGAAGAAACAAGAGGCCCCAGGGGGCCTGAGGGCGCTCACCTGACATGGTAGCCTAAATATCAACCCAGAGAATTGATGTCCACAAGTTGCATCTGCTCCTCCTAAGAAAAGCTTATACCAAATATCCAAATATTCTGACCAGTGGATCAAAAAAAAGATTTTTAAAGAATATTCCTCATACTGAACTAAGTCATAATTCGGGCTCCCACAGGGAGTCCATATATGAACCCAGGGACTTGGCTTTAACAACCTGAATCTCACACCCCTAAGGATTCTGCACACCAAATATCAAAACATTCCGACTGCTGGATCTGAAGAAGAAGATTTTTAAAGAAAATTCCTCATTTTGAACCAAGTTACAATTCGAGCTCCCACAATCAGCCCAAATATGGACCTAGGGACATGGCTTGAACAAACTTGAATCTTATCCCCCCTAAGGATGCTGCATAAAAAATATCAAAAGCATTCATCTGCTGGATCTGAAGATTTTTAAAGAAAATTCCTCATTTTGAACTAAGTTGTCATTCAGGCTCCCATAGTGAGCCCAAATATGAACCAAGGGACTTGGCTTGAACAAACTTGAATCTCAGCCCCCAAGGTTGCTCCATGCCAAATATCAAAACATTCCAACTGCTGAAACTGAAGAAGAAGATTTTTAAAGAAAAATTCCTCATATTCACTAAGTTATAATTTGGGCTCCCATAGGGAGCCCACATATGGACCCATGGACTTGGCTTTAACACACTTGAATCCCCCCCCCTCCCCCCCCCCCCCCCCCCCCCCCCCCAAGGATGCTACTCACCACATGTCAAACCATTCGGACTGCTGGATCTGAAGAAGAAGATTTTTTAAGAAAATTCCTCATTTCGAACAAAGTTACAATTCAAGCTCCCACAGTGAGCCCAAATATGGACCTAGGAACATGGCTTGAACAAACTGGAATCTCACCCCCCTAAGGATGCTGCATACCAAATAGCACAAGATTCTGCCTGCTGGATCTTGAGAAGAAGATTTTCAAAGAAATTTGCCTGAAATGCACTAAGTTCGAAATTGGGCTTCTATCGTGAGCCCAAATATGAATCCAGGTGGCCGATTTGAACAAACTGGAATCAGATCCACCCCACAATGTTGCATACCAAATATCAAAAGATTCTGCCTGCAGGATCTGGAGAAGAAGATTTTTGAAGAAATTTGCCTGAAATGCACTAAGTTCAAATTCGAGCTTCTATAGTGAGCCCAAATATGAATCTAGGGAACCGATTTGAACAAAATAGAATCAGATCCACCCCACAATGTTGCATACCAAATATCAAAAGATTCTGCCTGCTGGATCTGGAGAAGATTTTTTAAGAAATTTGCCTGAAAAGCACTAAGTTCAAATTTGGGCTCCTATACTGAGCCCAAATATAAACCCAGGGAGCCGATTTGAACAAACTTGAATCAGATCCACCCCACAATGTTGCATACCCAATATCAAAAGATTCTGCCTGCTGGATCTTGAGAAGAAGATTTTCAAAAAAATTTGCCTGAAATGCACTAAGTTCAAATTTGGGCTCCTATACTGAGCCCAAATATAAACCCAGGGGGCCGATTTGAACAAACTTGAATCAGATCCACCCCACAATGTTGCATACCAAATATCAAAAGATTCTGCCTGCTGGATCTGGAGAAGAAGATTTTTTAATGTTTTTCCCATTGCCTACAGTGTTAAAAAGTGCTGACTCGCACTTTTTCAAAGTCCCGAAACTGTACCCTATGATAAAACCGATGGCAATTTTTTTTTACCAATTCTTTCTGTTGGTCCTAAGGAAGCTTCACACCAAATAAAAATTCTTGGTGCCGTGCAGTTTTGGAGATATGGGCGTTTTAATTTTTTTCTATTTTTAGCTCCTGCGGTTCCCATGGGGCTACGGGGGAAAAAAAATCAGCATAAATTAGGTACTTATGACCCAATAAGCCCTCACATAAAATTTGGTTCAAATCAGCCTCTCGGTTTGGAAAGTTAAAAAATTTATAGTAATTTATATATTTTTTATACTTACCAATGACCCAGACTTAGCTGGTGCTAACTCCACAAAAACCAGGGCCAAACACAAATTTTGCCCCCCAATCCCCAAAATTTGCATCCAAAACAAAAAGAAATCATGTCCTAAAGGACCTCCATAGTACGACTCTACTGCGCATGCGCAGTGACGCAGTCGTCCCGAAATTGGCGCCAAATATCATTCTTACTGGCAGTGCCTGGTCAGCGCTATGTACTCAGCGGGGAGGCAAGAGTTCCCAACTCAGGGAGGGCCATCCCCGTCTGGGTCATTGGTAAGTATAAAAAATATATAAATTACTATAAATTTTTTAACATTTTTATACTGTACCAATGACCCAGACTTAGCTGAATAGTAAACAGGCTGGAGGGCCTAGGATATAGAGGAAAATCCAATAAGCTCAATTATAAAATAAAGAGGTAACCCCTTAAGGAGAAAAGGAGTATTAGGCTTTACATGTATCTTTCTTATTTAATATTTAAATTAGAAAGATACACTACCCTTAATAATTGAGCACAATAACATTCATGTTCTCTATTAACATCCAGTATAACCTTTATACTAATTATTTTTAAAACAAGCCAATAAATAAAGTAGTCCAGAGAATTGAGACTCTTTATAATCATTTAAAAGTGTCCGAGTATTGTATATTAAAGCCCGTTTGACACTTGACATATACAAATGCTTCACACCGAGCTACACTTTAAAAATAAGACATGAATGAAATTAAACATTAATATTACACTTTAAAACCATCCCGGAAGCGACTCAGAAATACTGTCTTGGAGGAGGCATTCCCTTGCTTTTCACTATAAAGCAGGTGACCTAAGGGAACACCCGCCCCCCCCCCCCCCCTTCCCCTTGCCCTGGGTCAAATAGCCCAGAGCGAAGAGGGCAGCCGGACGGAGTCACTGCCGGAACAGAAAGCCTGCATAACTATAGTTGCAACTGTTTAGTGGACGACATTCTGAGCAACAGATAACGGACCTAAACAATGCAGGTCTCCAGAAATGGACTCAATATTTCTGAGATAAAAATTAGTAAATGTGGATGGCTGAGACCAATAAGCAGCCTTCATTAAATCTGTAATAGCAACACTATTAGCATAAGCCCAGGAAGTAGAAAGAGCTCTTACTTCATGAGCAGAAATCTTAAGCACAGACTGCTGAGAAGAAGATAAATCTTCATACGCAGTACGGATAGTTAACTGAATCCATCTAGCAATAGAATGGACTGAAATGTCCTTTCTATTAGGCATCAAAGACAGAAAGAAACGTTTCCGTCCCTTTCTGATGAACTGAGATCTCTGTTTATAGATACGTAGTGCTCTAACAGGACAGAGTAAAGGCCTACGCCCGTCTGAAGACGGAAGAGCCTTAATAACAATAGGTTCCGGATATTTATTAGGAGCCTGATTCTTAGCTAAAAAACCGACGTTAGTAGTGAAGGTGATAGTGTTCCCAACACTACGATAATGAGAATCATCCACCGATAGTGCATGAAGCTCACTGACTCTTCTGGCAGAAGAGAAAGCTAAGAGAAAAGCTGTCTTATAAGATAAGAATTTGAAATCTACTGTCCCAAGAGGTTCAAATGGCTTTTCCTTCAATTTAAGGAGAACCCAAGCTAAATTCCACTTAGGAATTAATCTAAGAGTTCTGAGTCTATTTATCGAAAAGTTTCTAACCAATTTCGATAAAGAGACATTAGATCCAATTTGTAAACTATCATGATGTGCATAGGTATCAGATAACATAGATCTATAACCCTTTATAGTAACCGGTTGCAGTTTGATTTCGTCAAACAAGTATACCAGAAAGTTAGCAATGTCTGGTATAGAGGGATCAAATATATCAACAGAATGATCCCTACACCAACGACGGAAAACCTTCCACTTAGCCGCATAGTTTAGCGAAGAGGAGGTCCTCCTACAGTTAGAAATCGCATCCACTGCTCGTCCTGTAAAGTGCTTGCCATGCAAGAAGGACCGCACAACGGAAAAACGTGAAGGTTGAGACCTTGCGGGTTGTGATGCAGTTGGCGCGATTTCCCCTGCCAAAGAAGATCCTCTCGTGGAGGGAGCTTCCGCGGTAGGTCCCACAACAGACACCTGAGTAGATTTATCCACGGTCTCTGTGGCGACAGAGATGCTACCAACAGAATCTTGCATTGAGATTGTTTTATCTTTAGCAATACTTGTTGAATTAACGGCGCTGGAGGATACGCATATCCTATCATTCCGTCCCAAGGGATCGATAGAGCGTCTACAGCAAATGCTCTTGGATCCGGACACGGGGACACATACGTCTGCAACTGATTGTTGAGATGTGTCGCAAATAAGTCTATCATTGGCCGTTCCCATTGGTAGCAAATCTGATTGAATACTTGTTTGTTGAGAGTCCACTCCGACGGCAACAAGCGACCCTTTCGAGAAAGGGAGTCTGCTAGCACATTCAGACGACCCGGTATGTGACGGACCGAAAGAAGAACGTGATGTTCCAACGCAAACAGAAGGATTCTTTCCGTTAGATTGAACAACGGAACTGAATGAGTGCCTCCCTGATTCCGTATATACGCCACTACTGTCGTATTGTCGGATAGGATTTGGACATGAGCATCGTGAATAATGTCCATCCAGTGACGTAACGCAAGCCAAATTGACATCATTTCCTTGATGTTTATGTGCTTGCACAGGAATTGCGGATCCCAAAGACCCTGGCATCTCGAATCCGTTGGGATTAATGATGCACCCCAACCTGTTTGACTGGCATCCGTCATAATGGTAAAACTCGGATCCGGCAACTGCAGCGGAACTCCTTGAGTTAACCACTGAATGTTTGCCCAAGTCTGAATCTCTTGTTTCACTTGATCTGACAAGAGAACGTCTACATCGAGCGAATGAATTTTCACACTCCAATTCTGAGTCAAGAAAATTTGAAGAGGCCGTGTGCGTAGCCGTCCCATCGGAATGAGATCCGCAGCGGCTCCGCACAGACCTATCAGTCTCATAAATTCTCTCGCTGTGACTTTGTCTGTATTTAGACAATAGCGAGCGTAACAACTGACTAATTTCGCTCTGGTTAACGGCAGACGAACGAGATTGTTGTGCGTCTCGAAGCTCATTCCCAGATGAGTGAATGACTTGGACGGCACCAGATCCGACTTCTCCTCGTTTACTATGAAACCGAGACGTCGGAGCAATAGAAGAAGATTCTGAACATCGTTCTGAAGCGTTAACTCGTTGCCGTACCTCTGAAGAATGTCGTCCAGGTAGGCCGACGTTACCGCAGACGAATGAGCTCGGAAGTAGATCATTACCGAGTTCATTACCCGAGTGAAAGCCCAGGGTGCTAGATTCAATCCGAAGCACATGGCCCGGAACTGATACACCACTCCTAGGACTGCGAAGCGTAGATACTTTCGGAATGTCGGATGTACCATGACGTGAAAGTACGCATCTTTGAGATCTATGCTCGTTGCATAATCGTTCACCCGAATACTCGCTCTGACCGATCGAATCGTCTCCATATAAAACTTCGGAGCGATGATCAGCTTGTTTATCCAGCTCAAATCTATGACTGGACGGAACGAGCCGTCTGGTTTCGGAACCAGAAACAGATGGCTGTAGAATCCCAGCGATTCCTGGTTTTCTACGACCTCTACCGCGTTCTTCATTAAAAGAGACTGCACCTCTGATAGCAGAGCGTCTCTTTTCTGAGGGTTTGACGGAAGATGAGTCCACTTTGGACTTCGAGTTAATGGAGGCTTTCGTTTGAAGGATATCTTTAGACCTTCCGAAGTCACTCCTCTCACCCACGGATCGTCCGTAATCGACGCCCACTCTTGAGAAAAACTCGACAACCTTCCGCCAACCGGAACGCGATAGAGGTTTGAGCCATCACCTCCTGGATCTGCGAGGCCTGCGGTAGGAGAAACCACGTCTTCCACGACCCGCACCTCGCCTCGTCGACCTCGGGGCGTCCGACCGATTGTCCCGGCCTGAAGGACGTCCCGAACGAGAGTCGCTATCCTGACGGTCTCTCGAATAAGAGCTAGAGGACGCACCGGAACCTCTATAGGAACCTCTCTTGGGCGGATAAGACCCAGAAGTGCCCGCCTTATTCGTGTCTGCTGAATCCGACCTTTTAGGAGCGGATCTAAACAACAGAGAATCACTAGCTTTCTTTTTAATATTATCATAAATAGCGGAAAGCTTGCCGTCAAAGAGAAGATCTCCTGAGACCGAAGCGACTCTAAGAGAGTTCTTCACCTTAGAATCCACTAGTGTGGATGTAGACAGGGCTGCGTCACGTCTAACCAACACCAGATTTGCCACTGAAAGGGCGGAGTTACACGTGGAATAAGCTACTGCCCTTGAAAGAAGTCTTAAGGAGGATTGTATATCCTGAAACTCTTCCCCTTGAAGACGCAGTGATAACGCCTTCGTAAGGTGATCTGCGTAAGATAAGGCATCTAAATTGGCTCTGTTAGACGCAATAGCTGTTTCCAACACTGCGGTTGGAATAGAAGCTGACGACGGTAATGATAGCTCTAAGTCTTCCGCCTCGTCGTCCATACGCAGAGGAACTCTCGGTATACCCTGACCTGCCGTGTCGAATTTATTCCTTGCATTAATGAAAGGCAGGTTGAGAGTATTTGCGGACAAGAAGCCTGCTTTCCCTGTCCTGGAAGCAAGTTTAAAAATAGCGTCGTTCAATAATTCAAATGTTCTTGCAACATTATTGGACTGCGACGGAAACTCGGGAGCGATGTCCCTGAACCGCTCGAAAAAATCAGAGTCCAATGACGCTATAATTCTCCTGTCCGGAAGCGCAGCAGTCTGGCCCGACGGAACAACTTGAGGAAGAAAGTGCAGCTTTGTGTTGTTCCGAAAGGGATAGCTCCAATTCATCCGTATCCCTTTCACCATCCGGTCGGACCTCCCGATGTTCCCGGTCGTCCGCCCCCGATGCTTCGGCGGAGCGTACCGACCCAGCGCCGTCGGATAATTCTCGATCCGACACCGTCTCTGTCGGCTGCTGGGATGCTGCGATAAGCTGTGCTATCTGCACTAGAATGTCCGACGTCGAGACCTGCGGAGGAGCGGTCTTTCGCTGCTTCGCCGAGGGCAGCTCCGCATCAGATGGCTCCCGCATACTTTTCCTATGCGAACGTCCGGAGTCCATCGGTCTCGAATCCCTGGCTGCCGGATGGTGTGACCTGGTCGCCGAATAATCCTTCATCGGCGAAGCTGGCAAGATATCGGAGGTCACGCAGCCAAGGTGCGGTCGTGTGCGCCGGCGAGAAGAGGAAGCCTTAACAGTCTCTGCGGACTGCTTATACAACGGAGCGTCCCGAGCGACGGACGTATACTCCGCTAAAGACACATTTTGTACCACAACATCTGGTCCCAGATGTTGTTGTACGAGAGAGGGGCCTCTCTCGCTCGCGGCCCGGCTGGACCTGGACGAGCTAGGAACCGGACTAAAAGGCTTCCTCCGTTCTCGTTCACTATCCGCCGTCACTGGGTGTGCATCTATTATTTTTATAGTGCTCGCATCACCCAAAATTTCCTCTTGGACCGCATCGGACGAACCCGGCTGCCGAACCATTCGGTGAATGGACGCTACACCGGGCGAGCTAGCGGACGACATTTGTCTAATCTCCATGAGCACTTTTGCCGCTAGCTCTGTATTTAATTGTGACGACGGACGCACACTTGAAGAAGATAACATGGAAACATCACCCTGTTCTGGTTCCTCTGAAATAGAAACTGAGAGAGTAGAGTGACCTTGTGGAGAAAGAGCCGGCATCGCTCTTTCTCCAGAAACAACATATCGTGACACACGTTTCCAATGTTTCTCATCCCAATGTTCACATACAGGACAGGGATTAATGCGAGAACACTGACTACAATTTATGCAATAATCATGAAAGTCAGAGGAAGATTTCTTCCTATTACAATTTGAACAAGTTCCCTTCATTGTGAAAGAACAACAATAAGTCCTAGTTACTCGCAAAAACCCCTGACACAAAGATACATAATAACATGATCCATTAATAAATGAAAAAACAATTGCAAAACAAAATAATTTTGAAAAAATATTTTTTCAGAGAAGCCCAAGTTGCTGAAAAGTAACGTTGAGCCCCGATGGATCCGATGGCAAAGTGTGGTCAAAAATTTTAAAATTATATAAAATAATTAATGAGACACTTTCGGATAATATAAATGTATCTTATAATGAGATAAACTACCTCAAAGGCAAACAGCCCCCCTCAAAAAAGGCTGTTGCCAATGAAAACAAACAGTGTAAACACAGAAGAAAACATGACTCCAGGCACTGAAAAAACTGGCCCGGAATCAGTCCTCAATTACACTCTATCTGATGCAAAACAGAGACTCCCAGGGGAGAATCTGCAGAACATCAGATGGAAGATGCAGAACACAAACGTTATACACCCATGGGTGAAAACGTAACTATGGGGAAAATAACAGAAAACATTCTGTAACCAAGCAACTCTCCCAGGGAATTTTTAGAAATGAAACTTCTCAAAAATATGCCAAAAGCATGGGAGAATTGCAAGGGGGGACTTTAGAAGGTTAGGGGAGAGGAAACACTGAATAAGCAGTGCAACAATTAGCAAGAATGACAACAAGAGGCGTTTGCCTCGAAAATAGGCAACTTAACATAATTTTAACAAAAAATTTTAAGTACAGCCCTGATTATTTTTTGCCACTTCTTTTTTCCTCTCCTCCTTCTAACCTCCTTAGAATCACATTTTCTCCAAGAATTACGTGTCTGGCATCCTTTAAACTGAGATTTACAAGCACAAAGATCAGTGAGATGTTGACTGATGAAGGGCCAAACAGAGAATGATATTTGGCGCCAATTTCGGGACGACTGCGTCACTGCGCATGCGCAGTAGAGTCGTACTATGGAGGTCCTTTAGGACATGATTTCTTTTTGTTTTGGATGCAAATTTTGGGGATTGGGGGGCAAAATTTGTGTTTGGCCCTGGTTTTTGTGGAGTTAGCACCAGCTAAGTCTGGGTCATTGGTACAGTATAAAAATATAGAAATTTTGGGCGGGGCCAAAAATGTTGCCCCTCCCATAACGACGCCAAGTATAGCCCCACAAACTTCTCTTGAACAAATCTGAGTCTACACCTCAAAAGGAAGCTGCACACCAAATATCAAGTCTCTGCTACTGCTGGTTCATGAGAAGAAGATTTTTTAACATTTCAGCTCACTTTTTGGGTGTGGCCCTACCCACGGGCGGGGCAACTTGATTTGAACAAAATCAAATTGCGATGTCATAACAAACTATTATCTCAAATATCAATTAAATTGGTTCAGCGGTTTGGGAGGAGAAGACGCAAACACCATGTTCACGGACGACGGATGACGGACGCCAGACGACGGACGACGGACAACGGACGGTGAGTGATCACTATAGCTCTCCTGACTGAAAGTCAGGTGAGCTAAAAATGATACATTGGATGCTTGACTGAAAACGCCTAAACACCCTAAGGGTGAGGACGCAACCCTGGGGATATACAGAAAAAACTTTCTGTATAACACGTTAAACTCCCATGAAATTTATATAAAAAATTTCCAAAAAACAAGCCAAAAAGCTTGGGTGTTTAACTGGGGAGGGGGGGGGGATCAAGGGAGGTTAGGGAAGGAATACTTAATCAACAGTGGAAAAATTATTATCAACAATGATGACGTCAGGCCCATGTCCCATAATTAGGGAACATGAACTACTTTTTATAAATGTTATACAATTACAGTCCTGAACGTTTCAAACCACTGTTTCTTCCTTCCTTCATCCAGTTGTGTTCTTGGATCCACCAATTTAACCATTGATTTGTGTCATTATTAATTGAGAATTAAAAAGCACAAAAGTCAGTTTGTTGTTATCTGACAAGTGCCAAACAAAGAATGGTGTTGGCGCCAATTCCGGTCACTTCCTGACGTCTGTGCATGCACAGAGGGTAAATGTATGGAGGACCAGTTAGGACTTCTAATTTTGGTTTTGCATGCAAATTTGGGGAATTGGGGGGCAAAATTTGTGTTTGGCCCTAGATAATTTAGAGTTAGCACCAGCTATGTATGTCTGGACCATTGGTATAATGTGTTAAAATATAAGAAAAAAGAAAAAATTACAACAAAAAAGTTCACTATTCAGCTATCTCTAACTCTTTTTAGACAAAATTTGAAGTGGATCATATTTTTATAATGCATGATTAATGTTAATGAAAGTGTCAATGACACTGTAGCTTGACTTGACTGTATGTTGTATTTGATGAAAAGGATAATGTTCTATGTTTATGAAAGGATTATGAAATATGACAAGAATTATGATAATTGAGAATATGTTAATTTCTGTTCTCTGTATGCAATGTTTTCAATAAAAATAATTTGAGGTGTAGACTCTTCTAAAGAATTAAGGGGTGGGATAAAATGACCCTCACAGTTAATGTATGTCAACCAAAGTTACCAAGTTACAGTGAAATTATTCCAAAATGAGTTATCCTATCAAGTTACAATGAAATCCCTTCATAAATACAGCCTGTAAACTATGCTAAAGGTTTTCAGGCTTCAGGCCTGTGTAGCCATCACAGTGGGCCAATCGCAATCAAAAGGGGACATCCTCAACTAGACATTATACTGAGTCATCCTTCCAAGTTACAAGGAGATCCCTTCATAAATATGACGTGTAGTCAGTAACATCATTCCAAAGTGAGTCACCCTACCAAGTTACAATGAAATCCCTTCATAAATATAACTCGTAGACTTTGCTAAAGGAATCTAGATCATGTGATGGTTAGGTCGTCACGGTTGACTGATCATGACCAAAATGGTTTGATATTTAAACGAGACTCTCCTAAGTTATCCTATGAAGTTGCAATGAAATCCGTTCATAAAAACAACCTGTGAGCAGTGCTAAAGGAATCTAGGTCAAGTGACCAGACGGCATAATGGCTGACCGATTGTGACCAAAATAAGACAAATCTAGGTCACGTGCCTGTGCGGCTGTCAGAGTTGACCGAACATGGCCAAAATAGGATGTTCTCAACTAGACATTATACAGGGTCATCCTACAATGAAATCCCTTCATAAATATGATGACCTTTAGGCTGTGCTAAAGGTTTCCAGGCTCTCGCAGCCATCATGGTTGACCGACCGCGACCAAAAGAGGATGTTCTCATCTAGACATTATACAGAGTCATCCTATCAAGTTGCAATGAACCCCCTTCATAAATTCGACCTGTAGACTGTGCTACAGTTTTAAGATTTTGGGTTCTCGCAGCTGTCATGGTTGACCAATCCCGACCAAAAGGGGGCGTTCTCATCTTGACATGACCTCGAACCTGCATATGAAATTTTGTGCTGATCGGACAAGAAATACAGGGAGTAGCCTGTGCCAATGAAAATGTGAACAGACTGACAGATTCACAGACTTCAGCATGCATGATGGCAATAGCTTATCTTTATCTTGACTTTGTCAAGTTAAGCTAAAAATTTGAAACACCAACATTCAACCATCTCAGAGATACAGGTGGTAATAGGACAGGACTGACACTCGGACGGATTGTAATCCGTAAGTTTCCGCATGGTAAGCCGTAGGGGACTAATAAAGAAATGGATTCTCAGGCAATTTTTTTTTCGAATCAGTGAGTGAAGGAGCTCTTTTACATTTCTTTTTTTTTTCTTGCATGTGGTGCAGACATGTTAACCCCCAAAAAGGTTGCACTTCTACAATCAATTCATGACTTTACCAGTAATCTGAAGAAAAATATTTTATAAAAAAAGAGGCATAATTAACTCCCACAAATGTTCAGAAATTTCAAATGTTCAACTTCAAAAAATTTCTTGCAATTCTCCTACAATCACTTCATGGCTGCTGAAGAGGAGACATTTATTGAAAGAAAAAAGAAAAAAAAATTGAAGAGAATTCTTACGAGTATGATAAAGATTATTTAACAGGAGACCTCTTGAAAATTGTAAGACACAAAATGAATTTCTCTGTAGATCCTATCCATTTTAATATCATTTTGCAAGAAATATAGAGGATCTGTAATGAGTTTCTCTTTGATATAAAATTTATGAAATGAGTGTAGACAATTTTATTTTAGCGAGCCTCTGGCGAGCTAAAATAAAATTGTCGAAACGAGTTTCATAAATCTTATGTCAAAGAGAAACGAATTTCAGATTCTTTTTATCACATGACACACACAAACGAACTTGAACCGATTTATTTTTAACGAGTCTGTGTTCCCGTACATGGAAAAAGAAAATTAACCTACTTTCTCCACGCTGACTGAATGCGTTCAATACTTCCGCTTTACAAAATAGTTCTCAAAACAAACGGTCTTGTTGATATTTAATAAACAGACTGCAACAAAACCCTCATTAGTAATTCAATGGTCAACAATAAGAGAAGCAAATCCAAAGAAGGGATTTGCAATTTCTATATTTTATAAACTTTAATCCGAGTCGCTGTCGGACACAATGATGCGCCTACGTTTCTGAGCGAGTTGGGCTGATGATGTTTCTGGGTTATGAATGTGCATTTCAAAGTGCCCACCATAAATGTTGCCTGTGAACATATTCTGTAGTCTACCTGCAAATTGTGTGTTTCGATCAATGGAATTTGTATTAGAAATTGACTGGTTTTGATAAACTACATCTGTGTCCATGGATTTAGGATATTGAGGCCTATTTTCAGTTTGAAGATTGGAGTTAGATAACACACGAGAAATTTGTTTGTGTTGTTGTTCATTGATATGGCTGTAATTGTTAATTGACTGGATATTCTTGTGTCCTGTGATTTGCATAATCTGGTGAGCAGGGATGTTATTTTCACTAAGTTTCTGAACAAGATGTTTGCGAGCACTGTGATTTGTAAGTTTCTTTTCCGGTGACAGACCAGCTGCTTTTGCCATGCGCTTCATGATGGAGCTAAGTTTATTTATTCCAATCGGCTGTCTTTTAAACCACTGATCACCGACATTCATAATATCTTGTTTAGTATGTGTTGCTATATAAAAAGGGTCACTTTCGTCACTGTAACCAGAAGGCCTTAAAAGAGAGTGCTTTTTATAAATATTCACAGGACACCTTTCTGGTAAATCAAAGTTACACCACATTCTGAGTGACACACTTCGAACATCTCTCACATTGTCACCAGGGCGAGTTTTTGTTTGTCTTTCTATAAACTGTAAATATTCCTGGCCATTTGGGTCCTTGTGCAAACTAACATCCCCCAACACATTTTACGGTGCTCATCTGAGTCCCGTAAACCAAAGTGAATTGTGTTTAAAAACCACAAGGAGTTTATTATAGATTCGGGTGTCGAAGAACCCAGTTGACCGCTTTGCCACAAAATGTCAATTTCATTGTCACTTATTGGCTCCGCCTTCTTTTCCCGATTGCCCAAGCCACTTCGTTTCAGTTGTCGTTGTTTGGCCTTCAATATGTCTCTCACTTTCACAAATTCTACACTGCTAACTATTGTGTGGCCATAATTAAAACGTTTTAAATTTCTGTCAATACTGGAAATAAATCCACGCAACGAGCTTGGTTCATATGCAGAGCCGTCAGATTTTCTGACTGACAGGATAAATTTGCATAAAATAACACACAGTTCACTGGGCGGTATGTTGTGAATTTCACGATGCTCATTTATATCATTGCTTTGAAGAAAATTTCTTACTAACTTCATATCATAAAAGGTCTTGCTTAAAGTGTTTTTATTTGTTTCTTTTTCAACAAATCCATCTATATCTGCACCGCTGACATTAACAAAACGATGCTGTTGAGTAGCGTCCGTTTGCTTAGCAACGCCAACAGTTTCTTGGCAATCTAGCGTCTGGTAGCGTTCATCGTGTAATGGGCTCAAACGTCCTGCCGAGAGAGTCACTTCAAAGTCGATACCTATTATTTTCACAGTGTATAACAAGCCTTTTGTGGAATCAATGATCTTAACAATTTCCCCTTCTCCTTTTCCATCTATTTTCACAATTTCGTTCACTCGATAGTTTAGTACACGTGACATGTTTTGTTTGTAAACAATGCAGTGGTACAATATGAATATTAATTAGGTGATGAGGCTTAAAATTCAGCCAATGAAAATCCTTGCAGGTCATATTACACGTGTTCTCATATAGAAGAATATCAGATGGACTTTTTCATTGAACTTTACAATAGTCATGTGATAAAATAATATATAAAATAATAAAAACACTTCCAAAAGAGGCCTTTAACTTAGAATTAACTAGAGAGTAATCTCTTGACTGGACTGGTTACATGAAATAATTCCGGAGAGGTGAGGGACATTGGACAAACACAAGTGCGTGAATGTGCACAAGTGTTTTACAATATAGTACCTCGCCTCGAAGGAATTATTTCACGTAACCAGTCCAGTCAAGCGATTACTCTGTTTATTACTTTTCATTAGTAACGATAATTATATTATTTAACCCTTTACCTAACATAATGGCCAGCGCTATTCTAAACGAGAGCCGGACTTTTGTCCGGTGCATACCCCCACGTGGTGTACCACCTAGTGTGGGCATACCTATGACCAACAAATATTATTTATGAATATTCTCGTACGGACTGACGGATGGATGCACAGACGTACGGACGCAATCCAGTATACCCCTCCCCATTTTCTTCGAAAGTTTTCAACAATTTATGGTAAATTCTTTGGTGTTTGGAAGTTTTATGCAATGAGGCAGAAGCCTTTGTCATAGGCAAACTGCATGCCATATTTCACTGAAATCAGATAACCCCAATCCAGTATACCCCCCACATTTTCTTCGAAAGTTTTCAACAAATTCCAACAATTTCTAAGTCAAAAGGTACAGTAAATTGTTTGGTGTTTGGAAATTTTATGCAATGAGGCCGAAGCCTTTGTCATAGGCAAACTGCATGCCATATTTCACTGAAATCCGATAACACATACCTGAGATACAGGCTGAACAGACGAATAATGTCTATTTCCTACAATTTCTAAGTCAAAAAAAGGAGGATAACTCTAAAAAGGAGAATGTAAGAAATATCGTTGAATCCTTTTTTCAAAGCCTATACCATAAGCAGTGCTCACGGCAAATTTCATTGCAATAGAACATTCGATACCCGAGATACAGGCTGAACAGACAAAATTTGGTTCGGACGGACACAATTTCTAAGTGAACAAGTAATAAAAAAAAAAATAACTAGTGTGGGCATACCTATGACCAACAAATATTATAGAAAGTAATAATTTACTTAAGTTATGAAAGTTGTGAATATTCTCAGACAGACTCACACACGGATGCACAGATGGATGGACGCACAGACGGACAGACGCACGCATGTAATCCAGTATACCCTCATTTTCTTCAAAAGTGGGGGTATAAGAATCGGTAATTAATTTTCAGTATTTTTTCATTTTTTGTCTCTAAAACATAGGTCATGTTCCCTCGTTGGAACGAGCTTGTCAAGCTCGTTCCAATGAGGGGTCATAACCTTTGTTTTGGGGACAAAAAATGAAAATAATAATTATTCAAGAATTTTTTTTGCAAGTGTCGTCTGCTTTTCATTTTAGGTGAAGGGTTAAAAAAAAGCAAAACAAAACAATGAACTCCCCATTACACCCACGGCAAAGCATCTTCGTTTGCACGCACGGATACATGACACAATTGTTGATTGCATAATTCACTTGTGAAGTTATCGTTTATAATCAAACCCGGAAATCCCAGTAAACCACACTTTGGAAAGTAATAAAACAGACTTGTCATCAGTTCAATTTTTTTTTGGCTCGTTTGATCAGACGTGTTAACCTTCCAAAATTTTTTTCAGGGAGATTGAAGAAAATTTTCAGGGAGATGACATGATTTTCAGGGAGATTTTTTTTTTGCGCGTAGAAGCTACGTGTGGATCAATTTTAAATACAAATTAATACCAAATACCCCCCCCCCCCCCCACCCCCACACACACAGACATAACAGGAAACAGTCCAACAACAATACATCAAAGGAACATACGCCAACGTTCTACTAACCGGTGGTGAGTGACCCAGACCTGTTAAACTCTCGAGGTGACTGTCAGTGAGATTTTGATGAGCTCCCAGTGAGACTCAGATGCTTGTCAGTGAGATTTTTGCACGTGGGCAGCACATCAATAATTTCCATGTTACCCCCCCCCCCCCCCCCCCCACACACACATACATTAAACATTCCACCCTAATGTGTTTTATTTGAACAATTTGTCCTTTCAAAAGCCAAAACATAGAAATATAGAGAAAAACAGAAATCAAAAATATGGATGTGGTCATGTGCCAATATCAGAGTTGTTCCAATGACATCCATATTTCAATGGTTTTATGTACAAAATGTTTGGAGATATTTTCGACCTTTTCAGAACTATATCAGTTTGGACACTGTGTTGAAAGTTTTGGATCTATTTGGGAAATTATGGGTACTTGCGGTGACCTGCGGCGATCTGTGGTGTTTAGGCACACCCCGAACCCGGTTGTTGTGGTAATTCGATCTGCCAAAGCCCAGCGCCCCACCTAACCACACCGGGTACTCACTGGAAGTAGTTGGTCATTTACGAAGGGGATTTGGAATGGGGTGATCATTTTTCAGTGAAACGTGAACATTATACCACAGCCAGCCTAGGACGAAACATCTCCGGGATATTTAATTTATTTTGTTGTCCATTTATCACAACGAATGAAAAAACGTCCAAGTGCCGTAAATTAGCAACTTTTTAGAGATTTTTTTCACCAAAAACATAATTTTTTTCACAGCCTGCTTTAGAAAATTGCGAATCGGAAATTTTTCCCAATATATTGAAAATTACGGTAACTCATATGTTTGAGCCGTTTGTCTGCAAAATTGGCTATAATTATCTGAAGTGAAAGTGAAATCCAAAATGCACAATAATAAATTTGTGCGTATTTTTGCACATGTTCGATTGGACAAAATTTATGCGTATGGAACTTATTTTTCGATTTGACTGCTACCTGTATACAAGCAAAGGTGTGCCTTTAATATATAATCAATTTCAGCAATTATCCTGCATCTCAAATTCATTTAATCTGCCTATCAAACGTGTTGTAAATAATCACAACACGGCCATTGACAGAAATGAGATTGCTCACCAGTTCTTACGTAAGTGGTGACGTTTCACACAAACTTAATGACCTTGCCATTGAGAGTAGAGCACATGCTTTTGTATTTGTAAACAAAAGCTGGTGGATTCAGTTTTTGTCTGGTATGTCGACTTTCCGGGAGATTTTGGCCCAAATTGACTCCCGGGCGGGAGGGCGGGAGGGGATAGCTAATTCCGGGAGAATCCCGGGCATTCCGGGAGAGTTAACATGTCTGCGTTTGATTCAAAGATTCACATGAAAGAAAGAGATGATTCCCAGACAGATATTTCTATCACTGGCAATAGATCAAAGTAACTTCCCCAGTATCTCCCGGAATTCAAAGTTAATGAAAGTGTCAATGACACTGTAGCTCAACTTGTTAATACATGTACATGTATAGTATGTGACATAGCAATGACAAACATCTAGATAATGACCTGATAACAAAGGTACATATAAAGTATTGTAACGGTCTGTACATAAATACTGACCGTAGCCTGTAACAAATGTATAGGTAATGTATTGTAAACGTGGGTGACAGTCAGATGCTAAACTAGAAAAGAAATCTTTGAGTCCCAGAGAGGGTCTGACTGAACCCCAAAATATATGTTCTCATAGCACAGTGATAACAAAGGCACCCCAAAACACACTCGTTCCTGTCCCAAGGTAAAAACAAAGGTACCCAAGAAGTTTCGTGAAGATCAGTTCATAAATACGAGTTTTATAGAAGTTGTAACAAAAAACTGATTGGACCTAATTTCGGTACAAAATGGCCACTGGCTGTCATCTTGAATTTTGGACCGCACCCAGAAACACTCGTTCTCGTCCCAAGGCGATAACAAAGGTACCCAAAAAGTTTTGTGAATGTTAAAAAATTTATAGTAATTTATATATTTTTTATACTTACCAATGACCCAGACATAGCTGGTGCTAACTCTTAAAATATAGGGCCAAACACAAATTTTGCCCCCCAATCCCCAAAATTTGCATCTAAAACTAAAGAAAACATGTCCTGAGAGGCCCTCCACACTTCGCCCCTACTGCGCATGCGCAGTGTCAAGGACGTTCCGAAATTGGCGCCATTTATCATTCTAATAACCAGTGCCTGGTAAGCGCTATGTACTCAGCGGGGAGGCAAGAGTTCCCAACTCCTGGGAGGGCCATCCCCGTCTGGGTCATTGGTAAGTATAAAAAATATATAAATTACTATAAATTTTTTAACATTTTTATACTGTACCAATGACCCAGACATAGCTGAATAGTAAAAAGGCTGGAGGGCCAAGGACATAGAGCAAAATGGAATACGCTCAATAAAATAAAATAGAGTCATCCCCTGTAGGGAAAAGAAGTAATAGGCCTTACATGTATCTTTCTTATTTATGATAAATTAGAAAGATACAACACCTTCCAAAAATTGAGCTTCATACATCCATGTACTCTATTAATATCCAATAATCCTTATACTAATAATTTTTAAAGTAAGCCAATAATAAAGTAAGTCTAGAGAATAGAGACTCTTATACTCCTAAAAGTGTGTGAGAATTGCATAATCATGTCCGTTGACATATGCAATATTCAAAAGCTATACTTTAAAAACTAAGACTTGAATGAATTTTATAAACTTAAACTTCTCACTAAACAACCATCCCAATAACAGCTCAGAATTACTAACTCCGGAGGAGGTATCCCCTTGTTTTCATAGTAAAAACAGGTGACCCAAGGGAACACCCTCCCCCCCCCCCCTTTTTCTTGCCCTGGGTCAAATAGCCCAGAGCGAAGAGGGCAGCCGAACGGAGACACTGCCGAAACAGACAGCCTACCTAGCTATAGTAGCAACTGTTAAGTGAATGACATTCTGAGCAGTAGATAATAGACCTAACAATAGAGGCCTCCAGAAATGGACTCGATATTTCTGAGATAAAATTCATGAATGGATGGCTGAGCGCAATGAGCAGCCTTCAAAAATCTATAATAGAACACTATTAATGTAAGCCCAAGAAGTAGAAGAACTCTTACTTCATGAGCCGAAATCTTAAGCACAACTGCTAAGTCAATGATATACCATAAGCAGTACGCTAGTTAATAGAATCCATTAACAATAAAATGGAGCGTAACGTCCTTCTACTAGACATCAAAGACAGAAGAAGCTTACGCCCTTGTAATAAACAGATATCTGTTTATAAATACATAAACTGTACCCGGAAAGAGTAAAGGCCTATGCCCATACGAAGACGGAAGGACCTTAAAATAATAGGTTCCGGATAATAGGAGCCTAACTCTTATGCAACAATCCAACCTAAATAGTAACGGAAGTATTGATTCCGAAACTATGAAAGTGAAAATCATCCATCGATAGTGCATGAAACTCACTGACTCTACAGTAAAAGAGAAACCAACATAATTACTGTCTAAAAGGTCAGAATTTGAAAACTACTGTTTCCAGAGGCTCAAATGATTACTTAGCTAAATAAGAACCTGAAGTTAAAATCCGTATAGAAATTTAATCTAAAGATTCTAAGTCTATTTATCAAAAAGTTACTAACTGACTTAGATAAAGAGACAAAAGACTCAATTGTAAACTATCGTAGAGTGCATAGGTATGAGGTAACATAAACCTATAACCTAAATAACAACAGGCTGCAGTAGATCTTGTGAAACAAGTATACTAAAAAATAGCAATGAGTAGTATGGAGGGATCAACCATGTGAACATAATGATCCCTACACCACGATGGAAGAGCCTCCACTTTAGTCGCATAGAATAGCGAAGAAGAGGATCTCCTATAGTAAGAAATCGCGTCCAAAGCTCGTCCAGTACAGTGCTTACAATGCAATACGGACCACACAACGGAATACATGAAGGTTGCGACCTTGCTGGTTGTGAAAAAGATGACACGATTTACCCAGTGAAAAAAGATCCTCACATAGAGGAAGATTTCACGTTAAGATCCACAGTAGACAAGAGAGTAAATTACTCATGATCTCTGTGAAGATAGAGATGCTATCAACAGAAATGTATTGTGGTTGTTTATCTTAGCAATACCTGCTAAAAACAACAGCGCCGGAGGATACGCGTATCCTATCATTCTGTCCTATAGATCAATAGAGCGTTAACAGTATTAGCTCAGAGATCTGGACAAGCCAACCCATACGTCTGCAATTGATTAGCCAGCTGTGTCATAAATAAAACATCATTGGGCGCTCCCATAGATAGCAAATCTGATTGAATACTTGTTTGTTGAGAGTCCATTCTGACAGCAACAAGCGACCCGTAAGAGAACGGGAGTGCGATAAAACAATCAGACGACCCAGAATATGACGGACCAAAACTGAACTTGGTGTACTATAACCAACAAACGGATTCTTTCCATTAAATTGAATAACGGAAACGAAAGAGTGCCTCCCTGGTTCCGGAGATACGCCACTACTGTCGAATTAAAGGACAGGAATTTGGGCATGCGTTTCTGAATAATGTTCATGCAATGACATAAAGCAAGCCTAAAAAACATTATTCCGCGGAAGTTAACTGATAGCTAAAAGACTGCGGAACCCAAAGACCCTGGCACTTCGAATCCGTAGGGATCAGTATATATCCCAATCTGTTTGACTGGCAACCGTCATAACAGCCACACTCGGGTCCGGCAACTGCGGCGGCACTCTCTGAGTCAACCACCGAATGTTTGCCCCAGTCTGAATCTCTTGTAACACTAGATAGACAAGAGAATGTATAAATCAAGCAATTCATGGATTGCCGGAAAGTTGCCGTCGAAGAGAAGCTCCTCCGAGAACGAAGCGACTCTGAGAGAGTTCTTAACCTACTATCCACGCGTGGATGTAGCTAGGGCTGCCTCACGTCTAACCAACTCCAATCAGCCACTGAAGGGCGGAGTTATACGTGAACAAACTACTGCCCTCAAAAGAAATTACATTGAGAATAATATCCTGTAAATCTTTTCTTGAAGACGTAATGATAACGCCTCAGTAAGGCGGATTACGTATAATAAAGCGTCTAAGTTAAGTCTAATATACATAATGTCGTTCCCAACATTGAAATTGGAAAAGACATAAACGGTGAAAAAGAATATATGCAGTCTTTAATCACACCGTCTAGACGCATATGAACTCTCGGTATGCCCTGCTCTGCCAAAATAAACTATATGTAAAAAAAGATAAAATGGCAGAAATGAGCCACGCGGACAAGAAACTAAACTATCATGCTTAGTAGCCGTCTTGAATATATATATATAAATATATAGCGTCGAAAAATAAAACACATGTTGTAATGACAATATTGGACTGCGTCGGTAAGTCAGGGACAAAGTCCCTGTACCGATCGAAAAATCCAAGTCCAATGACGCTATAAGTCTCTTATCCAAGATCGCAGCAATGAAGTCCGAAAAATAATCACTGGAAGAAATGCCAGAAGATATGAAAGGCATCTTCCGATACTACTAAAGGGAAAACTCGAAATCTTCCGAATCCCTTTCGCCATCCTGTCGGACCCTATAAAGCGTTCGGTCGTCCGTAGCTTGATGCAACCACGGACCGCACCGACCCAGCGCCGTCGGATAATTCCTGATTCGACCGAGAAACCGTCAATTGCTGGGATGCTGCGAAACAACTGTGCTAACTCGGATAGCACGTCCGTCACTGAGGCCTGAGGAGCAGCGGTCTTACGATGCATTGCCGCAGGAAGCTCCGAGATCGTTACCCCGTGCATACTTCCAATATGCGAGCGAACGGAGTGTATAGGCCTCGTGTCCCTTGGCTACCGGATGGCGCGACCTATTCGCTGTGGAATCACTGAATGCCGAAACTGATCGGATACTCGAGGTCACGTAGCCAATGTGCGGTCGTGTGCCCTGCTGTGAGGATGAGGAAGCATTAAAGACAGTCTCTCGGACTGTCAATATAACGGAGCGTCCCGAGCAACGGACATATGCTCCGAATATAAAATATCTGAACCACAACATGCGGTCCCCTATGTTGTTGGCTTCCTCCGATCTGTCCTCAATCTGCCGTCACTGGGTGAGTACTAAAGTAATTAAAGTGCTCGCATCACCCAAATCTCCTTCCTAGACCGCAACGGACGAACCCGGCAGCCGAACCATTCGATGAATGTACGCTACACCGGGTGAGCTAGCGAATGTCACTCCGTAAGCGATAGACATATTCCATGAGCACTTATTGCCGCTAACTCTTCATTAACTATGACGACAGAGGCACACTTTTGAAAGACATCTCCATAACTCTTCGAACAAGAAACCAGAAATGCTTGGATAGCAAGCATAAAATAATAATATATATAACGTCGTTCAATAATTCGAAAGTTTGTGTGACATTATTGGACTATGTCGGAACTGAGGGACGATGTCCCTGAACCGAACCAAAAATTTCTAAGTCCACCGACGCTATCAGTTTCTTATCCGGCATCGCAGCATATGTTGTTCCGAAAGGGAAAGCTTGAAATCCACCGAATCCCTTTCGGTATCCCGTCGGACCGGATGAAACTTTCGGACGTCCGTACCCGCTTCCGCGGAGCGTCCCGACCCAGCATCGTCGGATAAAATATATGCGACAGATTCAGTTGATGCTGGG
The DNA here is from genome assembly GCA_031216915.1 of Pictodentalium vernedei. Lineage (NCBI taxonomy): Eukaryota > Metazoa > Mollusca > Scaphopoda > Dentaliida > Dentaliidae > Pictodentalium > Pictodentalium vernedei. The sequence goes on from CM062294.1 coordinate 177,956,546, forward strand.
ATGCTGCGATAAACTGTGCTATTAAGGAAAGCACGTCCGTTCCCGAGGCCTGTGCAGTAGCGGACTTACGATGCATTGCCGCTGGAAGCTCCGTGTACGTTGACTCCCGCATACTTCCTATGCGAACGTCCGGAGTCTGCAGGCCTCGAGTCCCCGGCTACCGACCCAGCGCTGTCGGATAATTCTCGATCCGACACCGTTTCTGTCGGCTGCTGGGATGCTGCGATAAGCTGTGCTATGTGCACAAGAATGTCCGGCGTCGAGACCTGCGGAGGCGCAGTCTATCGCTGCTTCGCCGAGGGCAGCTCCACATCAGATGGCTCCCGCATACTTTTCCTATGCGAACGTCCGGAGTCCATCGGTCTCGAATCCCTGGCTGCCGGATGGTGTGACCTGGTCGCCGAAGAATCCTTGATCGGCGAAGCTGGTAATATATCGGCGGTCACGCAGCCAAGGTGCGGTCGTGTGCGCTGACGAGAAGAGGAAGCCTTAGCAGTCTCAGCGGACTGCCTATACAACGGAGCGTCCCGAGCGACGGACGTATGCTCCGCTAACGACACATTTGTACCACAACATCTGGGGCCAGATGTTGTTGAACGAGAGAGGGGCCTCTCTCGCTTGCCATCCGGAAGGACCGGAACGAGCTATGAACCGGACTAAAAGGCTTCCTCCGTTCTCCCTCCGATCCGCCGTCACTGGGTGTGCATTAAGTTAATTTTATAGTGCTCGCATCACCCCAAAATTCCTTCTAGACCGCAACGGACGAACCCGGCTGCCGAACCATTCGGTGAATGGACGCTACACCGGGCGAGCTAGCGGACGTCAAAGGCCGTCGAACCTACTAGGGTCCTCTTAGGCAATTGGCGTATTACATGAGCACTTTTCCGCTAGCCCTTCATTAATTGTGACGACGGAGGCACACTGTTGGAAGACATCACAGATACATCACCCTAATCTTGATCGTCTGAAATAGAAATTGATAAAGTAGAGTGACCCTGCGGGGAAAGGACCGGAGTGTCCAAATCCCCAACAACATACCGTGACATACGCTTCCCATATTGTCATCGAAATCATACGATACAGAACCGGAGTTAATGCGAGTACACTGACCACATATAGAATGATAATAAGGTCAGAGGAAGACTTCCTCTTAAAACAATAGATCAATATCCTTTCAATGTGAAAAGAAAACAAGTCCTGGTACTCGCACTAACCCTTGGCAATCAAAATACATAATAATAATATGATCCATTAATATAGAAAAAATAATTGAAATCAAAATATTTTGAAAAAATATTTTTTCAGAACAGCCCAAGTTTCTGAAAAGTAACGTTGAGCCCCAATGGATCCCAAGCCTAAGTGTGGACAAAAATTTTAAAAATATTTTAAACAATTTATTCAACACTTACGAACAATAATAATGTATCTAGTTATGATTGAAATAACATAAAGATATTATTATTTAGAAATCCCCCCCTCACACAGAGGGCTGTTGTAAATGTAAACAATGAGTGTAAAAACACTAAAATAAGACTCCAGGCACCCAGGCCCGAAATCAGTTACCAAAAATACACCATCTGATGCAAAACAGAGACTTCCAGGGAAGAAACTGCAGAACATCAGATGGTAGATGCAGAACACAACGCCTAACCACCCGTAGGTGAAGACGTAAACATGGGGAAAGAACAGAATTCATTCTGTTATTCAGCTAAACTCCCAAGAAATTTTAGTAATAATAATTACAGAAATTATGCCAAAAGCATGGGAGAATAGCAAGGGGGAACTTAAAGGACAGGGAGAGAGGAAAAACACTTGTAAAAACAGTGTAACTAAATAATCAGAATGACAACAAAATGGCTGCTGCCTTGAAAATAGGTAACTTAACATAATTTCATTAAAAAATTTTAAGTTACAGCCCTGATAATATTCTGTCACACATTCTTTTCCTCTCCTCCTTTTCTATCCTCCTTAGAATCACCATTTCACTAATATTTATGTGTCTGGCATCATTTAAACTGAGATTTAAAAGCACAAAGATCAGTCAGATGTTAACTGATGAAGGGCCAAACTTAGAATGATAAATGGCGCCAATTTCGGAACGTCCTTGACACTGCGCATGCGCAGTAGGGGCGAAGTGTGGAGGGCCTCTCAGGACATGTTTTCTTTAGTTTTAGATGCAAATTTTGGGGATTGGGGGGCAAAATTTGTGTTTGGCCCTATATTTTAAGAGTTAGCACCAGCTATGTCTGGGTCATTGGTACAGTATAAAAATATCAGTTGATAAATACAGCCTCTAGCCCGAGCCGTATTGACATGTGCACTTACAGTGTATAAGTAGCACTGAATAAATCAAAGTTCATCTAATTTGCATAATTTCTGCATGAGAAAAAAACCTGTACTATATGTGATGTATTCCATGTTACTAAACATTCATACAAAAATTTATTCAAATCAGAACTTTCATACAGAAGTTCTGTACAAAAGATTGATTGCACTAATTTTGGTACAAAATGGCTGCTGGTGGCCATCTTGAATTTTGGACCACGCCTAAAAACACTCATTCTCGTCCCACGGTGATACCAAAGGTACCCAAGAAGTTTCCTAAAGATCGATTCATAAATATGGCCTCTAGCCTGAGCCGTATAGAAGTTGTGTACAAAAAAGTGATTAGACCTAATTTCGGTACAAAATGGCCACTGACAGCCATCTTGAATTTTGGACCGCACCCAGAAACACTCAATCTCGTCCAAAGGTGATAACAAAGGTACCCAAGACATTTCGTGAAGATCGGTTCATAAATACAGACTCTAGCCCAAGCCGTATTGACATGTGTACTTACTGTGTGTAAGTAGCACAGAAATGAAAGTGTCAATGACACTGTAGATCAACTTGTCAAGACAAAGACATGTACATGTATAGTATGTGACACAGCAATGACAAACATCTAGGTCATGACCTGATAACAAAGGTACATATAAAGTATTTTAACGGTCTGTACATAAATACTGACCGTTGCCTGTAACAAATGTATAGGTAAAGTATTGTAAAGGTGGGTGACAGTCAAATGCTAAACTAGAAAAAAATCTTTGAGTCCCAGAGTGGGTCTGACTGAACCCCAAAATATTTGTTCTCATAGCACAGTGATAACAAAGGCACCCCAAAACACACTCATTCCTGTCCCAAGGTGAAAACAAAGGTACCCAAGAAGTTTCGTGAAGATCAGTTCACAAATATGAGCTGTGTAGAAGTTGTGACAAAAAACTGATTGGACCTAATTTCGGTACAAAATGGCCACTGGCAGCCATCTTGAATTCTGGACTGCACCCAGAAACACTCGTTCTCGTCCCAAGGAGATAACAAAGGTACCCAAGAAGTTTTGTGAAGATCGGTTCATAAATACAACCTCCAGCCCAAGCCGTATTGACATGTGCACTTACAGTGTATAAGTAGCACTGAATAAATCAAAGTTAATCTAATTTGCATAATTTCTGCACGAGAAAAAAACCCGTACTATATGTGATGTATTCCATGTTACTAAACATTCATACAAAAATATATTCAAATCAGAACTTTCATACAGAAGTTCTGCACAAAAGACTGATTGCACTAATTTTGGTACAAAATGGCTGCTGGTGGCCATCTTGAATTTTGGACCACACCCAAAAACACTCGTTCTCAACCCACGGTGATAACAAAGATACCCAAGAAGTTTCGTAAAGATCGGTTCATAAATATGGCCTCTAGCCTGAGCCATATATAGAAGTTGTGTACAAAAAACTGATTAGACCTAATTTCGGTACAAAATGGCCACTGGCAGCCATCTGGAATTTTGGACCGCACCCAGAAACACTTGTTCTCGTCCCAAGGTGATAACAAAGGTACCCAAGACGTTTCGTGAAGATCGGTTCATAAATATAGACTCTAGCCCGAGCCGTATTGACATGTGTACTTACTGTGTGTAAGTAGCAATGAAAAAATCAAAGTTCATCTAATTTGCATAATTTCTGCACGAGAAAAAAACCCGTATTATATGTGATGTATCCCATGGTACTAAACATTCACACAAAAAATTATTCAAATCAGCGCTTTCATATGGAAGTTCTGTGCAAAAATCTGATTGCACCAAATTTTGTACAAAATGGCTGCCATCGGCCATCTTGAATTTCGGACCGAACCCAAAAACACTCGTTCTCGTCCCACGGTGATAACAAAGGTACCCAAGGAAGTTCGTAAAGATCGGTTCATAAATATGGCCTCTAGCCCGAGCCGTATTGGCATTTGCACTTACAGTGCTGAAAGTAACACCAAAAAACATCAAAGTTAGTCTAATTTGCATAATTTACGCACGAGAAAATAACCCGTATTATATGTGATGTATCCCATGGTACTAAACATTCATACAAAAAATTATTCAAATCATAGCTTTCATATGGAAGTTCTGTACAAAAGTTAAAAAATTTATAGTAATTTATATATTTTTTATACTTACCAATGACCCAGACATAGCTGGTGCTAACTCTTAAAATATAGGGCCAAACACAAATTTTGCCCCCCAATCCCCAAAATTTGCATCTAAAACTAAAGAAAACATGTCCTGAGAGGCCCTCCACACTTCGCCCCTACTGCGCATGCGCAGTGTCAAGGACGTTCCGAAATTGGCGCCATTTATCATTCTAATAACCAGTGCCTGGTAAGCGCTATGTACTCAGCGGGGAGGCAAGAGTTCCCAACTCCTGGGAGGGCCATCCCCGTCTGGGTCATTGGTAAGTATAAAAAATATATAAATTACTATAAATTTTTTAACATTTTTATACTGTACCAATGACCCAGACATAGCTGAATAGTAAAAAGGCTGGAGGGCCAAGGACATAGAGCAAAATGGAATACGCTCAATAAAATAAAATAGAGTCATCCCCTGTAGGGAAAAGAAGTAATAGGCCTTACATGTATCTTTCTTATTTATGATAAATTAGAAAGATACAACACCTTCCAAAAATTGAGCTTCATACATCCATGTACTCTATTAATATCCAATAATCCTTATACTAATAATTTTTAAAGTAAGCCAATAACAAAGTAAGTCTAGAGAATAGAGACTCTTAAACTCCTAAAAGTGTGTGAGAATTGCATAATCATGTCCGTTGACATATGCAATATTCAAAAGCTATACTTTAAAAACTAAGACTTGAATGAATTTTATAAACTTAAACTTCTCACTAAACAACCATCCCAATAACAGCTCAGAATTACTAACTCCGGAGGAGGTATCCCCTTGTTTTCATAGTAAAAAACAGGTGACCCAAGGGAACACCCTCCCCCCCCCCTTTTTCTTGCCCTGGGTCAAATAGCCCAGAGCGAAGAGGGCAGCCGAACGGAGACACTGCCGAAACAGACAGCCTACCTAGCTATAGTAGCAACTGTTAAGTGAATGACATTCTGAGCAGTAGATAATAGACCTAACAATAGAGGCCTCCAGAAATGGACTCGATATTTCTGAGATAAAATTCATGAATGGATGGCTGAGCGCAATGAGCAGCCTTCAAAAATCTATAATAGAACACTATTAATGTAAGCCCAAGAAGTAGAAGAACTCTTACTTCATGAGCCGAAATCTTAAGCACAACTGCTAAGCCAATGATATACCATAAGTAGTACGCTAGTTAATAGAATCCATTAACAATAAAATGGAGCGTAACGTCCTTCTACTAGACATCAAAGACAGAAGAAGCTTACGCCCTTGAAATAAACAGATATCTGTTTATAAATACATAAACTGTACCCGGAAAGAGTAAAGGCCTATGCCCATACGAAGACGGAAGGACCTTAAAATAATAGGTTCCGGATAATAGGAGCCTAACTCTTATGCAACAATCCAACCTAAATAGTAACGGAAGTATTGATTCCGAAACTATGAAAGTGAAAATCATCCATCGATAGTGCATGAAACTCACTGACTCTACAGTAAAAGAGAAACCAACAGAATTACTGTCTAAAAGGTCAGAATTTGAAAACTACTGTTTCCAGAGGCTCAAATGATTACTTAGCTAAAAAAGAACCTGAAGTTAAAATCCGTATAGGAATTTAATCTAAAGATTCTAAGTCTATTTATCAAAAAGTTACTAACTGACTTAGATAAAGAGACAAAAGACTCAATTGTAAACTATCGTAGAGTGCATAGGTATGAGGTAACATAAACCTATAACCTAAATAACAACAGGCTGCAGTAGATCTTGTGAAACAAGTATACTAACAAATAGCAATGAGTAGTATGGAGGGATCAACCATATGAACATAATGATCCCTACACCACGACGGAAGAGCCTCCACTTTAGTCGCATAGAATAGCGAAGAAGAGGATCTCCTATAGTAAGAAATCGCGTCCAAAGCTCGTCCAGTATAGTGCTTACAATGCAATACGGACCACACAACGGAATACATGAAGGTTGCGACCTTGCTGGTTGTGATAAAGATGACACGATTTACCAGTGAAAAAAGATCCTCACATAGAGGAAGATTTCACGTTAAGATCCACAGTAGACAAGAGAGTAAATTACTCATGATCTCTGTGAAGATAGAGATGCTATCAACAGAAATGTATTGTGGTTGTTTATCTTAGCAATACCTGCTAAAAACAACAGCGCCGGAGGATACGCGTATCCTATCATTCTGTCCTATAGATCAATAGAGCGTTAACAGTATTAGCTCAGAGATCTGGACAAGCCAACACATACGTCTGCAATTGATTAGCCAGCTGTGTCATAAATAAAACATCATTGGGCGCTCCCATAGATAGCAAATCTGATTGAATACTTGTTTGTTGAGAGTCCATTCTGACAGCAACAAGCGACCCGTAAGAGAACGGGAGTGCGATAAAACAATCAGACGACCCAGAATATGACGGACCAAAACTGAACTTGGTGTACTATAACCAACAGACGGATTCTTTCCATTAAATTGAATAACGGAAACGAAAGAGTGCCTCCCTGGTTCCGGAGATACGCCACTACTGTCGAATTAAAGGACAGGAATTTGGGCATGCGTTTCTGAATAATGTTCATGCAATGACATAAAGCAAGCCTAAAAAACATTATTCCGCGGAAGTTAACTGATAGCTAAAAGACTGCGGAACCCAAAGACCCTGGCACTTCGAATCCGTAGGGATCAGTATATATCCCAATCTGTTTGACTGGCAACCGTCATAACAGCCACACTCGGGTCCGGCAACTGCGGCGGCACTCTCTGAGTCAACCACCGAATGTTTGCCCCAGTCTGAATCTCTTGTAACACTAGATAGACAAGAGAATGTATAAATCAAGCAATTCATGGATTGCCGGAAAGTTGCCGTCGAAGAGAAGCTCCTCCGAGAACGAAGCGACTCTGAGAGAGTTCTTAACCTACTATCCACGCGTGGATGTAGCTAGGGCTGCATCACGTCTAACCAACTCCAATCAGCCACTGAAGGGCGGAGTTATACGTGAACAAACTACTGCCCTCAAAAGAAATTACATTGAGAATAATATCCCGTAAATCTTTTCTTGAAGACGTAATGATAACGCCTCAGTAAGGCGGATTACGTATAATAAAGCGTCTAAGTTAAGTCTAATATACATAATGTCGTTCCCAACATTGAGATTGGAAAAGACAAACGGTGAAAAAGAATATATGCAGTCTTTAATCACACCGTCTAGACGCATATGAACTCTCGGTATGCCCTGCTCTGCCAAAATAAACTATATGTAAAAAAAGATAAAATGGCAGAAATGAGCCACGCGGACAAGAAACTAAACTATCATGCTATATAGCGTCGAAAAAAAAAACACATGTTGTAATGACAATATTGGACTGCGTCGGTAAGTCAGGGACAAAGTCCCTGTACCGATCGAAAAATCCGAGTCCAATGACGCTATAAGTCTCTTATCCAAGATCGCAGCAATGAAGTCCGAAAAATAAACACTGGAAGAAATGCCAGAAGATATGAAAGGCATCTTCCGATACTACTAAAGGGAAAACTCGAAATCTTTCGAATCCCTTTCGCCATCCTGTCGGACCCTATAAAGCGTTCGGTCGTCCGTAGCTTGATGCAACCGCGGACCGCACCGACCCAGCGCCGTCGGATAATTCCTGATTCGACCGAGAAACCGTCAATTGCTGGGATGCTGCGAAACAACTGTGCTAACTCGGATAGCACGTCCGTCACTGAGGCCTGAGGAGCAGCGGTCTTACGATGCATTGCCGCAGGAAGCTCCGAGATCGTTACCCCGTGCATACTTCCAATATGCGAGCGAACGGAGTGTATAGGCCTCGTGTCCCTTGGCTACCGGATGGCGCGACCTATTCGCTGTGGAATCACTGAATGCCGAAACTGATCGGATACTCGAGGTCACGTAGCCAATGTGCGGTCGTATGCCCTGCTGTGAGGATGAGGAAGCATTAAAGACAGTTTCTCGGACTGTCAATATAACGGAGCGTCCCGAGCAACGGACATATGCTCCGAAAGTAAAATATCTGAACCACAACATGCGGTCCCCTATGTTGTTGGCTTCCTCCGATCTGTCCTCAATCTGCCGTCACTGGGTGAGTACTAAAGTAATTAAAGTGCTCGCATCACCCAAATCTCCTTCCTAGACCGCAACGGACGAACCCGGCAGCCGAACCATTCGATGAATGTACGCTACACCGGGTGAGCTAGCGAATGTCACTCCGTAAGCGATAGACATATTCCATGAGCACTTATTGCCGCTAACTCTTCATTAACTATGACGACAGAGGCACACTTTTGAAAGACATCTCCATAACTCTTCGAACAAGAAACCAGAAATGCTTGGATAGCAAGCATAAAATAATAATATATATAGCGTCGTTCAATAATTCGAAAGTTTGTGTGACATTATTGGACTATGTCGGAACTGAGGGACGATGTCCCTGAACCGAACCAAAAATTTCTAAGTCCACCGACGCTATCAGTTTCTTATCCGGCATCGCAGCATATGTTGTTCCGAAAGGGAAAGCTTGAAATCCACCGAATCCCTTTCGGTATCCCGTCGGACCGGATGAAACTTTCGGACGTCCGTACCCGCTTCCGCGGAGCGTCCCGACCCAGCATCGTCGGATAAAATATATGCGACAGATTCAGTTGATGCTGGGATGCTGCGATAAACTGTGCTATTAAGGAAAGCACGTCCGTTCCCGAGGCCTGTGCAGTAGCGGACTTACGATGCACTGCCGCTGGAAGCTCCGTGTACGTTGACTCCCGCATACTTCCTATGCGAACGTCCGGAGTCTGCAGGCCTCGAGTCCCCGGCTACCGACCCAGCGCTGTCGGATAATTCTCGATCCGACACCGTTTCTGTCGGCTGCTGGGATGCTGCGATACGCTGTGGTATGTGCACAAGAATGTCCGGCGTCGAGACCTGCGGAGGCGCAGTCTATCGCTGCTTCGCCGAGGGCAGCTCCGCATCAGATGGCTCCCGCATACTTTTCCTATGCGAACGTCCGGAGTCCATCGGTCTCGAATCCCTGGCTGCCGGATGGTGTGACCTGGTCGCCGAAGAATCCTTGATCGGCGAAGCTGGTAATATATCGGCGGTCACGCAGCCAAGGTGCGGTCGTGTGCGCTGACGAGAAGAGGAAGCCTTAGCAGTCTCAGCGGACTGCCTATACAACGGAGCGTCCCGAGCGACGGACGTATGCTCCGCTAACGACACATTTGTACCACAACATCTGGGGCCAGATGTTGTTGAACGAGAGAGGGGCCTCTCTCACTTGCCGTCCGGATGGACCGGAACGAGCTATGAACCGGACTAAAAGGCTTCCTCCGTTCTCCCTCCGATCCGCCGTCACTGGGTGTGCATTAAGTTAATTTTATAGTGCTCGCATCACCCCAAAATTCCTTCTAGACCGCAACGGACGAACCCGGCTGCCGAACCATTCGGTGAATGGACGCTACACCGGGCGAGCTAGCGGACGTCAAAGGCCGTCGAACCTACTAGGGTCCTCTTAGGCAATTGGCGTATTACATGAGCACTTTTCCGCTAGCCCTTCATTAATTGTGACGACGGAGGCACACTGTTGGAAGACATCACAGATACATCACCCTAATCTTGATCGTCTGAAATAGAAATTGATAAAGTAGAGTGACCCTGCGGGGAAAGGACCGGAGTGTCCAAATCCCCAACAACATACCGTGACATACGCTTCCCATATTGTCATCGAAATCATACGATACAGAACCGGAGTTAATGCGAGTACACTGACCACATATAGAATGATAATAAGGTCAGAGGAAGACTTCCTCTTAAAACAATTGATCAATATCCTTTCAATGTGAAAAGAAAACAAGTCCTGGTACTCGCACTAACCCCTGGCAATCAAAATACATAATAATAATATGATCCATTAATATAGAAAAAATAATTGAAATCAAAATATTTTGAAAAAATATTTTTTTTTTTTTTTTTTTTTTTTTTCAGAACAGCCCAAGTTTCTGAAAAGTAACGTTGAGCCCCAATGGATCCCAAGCCTATGTGTGGACAAAAATTTTAAAAATATTTTAAACAATTTATTCAACACTTACGAACAATAATAATGTATCTAGTTATGATTGAAATAACATCAAGATATTATTATTTAGAAATCCCCCCCTCACACAGAGGGCTGTTGTAAATGTAAACAATGAGTGTAAAAACACTAAAATAAGACTCCAGGCACCCAGGCCTGAAATCAGTTACCAAAAATACACCATCTGATGCAAAACAGAGACTTCCAGGGAAGAAACTGCAGAACATCAGATGGTAGATGCAGAACACAACGCCTAACCACCCGTAGGTGAAGACGTAAACATGGGGAAAGAACAGAATTCATTCTGTTATTCAGCTAAACTCCCAAGAAATTTTAGTAATAATAATTACAGAAATTATGCCAAAAGCATGGGAGAATAGCAAGGGGGAACTTAAAGGACAGGGAGAGAGGAAAAACACTTGCAAAAACAGTGTAACTAAATAATCAGAATGACAACAAAATGGCTGCTGCCTTGAAAATAGGTAACTTAACATAATTTCATTAAAAAATTATAAGTTACAGCCCTGATAATATTCTGTCACACATTCTTTTCCTCTCCTCCTTTTCTATCCTCCTTAGAATCACCATTTCACTAATATTTATGTGTCTGGCATCATTTAAACTGAGATTTAAAAGCACAAAGATCAGTCAGATGTTAACTGATGAAGGGCCAAACTTAGAATGTTAAATGGCGCCAATTTCGGAACGTCCTTGACACTGCGCATGCGCAGTAGGGGCGAAGTGTGGAGGGCCTCTCAGGACATGTTTTCTTTAGTTTTAGATGCAAATTTTGGGGATTGGGGGGCAAAATTTGTGTTTGGCCCTATATTTTAAGAGTTAGCACCAGCTATGTCTGGGTCATTGGTACAGTATAAAAATAACAGATTTCTGCATCGTCGGTACAAAATGGCGGCTGGCAGCCATCTTGAATTTCGGACCAAACCCAAAAACACTCGTTCTCGTCCCACGGTCATAACAAAGGTACCCAAGAAGTTTTGTAAAGATCGGTTCATAAATACGGTCTTTAGCCCGAGCCGTATCCAATTGTTGACGGACAGACGGACAGACGGACGACGGGCCATGGCATAAGCTCAAATTTGGCTTCGCCAAAGTTGAGCTAAAAATCAAAGTTCATCTAATTTGAATAATTTCTGCACGAGAAAAAACCCGTATTATATGTGATGTATCCCATGGTACTAAACATTCACACAAAAAATTATTCAAATCAGCACTTTGTATGGAAGTTCTGTGCAAAAATCTGATTGCGCCAAATTTTGTACAAAATGGCTGCCATCGGCCATCTTGAATTTCGGGCCGGACCCCAAAACACTCGTTCTTGTCCCACGGTGATACCAAAGGTACCCAAGACGTTTCGTGAAGATCGGTTCATAAATACGGCCTCTAGCCCGAGCCGTATTGGCATGTGTACTTACTGTGTGTAAGTAGCACTGAAAAAATCAAGTTCATCTAATTGAATAATTTCTACCCGAGAAAAAAACCCGTATTATATGTGATGTATCCCATGGTACTAAACATTCATACAAAAAATTATTCAAATCAGCGCTTTCATAAGGAAGTTTTGCGCAAAAATCTGATTGCACCTAATTTTGTACAAAATGGCTGCCAGTGGCCAACTTGAATTTCGGATTGGACCCCAAAATACTCGTTCTCGTCCCATGGTCATAACAAAAGTACCCAAGAAGTTTCGTAAAGATTGGTCCCTAAATACGGCCTCTAGCCCGAGTCATATTGAATTGCTGACGGTCAGATGGACAGACGGCCAGACGGACGACTGGCCATGGCATTAGCTCAAATTTGGCTTCGCCAAAGTTGAGCTAAAAATGGTGGCACCCACCAACTCAATTGTGCTTTGCCTTCTCTTTTCAATGTTCAAACACAGTGTTGCAGTTTGTAAAGCAAAACTGGGGCACACTTATTTAAATGATTTTTGAACAGTGTATTGACAAGACTATAAATGTTTTAAAACTAATCGCAAATGGAACACTATTAAAGGGGAATTCTCTGTTCAATAAAAAAATGTTTACAAACCAAACATCTGAAGTTGTTGACGATCAGGTGTTTGAAACTGAGGCACCACAAACTGGCACAATGTAAACAGCTGATCGAGACGAATTTTGTACACTTTAAAAATGGGTGTTTAACTTCGCATGAGGAATTGCTTGAGATATGGGGATGTTCTTAATTATTTTTTCTTTGAAAAAATTCAACAGAACTATATTATGTGACCTTCCCCCAACCAGGTCGTACTAAAAGACGACCGTAGACGAGCGTAGAAAAAGTAGGCTGCAATGTATTTTTCGCGAATCAAGGGAATTTGTTCATCAAGTATATCACGAATCAAGATCAATCAAATGATGCTTTCTCGAGGCAAGAGAATGAGTAAATGCACCCCCTCAGCACTCCCAGATACAAGGGAGGGAGCCCCCCCCCCAATGGCAACCCACCCATTCGGAGGGGTGTGGAGTGGGTACAGGGGGATTCACAGTGGCAAACTCAGTTTCGTACACAACCGCATAAATGTGCCGATGTCAATGCGTTCTTATGTTAATTTACTCTTCGACAAACGCATCCAGTGGAAATAAAGTTTTGGACCCTAGATTTATTGCCGCAACTGCAAACATGTGATCCCAGCATAACTTACAAGCCAAGCGGCACGTGCTGTGTGACGTAGGCCTATATGTCAAACTTTTGAATTTGAAGACATGCTAATGCTTGTAAAGGTCTCACAAGGAACAGATTCTCATACAGATCCTACATAGGCAAATGATTGGTGATTGTTTGAAGTTTCATAAATATTCAAATCTTTAGAATTACAGCCACAAGTTGCCCAGGCTCCAAATGTCAGATGTGGTGTCAGTGACTGTAACCAAATATCTGCATGCCAGTATTTTCACTCAATCTTCCTTATAAATGACTTACATGTATATCAAATGTGAGAGATCCCTCCACTACTCAAGTTATCGTATAGAAACCAAAATCAGCTTGGATGGACGCTAGGACAGGTGAAGAAATGGACAAATTATTTACACATACATGATCGGTTTTCAAAACATGACAACAGCTCATATTGACTTCGGAGTCGTGTTTGTGCCTCATTTCCAAACGAACTATAAAGAACGTTCCACTGACAACCCCCGAATATTTGTCCAACAAGCAAATTAAGTGAATTCATGTCTCCCGCTGGGCAGCAGTTTCAAGGGGAATTAATGCATCCAGTGGAATATAGTTCAGTTGCAAGTGGAAGTTATTTAGAAGAGACAGAACAGACAGTGCTTCAGACAGTGGTTATCAAATTTATTTTCACGGAGGTCACTGTCAAAGCAAGTAAAGTGATGTGGAGTATAACTGAAAATCACTAAAAATTAAGACTGTATGATAAGACATATTACATTAAACTGATGTGAAAAGTGTTAACCAACCTGTAAACTTTGTGATTGGATGTTAATGAAACCTTGGAAGTGATGTCCAGATAATATGGTGGTCTGTATATTGTACTGGGAGAGTCTGACTTTGTAGAGTTGCAGAAGAAGTAATGATGAAGACATATTCTGGTCTCACAATGATAACAAAGATACACAAGAAGTTTCGTGAAGATCGGTTCATAAATACAGCTTTTAGTCCAAGGCGCGTTGATGCATGGGTAGACGGACATGCAGATGGACAGATTTTCGGTACAAAATTTCCCACATTCGAACTTGACCTAGGTACTGATAAAAGTAATCCATATATGAAATTTCATTGAAATCGGTTGACTCTAAGGAAAGTTAGAGTCTGGAAACCATCAGCCAATCAAATTTAGGCAACCTAATAAAATATGTGCAGAAAATGCCCATGTTCGAACTTGGACCCACAATTGATGAAAGTGATCTGCTGCCCAAATTTCATCGAAATTGACTGACTGTAAGGAAAGTTAGAGTTTGGAAACAAAAAACACGGAAGGTGTGCACTTACTGTGTATTAGTAGTAGCACTGAATAAATCAAAGTTTCCCTAATTTGCATAATTGTTGCACGAGAACAAAACCTGTATTATATGTGATGTACTGCATGTTACTACACATTCATACAAAAATTTATTCAAATCCGAAATTTCATATAGAAGTTCTGTACAAAAAACTGATTACACCAAATTTCGGAACAAAATGGTCGCTGGCGGCCAGCTTGAATTTTGGACCAAACCCCAAAACACATATTCTGGTCTCACAATGATAACAAAGATACCCAAGAAGTTTTGTGAAGATCGGTTCACAAATATGGCTTTTAGACCGAGGTGCATTGATGTACAGGGCAGATGGATAGATTTTCGGTACAAAATTTCTCACATTCGAACTTGACCTATGTATTGATAAAAGTAATCCATATATGAAATTTCATCGAAATCGGTTGATTTTAAGGAAAGTTAGAGTCTGGAAACTGTCAGCCAATCAAATTTCAGCAACCTAATTAAATATGTGCGGAAAATGCCCATATTCGAACTTGGACACACAATTGATGAAAGTGATCTACTACCCAAATTTCATCGAAATCCGGTCACTGTAAGGAAAGTTAGATTCTGGAAACGAAAAACATGGAAGGACGGAAGGACACCCCAAATTTAATATCTCCCGTTTTTTTTCAAAAAGCAGGAGACAAAAATCAAGGTAGTTTGGGAAATGTTTCAGGCAAAAATACCAGTAGTTGGAATTTCATAGCCTTGTTGTGATGGAGGTTTTTTTTCTGAATGTGGTATTACACTTCCGTGAAAATTCCACCCGCCGAGGTTAATTCCACAACCGTGGTCGTGTTGAGTGTTTAGTTCTCTTCTATGTCTAACCTCATTCATATTAAAGTAATGACTCACACTTTTTGACTCATACTTTGTAAATTTTAACATTTTATAACAAAAAATGTTAATCCATGACCAAAAATCTATGGTCGCCTTCTCGTACAATACAAATTAAGACGGCCATAGATCTCGAGCTGTTAATTAAGTGGGGCAATCTATGAGTGTGATAGAATTACCACCTTTACGATTGAAATCCCATTGATAACCATTATTTGACATCCCAGGTGGACCCCCCAGGTTATGTTTGTATTCACATTGCCTGGTCAATAGCCCATACAGATGATACGGTAAAATACAATAACCGCTCAAACTTGTAGTTATCTTATTAAACCACCTGGTATACTACAAAGGGTTGAATAAGGACTAAAAGGTTCATAGAGGATCCTGTCTTGCTTAGAATTCTTTTTATTTTCAAAATAATCCACATTGAATGTGCCAATTTGTTCCTGTCTTAGGTAGCCCAATTTGTTAAGTCTTATCTGTCATCGGAAGCAAACTACATCACATTACTAAAATCACATTGGATTTTTAAAAAATATTTCTTCTGTTTCTCGTGATAAATGTGCCAATTTGTTCCTGTCTTAGGTCATCCAATTTTAAGGGTTTTACCAGCCATCGGAAGCAAACTGTGTTGCATTGGTAAAATCACTTTGGATTTTTCATAAACATTTTTCCTTTGTGGTTTCCAGTGTAATTTGTTCCAATGTGTCAATCACTTAGGATCTTTTTTTTCATTTATTTTATTTTTCATTTTTTAAATATTTTTGGGTATTTTTTTTTTATATTCATCAGTTTATTATACGCTAAACGATAGATTAGCGAAAAAATTATGGAAAGATAGAAATTGTAATCCCCATTGAGAAGCTATCGAAATTTTCACTTTCACGGTATCAATCAAAATGGCGGCTTTTAAAGCATCACTTGAACATGTGTTCACCTTGAACTTATGCATGAAACCCACCATCGCAGTGTGAAAAGGCAGTGATCAGCTGTTTACTTTCATGCATCAATTCAAGGTTGAAACAAGTGGAATTATCAATAGGAATGATCAGATTCTTATAAAAAGTGTATAATAAAAAGAAAATCTCCTGTTTTTGAGTGGATACCGAAAATTATCTCACTTGTGACTGAAACAAATGGTTATTTCAGCTCATGCAAGCAAGATAGTTCTTACTTGCTTCATACCTGCTTCGTACCTTCTCCGACATGTATTCGTGGGATTTGTCACAGATTCGTAGCCGATTCATGTCAAGCCATGAATTCACGAATCCCCGAACGAGTTAAGAATACCTACGAATGCCTAAGAATCAATTACGATGCCTACGAATGCACTACGAATTTGTTACGAATTAACTACGATTTTTTGGAATTGAACAGCTCAAAAATTTTGCCACGAATTCCCGATAGCTCAAGAACTGCAAGAACTGACTACGAATATATACGAATCAGTTAAGAACTTCACAAACTGATTACGATTCAACTACGAATCCTAAAATTTATCAATTCCTGGCGATTCGTGGGATTTGTGGTCTGTGTGGAATAGTCACATTAAAGACATACCTAGGGCTTGTTTGCCTTATAATCTGCAAACACCCTAATACAGTGGAAAGATTATGAGCACAACAATCTATAAACCTTTATCAATACAATGCTTTGTCGGCGGATGGTAATCAAGGTGTTAGGAGATTAAAGTTGTCTTCTCTCACTCACTTAATTAACAGCTCGATCTACAGTCATCTTTTAGTATTGTACGAGAAGACGACCGTAGATTTTTTATCATGGATCAAGATTTTTCGTTTTAAAATGGGATAAACATATCCTATCGTTATAATATTTTACACATAGGTATATAAGGTCGCTATCAACCCTTTTGTGCTTTCACTTTCCCCATAACCTCCTTACTTTTTCTATGGTCGTCTTTTAGTACTAACGCCCCCAACCCCCTATTGAGCTTGTTCCAATGAGGGTCCAAATATGATTTTGTTGCAATTTTTGGAGAAATCTCAACAAAACCATGTCATGTGACCCCTCACTGAATTGAGCCTATCAAAGATCGTTCAAAATGAGGGAGTCGCATTCTATGCATTTGATGAAATGTTTGGGAAATTTTTTTCCAACTGCCCAATTTGTATATTACGTAGACGGATACAGCCGATTTGTTAGGTAAAAGGTTAATGAAAACAGTTCAATAAAAAGTCTGATTTACCTCTGGTGCATAGACACATTTTCCCATTTCTTCACATAAAAATGCATATTCTAGATTTGTTAAACCTACACCATATTTCACTTCCTTGTCTGTCTCAACAGGTAAAAATAAATTCCATAAGTTTTCTGACTTGGCTTTCTCCTGTAAAACAAGAATGAAATTGAAGGCTTAAATCATACTGATATCTTCAATGCAGAGAATCTGACACAAATCAGTCAGTATCTGTGCGTGCAATAGGAGCCATTTATGAATAACATTCTATACAAAATAATTCACAGAGGATAATGTTTTTGTCCAGAAACAGTCAACTGGCTGTCAAAGGAAAGATCTCAGCGATGTTATTTGATCAAGAAAGTTTAATGATTTACTTATTTATTGCCCACTTTTCTGACTGCAACATTCATATAGTGAGAAGATTGAAGAACGTGAAACATTATAACTAATATCTGAAACATGGAATCAACCTTTTTGGTTGACTACAGACTTGGGACAATTACAGGCAAATGAAATTTACAAGAAATTCAACATGGCTACAATGGATGCAATTATGAAATTAGAAATCTGAGATGGCTGCAATGGCAGCAGTCATCTATTATCATTCTTAGTCAACCTGTCAAATTTAAAGAAATTTCAATTTCTTAATGGGCAATAACTCTGACAAAAATACTCTGAATAACACGTGCATTGAAAGTGGGTCAAGACAACAATAAGATAGAATTAGGCCATCAAAAAAAGAACCTCTGTTTCTCAGGCCCGCGCGCATGGTCATTTTTGGTGTGCATGCAACCTTTTTATGACACAAAAAAAAATCTTCAAAAAATTTGAGATATTGTGCTCATTTCGGTAAATCGATATCGATGCGTTCGCAAATTTTAAATTAACACACTTCAAGCTTTTTCTACATCATACCTTAATGAAGTGGGTGGGTTCTAGCAATATTCACGACAGAAAGTGTTTTATTCTGTAAAAGGTAAGTCATAATGACAGCAAGAAGGAAGGTGTCTTTCAGTCTGACAACAAACAGTCACAAAGGGGAATGGTCGATTCGCACCACGTTTGATTCGCACCAACCCTCAGAAAGTCTGCAAAGTCAGGTGCTATGTTGCATGGAACACAGTCTCCTGGCATTTATTTTTAGTAACATTTGTATTGTAAATGGCCGTCATTGGGAATTTGTGTACTGTTATTTGAAACCGTTACGAGTTTCCCAGTTAATTTAAATAAATGCATTTGAGATGCAGGATAATTGGATAACTAATAGTAACTATTGCTTGATATAAAAGTAACAGTCATAGTTGAAAATAAATCGCATATAGGCAGGTATGTGCGGTCGAATTGGTTAATAAAAACACGCAAACATTCGTTTTGTATTTCATTTTCAGATTTCAAAAAAATATGATTTATGGATGAACTGCCCGTTCAAATGGGTTGTGATAATTTTGAATATAATGGGGAAAAATTGCGATTCACGATTTTATTAGGCAGGTTGTGAAAGGATTTTTTTTTTTTTGGTCAAATAAATCTCTGAAAGTTGGCACTTCGACATTTGATTTGTCCCAGAGATGTTTCAACCCGAGACGTTTCACCCACGAGGCGTTTCGTGACTTTCGTCCTGTGTTATAATTTTCATGTTTCACTGAAAAAACAAACATTCAAACCCCACTTCATTTACGACCCAACACCCCTGTGGTGAATAACCAATATATCTGCGAAATTTTGCATGGTCCACCAGGCGTTTGGGTGGGGGTCAAATTACCACAAACAACCTCTCGGGGAGAAAATAAAAAGAAAAAAAAAAAACCGCCCGCCCGCATGCTTTTTTGGAAAAAATGGCCTGAGAAACAGACAATCAACTTTGTATGGCCTTACATACCAAATATGATATCATTTCGGCCATTATTTTAACTGGTTGAGTGCTGAATTATTTTTTAAAGGTGATTTAAATTGCGAGTATTTTTTTTCAAAGATGCCACGCAAAGGAAGCCTTAGTTTAGCAAGATTTTGTTTGCAAACAATTGTTTTGTTGAAATTTATTGGAGAGTGCCTCTTAGCACCCTCCAATAAATTGTAACAAAACAATTTTACTTTAACATTAATTTTTACTTAGAAAACAACAAGCCTGTGTAAAAAGTGTGTAAAGCCACTAAAGTGGCTTTCAGCACTTTTCAATAGATCCAGCACCCAATCAGTTAAAAGGTAATGAATTTAATGAAAGTGTCAATGACACTGTAGCTCAACTTGACAAACTTAAACTTGGTAAGTTATAAATGAAATGGCAAAATTGAAGATCATTGGTACCAATGTCAGTTTTTTTGCCAGTGGCAACATTTTTTGACAGAAACCGAAGAAAATCGATAGCTCCCATCTAGAGGCCTCCCTAAACAAGCATGCCAGGTTTCAAAGCAATCCGATCATAAATGTGCCCTGTAGGGTGTACAAAAGGGAAATATTGTGGTCTGACTAGACTAAATTCTAAGAACGTTGGCCGTGGCAACATTTTTTGACGGAAATGGAAGAAAATCGATAGCTCCCATCTAGAGGTCACCGTAAATAAGCATACCAGGTTTCAAAGCAATCTAATCATAAATGAGCCCTGTAGGGTGAGCCAAAGGGAAATATTGTGGTCTGACTAAACAAAGTTCTAAGAATGTTGGCTGCGGCAACATTTTTTGATGGAAATTGAAGAAAATCGATAGCTCCCATCTAGAGGTCACCCCAAACAAGCATGAAAGGCTTCAAAGCAATCTGATCATAAATGTGCCCTGTAGGGTGTGCCAAAGGGAAATATCGAGTCTTCTGACTAAACCCAGTTCTAAGAACGTTGGCCGCGGCAACATTTTTTGCCGGAAATAGAAGAAAATCGATAGCTCCCATCTAGAGGTCACCCTAAATAAGCATACCATGTTTCAAAGCAATCAAATCATAAATGTGCCCTGTAGGGTGTGCCAAAGGGAAATATTGTGGTTTGACTAAACTAAGTTCTAAGAACGTTGGCCGCGGCAACATTTTTTGACAGAAATTGAAGAAAATCGATAGCTCCCATCTAGAGGTCACCCCAAACAAGCATGCCAGGTTTCAAGGCAATCCGATCATAAATGTACCCTGTAGGGTGTGCCAAAGGGAAATATTGAGTCTTCTGACTAAACTAAGTTCTAAGAACGTTGGCCGCGGCAACATTTTTTGACAGAAATTGAAGAAAATCGACAGCTCCCATCTAGAGGTCTCCCCAAACAAGCATACCAGGTTTCAAAGCAATCTGATCGTAAATGTACCCTGTAGGGTGTGCCAAAGGGAAATATTGAGGTCTGACTAAACTAAGTTCTACGAATGTTGGCCGTGGCAACATTTTTTGCCGGAAATTGAAGAAAATCGATAGCTCCCATCTAGAGGTCACCCTAAATAAGCGTATCAGGTTTCAAAGCAATCAAATCATAAATGTGCCCTGTAGGGTGTGCCAAAGGGAAATATTGTGGTTTGACTAAACTAAGTTCTAAGAACGTTGGCCGCGGCAACATTTTTTGACGGAAATTGAAGAAAATCGATAGCTCCCATCTAGAGGTCACCCCAAACAAGCATAAGAAGTTTCAAAGTAATCTGATCATAAATGCGACCTGTGAGGTGTGCCAAAGGAAATTGTGGACGTACGTACTAACGTACTAACATACTAACGTACGTACGTACGCCGACGGACGAGAAGTGATGGCAATAGCTCAGCTTGACTTTGTCAAGTTGAGCTAAAAATTAAAAAGGTGTGTTGGGTAAAAGGTTAACATGCGTTATCAGTATACAACAGTGGTTCAACCATGGTGGCGTCATGGGATCCTGAGACACTCATAGTAGGTATGGATTCTCGCAATCATTTTCACGAGAATCCAAATGGATTCTCACAAATTTATACGAAATATAAGCCCTGCAGCAGTGTGTGAACAAATCATACCCATGTATGTTTAACTTGGCGTGCGGTTGTATGCATAACTTATTTCAGTTGACACCTGCCGTCTCTATCAATTCATGAACAAATTCACACCCACATGCATACACATATACACATGAATATATATACACACTCCAGCAATTCATAAACAAATAATTTTTTATCAACATTATGCCCTTTTATATATACTCCTTTGTATGTGCCTATTCGTACGCGGGTGGGTGGGGGTGGTAGGGGTAACTTATGTGTATGATTTGTGCACAATCTGCTGGAGTGTGAAACCTCCACTCTCCAGCAGTGTGTGAACAAATCATACCCACGTATGTTTAACTTGGTGTGCATAGGTGGGGTTGTATGCATAACTTATTTTTTCAGTTGACACCTGCCATCTCTAGCAATTCATGAACAAATTCATAAGCAAATAAACAATTTTCTTTAACAGTATGCCCATTTATACACACACCCATCTTGATGTGTATTTAAGTGTCTGAGTGTGTGTGTGTGGGGGGGGGGGGGGGGGGGGGCAACTTCTGTGTACAATTTGTGTACAAATTTGCCGGAGAGTAAAATTTTCACCCCTCACCCTCCAACAACAGGTTGGGTTGTGTGGTGTGAACTGCAGTAAATCTTCTTTGATTTTGTCCAGTTGTTCCAGACAAGATGAAAATGTGATTTCTCATGGGGAGGGGGGGGGGGGGGTTCTATAGTAACCATAAGCCGCAATTGTGGCCATCTTTGCAACCTCATCAACTTAAATGAGGATAGTTGGTACAGGGGGTCCAAGTCATCGACCATGTATAAAGTTTCAAAACATTTGGCCCTGTGGTTTCAGAGAAGATTTTTCAAAATATTCCAACCAGAATTGAAGAATGTCTCTGGCAGCCATGTTTTTAAACCCACGGGAACAAAATGAGGATTGTTTGTAGAAGACCTGCCATAGACTATCCCTGCCAGGTTTGGTTCACGTTAGCTCAGCAGTTCCTGAGAAGACGAAAATGTGATTTCCCAAAGGGTTTCTATAGCAACTAAAAGCTGCAATTGAAGCCATGTTTGCAACCCGATAACATTAAATGAGGATCGTGGTGGAGGGTTTCCCAGTCATCAACCATGCAAAGTTTCAAAACATTTGGCCCTGTGGTTTCAGGAGAAGATTTTTCAAAATCCACCAATCAGAATCAAAGAATGCCTCTGGTGGCCATGTTTTCAAACCCACAGGAACAAAATGAGGATCGTTTGTAGAGGACCTCCCATAGCCTATCCCTGCCAGGTTTGGCTCACGACGACACAGTAGTTCCAGAGAAGAAGATGAAAATGTGATTTCCCATAGCGTTTCTATAGTAACTATTAGCCTCAATTGCGGCCATGTTTGTAACCTGATCAACATTAAATGAGGATCGTTGGTAGAGGGGGTCCCAGTCATCATTTATCTGAAGTTTCAGAACATTTGGTCTTGCAGTTTTATCAAATTATTTATTTGTGTTTAAGGTCACATACTTATGCACAATGGCTAATCATAACCCTGACAGTTTTACGGGTGGAGGAAGCCGGAGTACTCGGAGAGAACCACCGAGCAGCTGCCAGCTTCCCAACATCGTAACTCCGCATTGCAGCACAGACAGGGTTAGATTGGTTGAAGAGATACGCACCATCGACGCGCAGTACGTCTTTATCGTGCCCCCATGTGGACAAACGGGGTTAAGTGCATTGCCCAAGGACACAAAGCGGGAGACCGAATCGATCGCTCCGACGGTCACCCATCCGAGGACTAACCGGGCTTGACGTAGTTTTATCAAAGAAGCTTTTTGAAAATCCACCAACAAGAATCAAAGAATGCCTCTGGCAGCCATTTTTCATCCGATGGGAACAAAATGAGGATTGTTTTTAGAGGACCTCTGTTACAACCCACTTTGTAATAAAAGTTGCAAAATGTAATAATTATTACAAAATGCAACTACTTGGACGGGAAAAACATATCAATATGTAATAATTATTACAAAATGCAACTGCATGGACGGTAAAAACGTTGCAAAATGTAATAACCTTTTTTTTCAAAGTGACACTTTTTTTTCAGAGGGGAAATCACTGAAAGTGTCAATGACACTGTAGCTCAACTTGACAAACTTGAACTTGAACTTGGTAAGTTATAAATGAAATGGCAAAATTGAAGATCATTCGTACCAATGTCATTTTTTTTGTCAGTTGCAACATTTTTTGACAGAAACCTAAGAAAATTGATAGCTCCCATCTAGAGGCCTCCCCAAACAAGCATACCAGGTTTCAAAGCAATCTGATCATAAATGGGCCCTGTAGGGTGTGCCAAAGGGAAATATTGAGGTCTGACTAAACTAAGTTCTAAGAAAGTTGGCCGTGGCAACATTTTTTGACGGAAATGGAAAAAAATCGATAGCTCCTATCTAGAGGTCACTGCAAATAAGCATACCAGGTTTCAAAGCAATCTAATCATAAATGTGCCCTGTAGGGTGAGCCAAAGGGAAATATTGTGGTCTGACTGAACTAAGTTCTAAGAATGTTGGCTGCGGCAACATTTTTTGACAGAAATTGAAGAAAATCGATAGCTCCCATCTAGAGGTCACCCCAAACAAGCATACCATGTTTCAAAGCAATCTGATCATAAATGCAACCTGTGAGGTGTGCCAAAGGAAATTGTGGACGTACGTACTAACGTACTAACATACTAACGTACGTACGTACGTACGTACGCCGACGGACGAGAAGTGATGGCAATAGCTCAGCTTGACTTTGTCAAGTTGAGCTAAAAACTAATTAGTCAAAGACCAACAGTTAGACCAACTGAGAGTCTGACTGACATCACAAAAAGAGCTGCTTGATGCAGCTTAAACTTACCTTCAACAAAATGTACTGCACAATATAATAAAGTAACTTCCTACATCTACACAGAAGTATATTATGTACACCACACTATCGGGTACTAATCCCTGTGACAGATACAAAGTTTGGGAAGAAAGGCACAAAACTGTTGGTACCTAACACAATGACAGGCATCTAAAAAAAATATGCTAGGCCCCACAAAATAGATCTTCCATTTCTCAGGCCATTTTTTTGCAAAATTGCATGTGGGCAGACGTTTTTTTATTTTATTTTTTATTTTTGTAATTATTTCTTTGCCATCAAAAATTCTTGTTCTTTGATTATTTTATATTTTAACTTGAAGTCAAAGAAGGGCAGAATTCTGGCAAAAATAATCTGACCGGATCTATAATCACAGGTGCCCAAGTTCCCAAAGTGGTGAAAATTCATACTAAGTTTTGAGCAGATTGGTCCATAAACGTCTGTGAAAATCTCTGGATAAAATTATGTCTATGAACAGACAGACAAGATGATTCCAGTATACACCCGTTGTGGGGGGGTATAAAAATATTCCAACAAAATCATATCATGTGACCCCTCATTGGAACAAACTTTACAAACTTGTTCCAATGATATGTTTCTGTTGAAATTTTTTGAAAAGTTAAAAAATTTATAGTAATTTATATATTTTTTATACTTACCAATGACCCAGACATAGCTGGTGCTAATTCTCAAAAATCTAGGGCCAAACACAAATTTTGCCCCCCAATCCCCAAAATTTGCATCAAAAACCAAAAATAACATGTCCTAAATGGTCCTCCATACTTTTCCTCCACTGCGCATGCGCAGTGTCAAGGAGGTCTTGAAATTGGCGCCAATTATCATTCTTACAAGCAGTGCCTGATCAGCGCTATGTACTCAGTGAGGAGGTATGAGTTCCCAACTCCTGGGAGGGCCATCCCCATCTGGGTCATTGGTAAGTATAAAAAATATATAAATTACTATAAATTTTTTAACATTTTTATACTGTACCAATGACCCAGACATAGCTGAATAGAAAAAGGGCTGTAGGGCCTAGGACTTAGAGGAAAATCCAATAAGCTCAACTATATATAATAGAGTTATCCCCTCGAGGAGTAAAGGAGGATTAGGCTTTACATGTATCTTTCTTATTTATGACAAATTAGAAAGACACAACACCCTTCATAATGGAGCATAATAACACCCATGTTCTCTATTAACATCCAGTATAACCCTTTATACTAATTATTTTTAAAGTAAGCCAATAAATAAAGTAAGTCCAGAGAAATGAGACTCTTTATAATCATTAAAAGTGTCCGAGGATTGTATATTAACGCCCGTTTGACACGTGACATATACAAATGCTTCACACCGAGCTACACTTTAAAAATATGACATGAATGAATTTAAACATTAGCTTTACACTTTAAAAACCATCCCAGTACCGACTCAGAATTACTGACTCCGGAGGAGGTATCCCCTTGCTTTTCACTATAAAGCAGGTGACCTAAGGGAACACCCTCCCTCCCCTTCCCCTTGCCCTGGGTCAAATAGCCTAGAGCGAAGAGGACAGCAGGACAGAGTCACTGCCAGAACAGAAAGCCTGCATAACTATAGTTGCAACTGTTTAGTGGACGACATTCTGAGCAACAGATAACGGACCTAAACAATGCAGGTCTCCAGAAATGGACTCAATATTTCTGAGATAAAAATTCATGAATGTGGATGGCTGAGACCAATATGCAGCCTTCATTAAATCTGTAATAGCAACACTATTTGCGTAAGCCCAAGATGTAGAAAGAGCTCTTACTTCATGAGCCGAAATCTTAAGCACAGACTGCTGAGTTGAAGATAGATGATCATAAGCAGTACGGATAGTTAATTGAATCCATCTAGCAATAGAATGGACCATAATGTCCTTTCTATTAGGCATCAGAGACAGAAAGAAGTGTTTTCGTCCCTTTCTGACAAACTGAGATCTTCGTTTATAAATACGTAAAGCTCTAACTGGACAGAGTAAAGGCCTATGCCCATCTGAAGATGGAATGGCCTTAATAACAATAGGTTCCGGATATTTATTAGGAGCCTGATTCTTACCCAAAAAACCAACATTAGTAGTAAAGGTAATAGTGTTCCCGACACTACGATAGTGAGAATCGTCCACAGATAGTGCATGAAGCTCACTGACTCTTCTAGCAGAAGAGAAAGCTAAGAGAAATGCTGTCTTATAAGATAAGAATTTGAAGTCCACTGTCTCAAGAGGCTCAAATGGCTTTTCTTTTAGTTTAAGAAGAACCCAAGCTAAATTCCATTTAGGAATTAATCTAAGGGTTCAAGGTCTATTTATCGAGAAGTTTCTAACTAATTTAGATAAAGAGACATTAGATCCAATTTGTAAACTATCATGGTGTGCATAGGTATCAGATAACATAGACCTATAACCTTTAATAGTAACAGGCTGCAGCTTGATCTCATCAAACAAGTATACTAAAAAGTTTGCAATGTCTGGAATGGAGGGATCAAAAATATCAACAGAATGATCCCTACACCAACGACAAAAGACCTTCCACTTAGCTGCATAGTTTAGCGAAGAGGAGGTCCTCCTACTGTTAGAAATTGCATCCACTGCTCGTCCTGTAAAATGCCTGCCGTGCAAGAAGGCCCGCACAACGGAAATAAGTGAAGGTTGAGACCTTGCGGGTTATGATGAGGTTGACGCGATTTCCCCTGCGAAAGAAGATCCTCTCGTGGAGGAAGCTTCCGCGGTATGTCCCACAGCAGACACCTGAGTAGATTTATCCACGGTCTCTGTGGAGACAGAGATGCTACCAACAGAATTTTGCATTGAGATTGTTTTATCTTTAGCAATATCTGCTGAATCAACGGCGCTGGAGGATACGCATATCCTATCATTCCGTCCCACGAGATCGATAGAGCGTCTACTGCATATGCTCGAGGATCCGGACATGGAGACACATACGTCTGCAACTGATTGTTGAGCTGTGTCGCAAATAAGACTATCATTGGCCGCTCCCATTGGTAGCAAATCTGATTGAATACCTGTTTGAGAGTCCATTCTAATGGCAACAAGCGACCCTTCCGTGAAAGGGAGTCTGCTAATACATTCAGACGACCCGGAATATGACGGACCGAAAGTAGAACTTGGTGTTCTAGTACAAACAGAAGGATTCTTTCCGTTAAATTGAATAACGGAATGGAATGAGTGCCTCCCTGGTTCCGAATATACGCTACTACAGTCGTATTGTCGGACAGGATTTGGACATGTGCTTTCTGAATAATGTTCATCCAATGACACAGCGCAAGCCAAAGTGACATCATTTCTTTGATGTTTATGTGTTTGCCTAGAAACTGCGGATCCCAAAGACCCTGGCACTTCGAATCCGTTGGGATCAATGTTGCACCCCAACCTGTTTGACTGGCATCCGTCATAATAGTAAAACTCGGATCCTGCAACTGCAGTGGAACTCCTTGAGTTAACCACTGAATGTTTGCCCAAGTCTGAATCTCTTGCTTCACTTGATTCGACAAGAGAATGTCTATATGGAGCGAATGAATCTTTACTCTCCAATTCTGAGTCAAGAAAATTTGGAGAGGACGAGTGCGTAACTGCCCCATCTGAATTAGATCCGCAGCGGCTCCGCACAGACCTATCAGTATCATGAATTCTCTCGTTGTGACTTTGTCTGAGTGAAGACAATAGCGAGTGTAACAACTGATTAATTTCGCTCTGGTTAACGGCAGACGAACGAGATTGTTGTGTGTCTCGAAGCTCATCTCCAGGTGGGTGAATGACTTGGACGGCACCAGATCCGACTTCTCATTTATTATAAAACCAAGACATCGGAGTAATAAAGCAGATTCTGCACATCGTTCTGAAGCGTTAACTCGTTGCCGTACCTCTGAAGAATGTCGTCCAGGTAGGCCGACGTTACCGCAGATGAATGAGCTCGGAAATGCATCATTACCGAGTTCATTATTCGAGTGAAAGCCCAGGGCGCTAGGTTCAAACCAAAGCACATCGCTCGGAACTGATATACAACTCCTAGGACTGCGAAGCGTAGATACTTTCTGAATGTCGGATGTACCATGACGTGAAAGTACGCATCCTTGAGATCTATGCTTGTAGCATAGTCGTTCACCCGAATACTCGCTCTGACTGATCGAATTGTCTCCATATAGAACTTCGGAGCGACGATCAGCTTGTTTATCCAGCTCAGATCTATGACTGGACGGAACGAGCCGTCTGGTTTCAGAACCAGAAACAGATGGCTGTAGAAACCCGGTGATTCCTGGTCTTCTACAACCTCTACCGCGTTCTTCTCCAGAAGAGACTGTACTTCTGATAGAAGAGCGTCTCTTTTCGGCGGATTTGACGGAAGCAGAGTCCATTTTGGACTTCGAGTTAATGGAGGCTTTCGTTTGAAGGATATTCTTAGTCCTTCCAAAATTACCCCTCGAACCCAGGGGTCGTCCGTAATTGACGCCCAATTGTTTACAAAACTTGACAATCTTCCGCCTACCGGAACACGATAGAGGTTCATACCATCACCTCCTGGACCTGCGAGGCTTGTGGAAGGAGAAACTACGTCCTCCACGACCCGCACCTCGCTCCGTTGACCTAGGGACGTCTGACTGGTTATCTCGGCCAGTATAACGTCCCCTACGTGAGTCGCTGCCTTGACGGTCTCTAGAATAAGACCTAGAGGATGCATAGGAACCTCTATAGGAACTTCCCTTGGGCGTACTTGTCCCAGAAGTGCCTGTCTTACTCTTTTCTGCTGTATCAGACTTTTTAGAAGTGGATTTGAATAGCAGAGAATCCGAAGCTTTCTTAGTTATCTGATCATAGATTGCTGAAAGCTTGCCGTCGAAGAGAAGCTCTCCGGAGACCGGAGCGACTCTGAGAGAGTTTTTCACCTTACTATCCACGTGTGTGGATGTAGCTAGGGCCGCGTCACGTCTAACCAACTCCAGGTTTGCCAGGCAGAGTTATACGTGGAATAAGCTATGGCCCTCGAAAGAACTCTTAAGGAGGATTGTATATCCTGGAATTCTTTCCCTTCAAGACGTAATGATAACGCTTTAGTAAGGTGATCTGTGTATGATAAAGCATCTAAGTTAACTCTATTAGACATTATTGTCGTTTCCAACATCGTGGTTGGAATTGACATAGACGACGGTAAAGACAATTCTAGGTCTTCAGCCTGGTCGTCTAGATGCAGAGGAACTCTCGGAATGCCCTGTCCTGCTGTTTCAAATTTATTCCTTGAATTGATGAAAGGCAGATGTAGAGCATTTGCGGACAAGAAACCATACTTGCTCGTTTTGGTAGCAAGCTTATATATAGCATCATTCAATAGTTCAAATGTTCTTGTGACATTATTGGACTGTGTCGGAAACTCAGGGACGATGTCTCTAAACCGATCAAAAAATTCTGTGTCCAGTGACGCTATCAGTCTCTTATCCGGCATCGCAGCATTCTGGTCCGACGGAACAACCTCTGAAAGATAATGCCGGATAAAATCTACGGCAGCTTTATGTTGTTCCGAAAGGGAAAGCTCCAGATCCTCTGAATCCCTTTCGCCATCCTGTCGGACCATTTGAAGTTCTCGGTCGTCCGTACCTGATGCTTCAGCAGAGCGTACCGACCCAGCGCCGTCGGATAATTCCTGATCCGACAGAGATTCTGGCGTTTGCTGGGATGCTGCGATAAGTTGTGCTATTTGTGATAGCACGTCTGTCACTGAGGCCTGTGGAGCAGCGGTATTACGTTGCTTTGCCGCTGGAAGCTCCCTGGACGTTGACCCCTGCATAATTCTTTTATGCGAATGTCCAGAGTCTACAGGCCTCGTGTCCCTGGCTACCGGATGGCGTGACCTGGTCGCCGTGGAATCCCTGATCAGCGAAGCTGGCTGGATATCCGTTGTCACATAGCCAAGGTGCAGTCATGTGCGCTGCCGTGAGGATGAGGAAGCCATATTGACAGTCTCTCCGGACTGTTTATATAAAGGAGCGTCCCGAGTGACGGACGTATGCTCCGAATGCGAAACGTTTTGTTCCACAACATCTGGTCCCAGATGTTGCTGTACGAGAGAGGAACCTCTCTCGCTCGCAGCCCTGATGGACCTGGACAAGCTAGGAACCGGACTAATAGGCTTCCTCCGTTCCATCCTCTGATCCGTCGTCACTGGGTGTGCACTTTGTGTTATTATAGTGCTCGCATCACCCAAATCTCCTTCCTGGACCGCAACGGATGAACCCGGCTGCCGAGCCATTCGATGAATGGTCGCTACACCGGGCGAGCTAGCGGATGCCAATGCCGTCGATCCTACTAGGGACCTCTTAGGCAATTGACGTAATTCCATGAGCACTTTTGCCGCTAGCTCTTCATTTAACTGTGACGACGGAGGCACACTTTTGGAAGACATCACGGAAACATCACCCTGTTCTTGTTCCTCTGAAAAAGAGATTGAAAAATTAGAGTGACCCTGCAGAGAAAGGACCGGCATGGCCTTATCCCCGCTAACAACATACCGTGACACACGTTTCCAATGTTTGTCATTCCAATAGACACACACTGAGCAGGAGTTAGTGCGAGTACACTGACTACAATTAATACAATGATTATGAAAGTCAGAGGAAGATTTCCTCTTATTACAATTTGAACAATATCCTTTCATTGTGAAAAGAACACAAACAGTCCTAGTACTCGCACCAACCCCTGAAAACAAAGATACATAATAACATGATCCATTAACATATAGAAAAAATAAATGAAATAACAAAAAAATTTTTGAAAAAATATTTTTTCAGAAAAGCCCAAGTTTCTGAAAGTAACGTTGAGCCCCAATGGATCCCAAAAAAGCCTAAGTGTGGACAAAATTTTTTAAAATATTTCAAAAAAATTAATGCAACACTTACATATAATAATAATGTATCTTGTTATGATTAAACTAATACAAAGACAAGAAATCACTCTCAACAGAAACTGTTGTCAATGTAAACAAGAAGTGTATAAAAACCGGAAACATGACTCCAGGCACTGATAAACATGGCCCAAAATCAGTTACCAATTAAAACACTATCTGATGCAAAACAGAGACTTCCAGGGAAGAAACTGCAGAACATCAGATGGTAGATGCAGAACACAACGCCTAAAAACCCATGGGTGAGGATGTAAACATGGGGAAAGAACAGAATTCATTCTGTTACCAAGCTAAAACTCCCAAGAAATTTTAGTAATAATATTACAGAAAATATGCCAAAAGCATGGGAGAATAGCAAGGGGGGACTAAAGGAAAGGGAGAGAGGAAACACTGATCAAGCAGTGTAACTTATAGCAAGAATGACAACAACAGGCCCATGCCTTGAAATTAAGGAACATAACATAATTTCATAAAAAAAATTTAAGTTACAGCCCTGATTATTTCCTGCCACTAATTTTTCCTCTCCTCCTTCTATTTCCTCTTTAGATCCACCATTTCTCTAATATTTATGTGTCTGGCATCATTTAAACTGAGATTTACAAGCACAAATATCAGTCAGATGTGAACTGATGAAGGGCCAAACAAAGAATGATAATTGGTGCCAATTTCAAGACCTCCTTGACACTGCGCATGCGCAGTGGAGGAAAAGTATGGAGGACCATTTAGGACATGTTATTTTCAGTTTTTGATGCAAATTTTGGGGATTGGGGGGCAAAATTTGTTTTTGGCCCTAGATTTTTGAGAATTAGCACCAGCTATGTCTGGGTCATTGGTACAGTATAAAAATATAAATTTTTTTCAACAGCTCAATTTGTAAATGAAGTGGACGGAGGGGACAATTTTTGGGGTAAAGGGTTAAGTTGGAACTACAAAAAAATTTGTGAATGATTTGCAAATTCATACCTTAAGTTTTTCCATCAATGGTGAAACTTTCCATGGATCTTTAGGATCAACAAATTCGTGCTCTGCTGGAATAACATTTTCTTCAATAAATGCTTTGACCCTTCTATGTAAATCTTGAACTCTTGGTGATAAAGCAGCTATCGTTATTGGCATTTGAGCAGCTAAGAAAAAGAAAAGTTAATTTTTTCACTAAGACAACAATCAAGGTTGATTGCTCTGTTTATTATTTTTGGGTTAATAAATTTGTTCATGTTCTTGCCTTGTTAAAATTAATGGCTACTGAGAATATGAAGCACATCAACAGAATATGAAACCTTAATTTACAGTACCTGCACTTCAGAAAAACGTCCCAAATTAGGACTTCCCGCTCTCAACCAGTTAATAAAATGAAAGAAGTGTCAATGATACTGCAGCTTAACTTGACTGTATGTAGTGTTTGATAAAAAGGATAATGTTCAATGTTCATAAAAGGATTATGAAATAAGACAAGAATTGTGATAATTGAGAGCATGTTAAGTTCTGTACCCTACATGCTATGTTTTCAACAAGAATAATTTGAGGTGTAGACTGTACTAAAGAAATGAGGCCTGGGTTGATGTGGCCCTCATAGTTAATGTATGTAAACCAAAGTTACCAAGTTACAGTAATGAAAGTTTCAATGACACTGCAGCTCAACTTGACAAACTTCACTGAACTTGGTAAGTTATAAAAGAAATGGGAAAATTGAAGATCATTGGTACCAATGTTATTTGGTGAAATTTCAACATAACAGCATTGTGTGTGCACAACGTTAGAGTATATGTAATCCATGCATTTTTAAATGTAAACTGTAAGACTGGCTAAAGGAAGAATGTTGATACACAAATGCAGAAGTTCAGAGGTTATGTAAATGGCAACTTTTTTCACAGAAATGAATGCTAATCAATAGCTCTTATCTAAAGGTCTCGCCTAATGAGTACACCAAGTTCAAAAACAATCCTATGATAAATGTGGCCTGTAGGCCATGTCAAAGAAGAATGTTCATGCACAAATGCAAAAAATTCAAAGATTGTTGCTAACAGGAACAGTTTTTGATGGAAATGAAAAGAAAATCAATAGCTCCTATCTTTGTCACCCTGCATAAGCATACAAAGTTTCAAAACAACTTGATAATGAATGTGCCCTCTGAGGCATGCCAAAGGAAGATGTTAATGCACAAATGCACTAAGTTTGAAGGTCATTTCTTGTGGCAATGTTTTTTTCTCTCTTTTTTAGGGAAATTCATAAATATACCCTGCAGAGAGTGCAAAAGGTAAAGGTTGCTGCACAAATGCAGTAAGTTCAAAGGCTGGTGATAACGACAATAATTTTTTATGGAAATGAAAAAAAATCAATAGCTCACATCTAGAGGTAACCCCAAACACACATACCAAGTTTCAAAGTGATCTCATCATAAATGTGCCCTGAAGGGTGTGCCAAAGGGAAATATTGACGCCTGACGAAACTAAGTACAAAGGTCGTTGCCAGCGGCAACATGTTTTTACAGAAATGGAAGAAAATCGATAACTTCCATATAGATATCACGCCACACAAGCACACCAAGTTTCCAAGCAATCCAATCATAAATGTGCCATGCAGAGTGTGTCAAAGGGAAATATTTATGCATAACTGTACTAAGTTTTTACTAAGTTCATCAGAGGTCATTGCCAATGGCAACTATTTTTGACAGAAATGGAAGAAAATCTATAGCTCCCATCTAGAAGTCACCCCAAACAAGCACACAAAGCTTCAAAGCGATCCGATCAAAAATGTGCACTGCAGGCTGTGCCAAAGGAAAATATTGATCCATAACTGCACAAAGTTCATCGGAGGTTGTTGCCAGCGGCAACATTTTTTGACACAAATTGAAGAATATCGATAGCTTCCAGCTAGAGGTAACCCTAAACAGGCATACCAAATTTCAAACCATTCTGATCATAAATGTGCCCTGTAGGGCATGCCAAAGGAAATTATTGATGCCTGACTAAACTGAGTTCAAATGTTGTTACCAGCGGCAACATTTTTTGACGGAAAAGGAAGAAAATCGAGAGCTCCCATCTAGAGGTCACCCCAAACAAGCATGCCAGGTTTCAAAACAATTCGATCATAAATGTGCCCTGTAGGGTGTGCCAAAGGGAAATATTGAGGTCTGACTTAACTAAGTTCTAAGAACGTTGCCAGCAGCAACATTTTTTGACGGAAATGAAAGAAAATCGATAGCTCCCATCTAGACGTCACCCCAAACAAGTGTACCAAGTTTCAAAGCGATCCAATAATAAATGTGCCCTGCAGGGTGTGCCAAAGGAAAATTTTGATCCATAACTGCACTAAGTTCATCAAAGGTCGTTGCCAGCAGCAGGATTTCTTGGCGGATATTGGAAAAAATTGATAGCTCACATCTAGAGGTAACTCCAAACAAGCATACCAAGTTTCAAACCAATCTGATCAAAAATGTGACCTGTATGGCTGGCCAAAGGAATATATTGATGCCTGACAAAACTAAGTTCAAAGGTCATTGACAGTGGCAACATTTTTTGATGGAAATGGAAGAAAATCGACAGCTCCCATTTAGAGGTCACCCCAAACAAGCATGCCAGGTTTCAAAGCAATCCACTCATAAATGTGCCCTGTAAGGTGTGCCAAAGGGAAATATTGAGGTCTGACTAAACTAAGTTCTAAGAACATTGCCAGAACACTTTTTGATGGAAACTGAAGAAAGTTAAAAAATTTATAGTAATTTATATATTTTTTATACTTACCAATGACCCAGACTTAGCTGGTGCTAACTCTAACAAAACCAGGGCCAAACACAAATTTTGCCCCCCAATCCCCCAAATTTGCATCCAAAACAAAAAGAAATCATGTCCTAAAGGACCTCCATACTATGCCTCTACTGCGCATGCGCAGTGACGCAGACGTCCCGAAATTGGCGCCAATTATCATTCTTACTGGCAGTGCCTGGTCAGCGCTATGTACTCAGCGGGGAGGCAAGAGTTCCCAACTCCAGGGAGGGCCATCCCCGTCTGGGTCATTGGTAAGTATAA
Organism: Pictodentalium vernedei; assembly: GCA_031216915.1. Lineage (NCBI taxonomy): Eukaryota > Metazoa > Mollusca > Scaphopoda > Dentaliida > Dentaliidae > Pictodentalium > Pictodentalium vernedei. The sequence goes on from CM062294.1 coordinate 177,991,909, forward strand.
AAAATGTTAAAAAATTTATAGTAATTTATATATTTTTTATACTTACCAATGACCCAGACATAGCTGGTGCTAACTCTTAAAATATAGGGCCAAACACAAATTTTGCCCCCCAATCCCCAAAATTTGCATCTAAAACTAAAGAAAACATGTCCTGAAAGGCCCTCCACACCTCGCCCCCACTGCGCATGCGCAGTGTCAAGGACGTTCCGAAATTGGCGCCATTTATCATTCTAATAACCAGTGCCTGGTAAGCGCTATGTACTCAGCGGGGAGGCAAGAGTTCCCAACTCCTGGGAGGGCCATCCCCGTCTGGGTCATTGGTAAGTATAAAAAATATATAAATTACTATAAATTTTTTAACATTTTTATACTGTACCAATGACCCAGACATAGCTGAATAGTAAAAAGGCTGGAGGGCCAAGGACATAGAGCAAAATGGAATACGCTCAATAAAATAAAATAGAGTCATCCCCTGTAGGGAAAAGAAGTAATAGGCCTTACATGTATCTTTCTTATTTATGATAAATTAGAAAGATACAACACCTTCCAAAAATTGAGCTTCATACATCCATGTACTCTATTAATATCCAATAATCCTTATACTAATAATTTTTAAAGTAAGCCAATAATAAAGTAAGTCTAGAGAATAGAGACTCTTATACTCCTAAAAGTGTGTGAGAATTGCATAATCATGTCCGTTGACATATGCAATATTCAAAAGCTATACTTTAAAAACTAAGACTTGAATGAATTTTATAAACTTAAACTTCTCACTAAACAACCATCCCAATAACAGCTCAGAATTACTAACTCCGGAGGAGGTATCCCCTTGTTTTCATAGTAAAAACAGGTGACCCAAGGGAACACCCTCCCCCCCCCCCCCCCCTTTTTCTTGCCCTGGGTCAAATAGCCCAGAGCGAAGAGGGCAGCCGAACGGAGACACTGCCGAAACAGACAGCCTACCTAGCTATAGTAGCAACTGTTAAGTGAATGACATTCTGAGCAGTAGATAATAGACCTAACAATAGAGGCCTCCAGAAATGGACTCGATATTTCTGAGATAAAATTCATGAATGGATGGCTGAGCGCAATGAGCAGCCTTCAAAAATCTATAATAGCAACACTATTAATGTAAGCCCAAGAAGTAGAAGAACTCTTACTTCATGAGCCGAAATCATAAGCACAACTGCTAAGCGAATGATATAACATAAGCAGTACGCTAGTTAATAGAATCCATAAACAATAAAATGGAGCGTAACGTCCTTCTACTAGACATCAAAGACAGAAGAAGCTTACGCCCTTGTAATAAACAGATATCTGTTTATAAATACATAAACTGTACCCGGAAAGAGTAAAGGCCTATGCCCATACGAAGACGGAAGGACCTTAAAATAATAGGTTCCGGATAATAGGAGCCTAACTCTTATGCAACAATCCAACCTAAATAGTAACGGAAGTATTGATTCCGAAACTATGAAAGTGAAAATCATCCATCGATAGTGCATGAAACTCACTGACTCTACAGTAAAAGAGAAACCAACAGAATTACTGTCTAAAAGGTCAGAATTTGAAAACTACTGTTTCCAGAGGCTCAAATGATTACTTAGCTAAATAAGAACCGAAGTTAAAATCCATATAGGAATTTAATCTAAGGATTCTAAGTCTATTTATCAAAAAGTTACTAACTGACTTAGATAAAGAGACAAAAGACTCAATTGTAAACTATCGTAGAGTGCATAGGTATGAGGTAACATAAACCTATAACCTAAATAACAACAGGCTGCAGTAGATCTTGTGAAACAAGTATACTAAAAACTAGCAATGCGTAGTATGGAGGGATCAACCATATGAACATAATGATCCCTACACCACGACGGAAGAGCCTCCACTTTAGTCGCATAGAATAGCGAAGAAGAGGATCTCCTATAGTAAGAAATCGCGTCCAAAGCTCGTCCAGTACAGTGCTTATAATGCAATACGGACCACACAACGGAATACATGAAGGTTGCGACCTTGCTGGTTGTGATAAAGATGACACGATTTACCCAGTGAAAAAAGATCCTCACATAGAGGAAGATTTCACGTTAAGATCTACAGTAGACAAGAGAGTAAATTACTCATGATCTCTGTGAAGATAGAGATGCTATCAACAGAAATGTATTGTGGTTGTTTATCTTAGCAATACCTGCTAAAACAACAGCGCCGGAGGATACGTGTATCCTATCATACCGTCCTATAGATCAATAGAGCGTTAACAGTATTAGCTCAGAGATCTGGACAAGCCAACACATACGTCTGCAATTGATTAGCAAGCTGTGTCATAAATAAAACATCATTGGGCGCTCCCATAGATAGCAAATCTGATTAAATACTTGTTTGTTGAGAGTCCATTCTGACAGCAACAAGCGACCCGTAAGAGAACGGGAGTGCGATAAAACAATCAGACGACCCAGAATATGACGGACCAAAACTGAACTTGGTGTACTATAACCAACAGACGGATTCTTTCCATTAAATTGAATAACGGAAACGAAAGAGTGCCTCCTTGGCTCCGGAGATACGCCACTACTGTCGAATTAAAGGACAGGAATTTGGGCATGCGTTTCTGAATAATGTTCATGCAATGACATAAAGCAAGCCTAAAAAACATTATTCCGCGGAAGTTAAACTGATAGCTAAAAGACTGCGGAACCCAAAGACCCTGGCACTTCGAATCCGTAGGGATCAGTATATATCCCAATCTGTTTGACTGGCAACCGTCATAACAGCCACACTAGGGTCCGGCAACTGCGGCGGCACTCTCTGAGTCAACCACCGAATGTTTGCCCCAGTCTGAATCTCTTGTAACAGTAGATAGACAAGAGAATGTATAAATCAAGCAATTCATGGATTGCCGGAAAGTTGCCGTCGAAGAGAAGCTCCTCCGAGAACGAAGCGACTCTGAGAGAGTTCTTAACCTACTATCCACGCGTGGATGTAGCTAGGGCTGCATCACGTCTAACCAACTCCAATCAGCCACTGAAGGGCGGAGTTATACGTGAACAAACTACTGCCCTCAAAAGAAATTACATTGAGAATAAAATCCCGTAAATCTTTTCTTGAAGACGTAATGATAACGCCTCAGTAAGGCGGATTACGTATAATAAAGCGTCTAAGTTAAGTCTACTATACATAATGTCGTTCCCAACATTGAAATTGGAAAAGACATAAACGGCGAAAAAGAATATATGCAGTCTTTAATCACACCGTCTAGACGCATATGAACTCTCGGTATGCCCTGCTCTGCCAAAATAAACTATATGTAAAAAAGATAAAATGGCAGAAATGAGCCACGCGGACAAGAAACTAAACTATCATGCTTAGTAGCAGGCTTGTATATATATATATAATATATAGCGTCGAAAAATAAAACACATGTTGTAATGACAATATTGGACTGCGTCGGTAAGTCAGGGACAAAGTCCCTGTACCGATCGAAAAATCCGAGTCCAATGACGCTATAAGTCTCTTATCCAAGATCGCAGCAATGAAGTCCGAAAAATAATCACTGGAAGAAATGCCAGAAGATATGAAAGGCATCTTCCGATACTACTAAAGGGAAAACTCGAAATCTTTCGAATCCCTTTCGCCATCCTGTCGGACCCTATAAAGCGTTCGGTCGTCCGTAGCTTGATGCAACCGCGGACCGCACCGACCCAGCGCCGTCGGATAATTCCTGATTCGACCGAGAAACCGTCAATTGCTGGGATGCTGCGAAACAACTGTGCTAACTCGGATAGCACGTCCGTCACTGAGGCCTGAGGAGCTGCGGTCTTACGATGCATTGCCGCAGGAAGCTCCGAGATCGTTACCCCGTGCATACTTCCAATATGCGAGCGAACGGAGTGTATAGGCCTCGTGTCCCTTGGCTACCGGATGGCGCGACCTATTCGCTGTGGAATCACTGAATGCCGAAACTGATCGGATACTCGAGGTCACGTAGCCAATGTGCGGTCGTGTGCCCTGCTGTGAGGATGAGGAAGCATTAAAGACAGTCTCTCGGACTGACAATATAACGGAGCGTCCCGAGCAACGGACATATGCTCCGAATGTAAAATATCTGAACCACAACATGCGGTCCCCTATGTTGTTGGCTTCCTCCGATCTGTCCTCAATCTGCCGTCACTGGGTGAGTACTAAAGTAATTAAAGTGCTCGCATCACCCAAATCTCCTTCCTAGACCGCAACGGACGAACCCGGCAGCCGAACCATTCGATGAATGTACGCTACACCGGGTGAGCTAGCGAATGTCACTCCGTAAGCGATAGACATATTCCATGAGCACTTATTGCCGCTAACTCTTCATTAACTATGACGACAGAGGCACACTTTTGAAAGACATCTCCATAACTCTTCGAACAAGAAACCAGAAATGCTTGGATAGCAAGCATAAAATAATAATATATATAGCGTCGTTCAATAATTCGAAAGTTTGTGTGACATTATTGGACTATGTCGGAACTGAGGGACGATGTCCCTGAACCGAACCAAAAATTTTCAAGTCCACCGACGCTATCAGTTTCTTATCCGGCATCGCAGCATATGTTGTTCCGAAAGGGAAAGCTTGAAATCCACCGAATCCCTTTCGGTATCCCGTCGGACCGGATGAAACTTTCGGACGTCCGTACCCGCTTCCGCGGAGCGTCCCGACCCAGCATCGTCGGATAAAATATATGCGACAGATTCAGTTGATGCTGGGATGCTGCGATAAACTGTGCTATTAAGGAAAGCACGTCCGTTCCCGAGGCCTGTGCAGTAGCGGACTTACGATGCATTGCCGCTGGAAGCTCCGTGTACGTTGACTCCCGCACACTTCCTATGCGAACGTCCGGAGTCTGCAGGCCTCGAGTCCCCGGCTACCGACCCAGCGCTGTCGGATAATTCTCGATCCGACACCGTTTCTGTCGGCTGCTGGGATGCTGCGATAAGCTGTGCTATGTGCACAAGAATGTCCGGCGTCGAGACCTGCGGAGGCGCAGTCTATCGGTGCTTCGCCGAGGGCAGCTCCGCATCAGATGGCTCCCGCATACTTCCTATGCGAACGTCCGGAGTCCATCGGTCTCGAATCCCTGGCTGCCGGATGGTGTGACCTGGTCGCCGAAGAATCCTTGATCGGCGAAGCTGGTAATATATCGGCGGTCACGCAGCCAAGGTGCGGTCGTGTGCGCTGACGAGAAGAGGAAGCCTTAGCAGTCTCAGCGGACTGCCTATACAACGGAGCGTCCCGAGCGACGGACGTATGCTCCGCTAACAACACATTTGTACCACAACATCTGGGGCCAGATGTTGTTGAACGAGAGAGGGGCCTCTCTCGCTTGCCGTCCGGATGGACCGGAACGAGCTATGAACCGGACTAAAAGGCTTCCTCCGTTCTCCCTCCGATCCGCCGTCACTGGGTGTGCATTAAGTTAATTTTATAGTGCTCGCATCACCCCAAAATTCCTTCTAGACCGCAACGGACGAACCCGGCTGCCGAACCATTCGGTGAATGGACGCTACACCGGGCGAGCTAGCGGACGTCAAAGGCCGTCGAACCTACTAGGGTCCTCTTAGGCAATTGGCGTATTACATGAGCACTTTTCCGCTAGCCCTTCATTAATTGTGACGACGGAGGCACACTGTTGGAAGACATCACAGATACATCACCCTAATCTTGATCGTCTGAAATAGAAATTGATAAAGTAGAGTGACCCTGCGGGGAAAGGACCGGAGTGTCCAAATCCCCAACAACATACCGTGACATACGCTTCCCATATTGTCATCGAAATCATACGATACAGAACAGGAGTTAATGCGAGTACACTGACCACATATAGAATGATAATAAGGTCAGAGGAAGACTTCCTCTTAAAACAATTGATCAATATCCTTTCAATGTGAAAAGAAAACAAGTCCTGGTACTCGCACTAACCCCTGGCAATCAAATACATAATAATAATATGATCCATTAATATAGAAAAAATAATTGAAATCAAAATATTTTGAAAAAATATTTTTTCAGAACAGCCCAAGTTTCTGAAAAGTAACGTTGAGCCCCAATGGATCCCAAGCCTAAGTGTGGACAAAAATTTTAAAAATATTTTAAACAATTTATTCAACACTTACGAACAATAATAATGTATCTAGTTATGATTAAAATAACATAAAGATATTATTATTTAGAAATCCCCCCCTCACACAGAGGGCTGTTGTAAATGTAAACAATGAGTGTAAAAACACTAAAATAAGACTCCAGGCACCCAGGCCCGAAATCAGTTACCAAAAATACACCATCTGATGCAAAACAGAGACTTCCAGGGAAGAAACTGCAGAACATCAGATGGTAGATGCAGAACACAACGCCTAACCACCCGTAGGTGAAGACGTAAACATGGGGAAAGAACAGAATTCATTCTGTTATTAAGCTAAAACTCCCAAGAAATTTTAGTAATAATAATTACAGAAACTATGCCAAAAGCATGGGAGAATAGCAAGGGGAACTTAAAGGACAGGGAGAGAGGAAAAACACTTGATAAAACAGTGTAATTAAATAATCAGAATGACAACAAAATGGCTGCTGCCTTGAAAATAGGTAACTTAACATAATTTCATTAAAAAATTTTAAGTTACAGCCCTGATAATATTCTGTCACACATTCTTTTCCTCTCCTCCTTTTCTATCCTCCTTAGAATCACCATTTCACTAATATTTATGTGTCTGGCATCATTTAAACTGAGATTTAAAAGCACAAAGATCAGTCAGATGTTAACTGATGAAGGGCCAAACTTAGAATGATAAATGGCGCCAATTTCGGAACGTCCTTGACACTGCGCATGCGCAGTGGGGGCGAGGTGTGGAGGGCCTTTCAGGACATGTTTTCTTTAGTTTTAGATGCAAATTTTGGGGATTGGGGGGCAAAATTTGTGTTTGGCCCTATATTTTAAGAGTTAGCACCAGCTATGTCTGGGTCATTGGTACAGTATAAAAATATATAAATTACTATAAATTTTTTAACATTTTTATACTGTACCAATGACCCAGACTTAGCTGAATAGTAAACAGGCTGGAGGGCCTATGACATAGAGGAAAATCCAATAAGCTCAACTATATAGTAAAGAGGTAACCCCTTAAGGAGAAAAGGAGTATTAGGCTTTACATGTATCTTTCTTATTTAATATTAAATTAGAAAGATACACTACCCTTAATAATTGAGCACAATAACATTCATGTTCTCTATTAACATCCAGTATATCCCTTTATACTAATTATTTTTAAAGCAAGCCAATAAATAAAGTAGTCCAGAGAACTGAGACTCTTTATAGTCATTTAAAAGTGTCCGAGTATTGTATATTAAAGCCCGTTTGACACTTGACATATACAAATGCTTCACACCGAGCTACACTTTAAAAATAAGACATGAATGAATTTTAACATTAATATTACACTTTAAAACCATCCCGGAAGCGACTCAGAAATACTGACTTGGAGGAGGCATTCCCTTGCTTTTCACTATAAAGCAGGTGACCTAAGGGAACACCCACCCCCCCCCCCCCCCCCCCCTTCCCCTTGCCCTGGGTCAAATAGCCCAGAGCGAAGAGGGCAGCCGGACGGAGTCACTGCCGGAACAGAAAGCCTGCATAACTATAGTTGCAACTGTTTAGTGGACGACATTCTGAGCAACAGATAACGGACCTAAACAATGCAGGTCTCCAGAAATGGACTCAATATTTCTGAGATAAAAATTCGTAAATGTGGATGGCTGAGACCAATAAGCAGCCTTCATTAAATCTGTAATAGCAACACTATTAGCATAAGCCCAGGAAGTAGAAAGAGCTCTTACTTCATGAGCAGAAATCGTAAGCACAGACTGCTGAGAAGAAGATAAATCTTCATAAGCAGTACGGATAGTTAATTGAATCCATCTAGCAGTAGAATGGACCGAAATGTCCTTTCTATTAGGCATCAAAGACAGAAAGAAACGTTTCCGTCCCTTTCTGATAAACTGAGATCTCTGTTTATAGATACGTAACGCTCTAACAGGACAGAGTAAAGGCCTACGCCCGTCTGAAGACGGAAGAGCCTTAATAACAATAGGTTCCGGATATTTATTAGGAGCCTGATTCTTAGCTAAAAAACCCACATTAGTAGTGAAGGTGATAGTGTTCCCAACACTACGATAGTGAGAATCATCCACCGACAGTGCATGAAGCTCACTGACTCTTCTAGCAGAAGAGAAAGCTAAGAGAAAAGCTGTCTTATAAGATAAGAATTTGAAATCTACTGTCCCAAGAGGTTCAAATGGCTTTTCCTTCAATTTAAGAAGAACCCAAGCTAAATTCCACTTAGGAATTAATCTAAGAGTTCTGGGTCTATTTATCGAAAAGTTTCTAACCAACTTAGATAAAGAGACATTAGATCCAATTTGTAAACTATCATGATGTGCATAGGTATCAGATAACATAGATCTATAACCCTTTATAGTAACAGGCTGCAGTTTGATTTCGTCAAACAAGTATACTAGAAAGTTTGCAATGTCTGGTATAGAGGGATCGAATATATCTACAGAATGATCCCTACACCAACGACGAAAAACCTTCCACTTAGCCGCATAGTTTAACGAAGAGGAGGTCCTCCTACAGTTAGAAATCGCGTCCACTGCTCGTCCTGTAAAGTGTTTGCCATGCAAGAAGGACCGCACAACGGAAAAACGTGAAGGTTGAGACCTTGCGGGTTGTGATGGAGTTGGCGCGATTTCCCCTGCGAAAGAAGATCCTCCCATGGAGGAAGCTTTCGCGGTAGGTCCCACAACAGACACCTGAGTAGATTTATCCACGGTCTCTGTGGCGACAGAGATGCTACCAACAGAATCTTGCATTGAGATTGTTTTATCTTTAGCAATACTTGTTGAATTAACGGCACTGGAGGATACGCATATCCTATCATTCCGTCCCAAGGGATCGACAGAGCGTCTACTGCAAATGCTCTTGGATCCGGACACGGAGACACATACGTCTGCAACTGATTGTTGAGATGTGTCGCAAATAAGTCTATCATTGGCCGTTCCCATTGGTAGCAAATCTGATTGAATACTTGTTTGTTGAGAGTCCACTCCGACGGCAACAAGCGACCCTTTCGTGAAAGGGAGTCTGCTAGCACATTCAGACGACCCGGTATGTGACGGACCGAAAGAAGAACGTGATGTTCTAGCGCAAACAGAAGGATTCTTTCCGTTAGATTGAACAACGGAACTGAATGAGTGCCTCCCTGATTCCGTATATACGCCACTACTGTCGTATTGTCGGATAGGATTTGGACATGAGCATTGTGAATAATGTCCATCCAGTGACGTAACGCAAGCCAAATTGACATCATTTCCTTGATGTTTATGTGCTTGCACAGGAATTGCGGATCCCAAAGACCCTGGCATCTCGAATCCGTTGGGATTAATGATGCACCCCAACCTGTTTGACTGGCATCCGTCATAATGGTAAAACTCGGATCCGGCAACTGCAGCGGAACTCCCTGAGTTAACCACTGAATGTTTGCCCAAGTCTGAATCTCTTGTTTCACTTGATCTGACAAGAGAACGTCTACATCGAGTGAATGAATTTTCACACTCCAATTCTGAGTCAAGAAAATTTGAAGAGGACGTGTGCGTAACCGCCCCATCGGAATGAGATCCGCGGCGACTCCGCACAGACCTATCAGTCTCATAAATTCTCTCGCCGTGACTTTGTCTGCGTGCAGACAATAGCGAGCGTAACAACTGACTAATTTCGCTCTGGTTAACGGCAGACGAACGAGATTGTTGTGCGTCTCGAAGCTCATTCCCAGATGAGTGAATGACTTGGACGGCACCAGATCCGACTTCTCCTCGTTTACTATAAAACCGAGACGTCGGAGCAATAGAAGAAGATTCTGAACATCGTTCTGAAGCGTTAACTCGTAGCCGTACCTCTGAAGAATGTCGTCCAGGTAGGCCGACGTTACCGCAGACGAATGAGCTCGGAAATAGATCATTACCGAGTTCATTACCCGAGTGAAAGCCCAGGGTGCTAGATTCAATCTGAAGCACATCGCCCGGAATTGATACACCACTCCTAGGACTGCGAAGCGTAGGTACTTTCGGAATGTCGGATGTACCATGACGTGAAAGTACGCATCTTTGAGATCTATGCTCGTTGCATAATCGTTCACCCGAATACTCGCTCTGACCGATCGAATCGTCTCCATATAAAACTTCGGAGCGACGATCAGCTTGTTTCTCCAGCTCAAATCTATGACTGGACGGAACGAGCCGTCTGGTTTCGGAACCAGAAACAGATGGCTGTAGAATCCCGGAGATTCCTGGTTTTCTACGACCTCTACCGCGTCCTTCATTAAAAGAGACTGCACCTCTGATAACAGAGCGTCTCTTTTCTGCGGATTTGACGGAAGATGAGTCCACTTTGGACTTCGAGTTAATGGAGGCTTTCGTTTGAAGGATATCTTTACACCTTCCGAAGTCACTCCTCTCACCCAAGGGTCGTCCGTAATTGACGCCCATTCTTGTGAAAAGCTCGACAACCTTCCGCCAACCGGTATGCGATAGAGGTTTAAGCCATCACCTCCTGGACCTGCGAGGCCTGCGGTAGGAGAAACCACGTCCTCCACGGCCCGCACCTCGCCCCGTCGACCTCGGGGTGTCCGACCGATTGTCCCGGCCTGAAGGACATCCCGAACGAGAGTCGCTACCCTGACGGTCTCTCGAATAAGACCAAGAGGACGCACCGGAACCTCTATAGGAACCTCTCTTGGGCGCATTAGACCCAGAAGTGCCTGTCTTATTCGTGTCTGCTGTATCCGACTTCTTAGGAGCAGATTTGAACAACAGAGAATCCTTAGCTTTCTTTGTAATTTCATCATAAATAGCAGAAAGCTTGCCGTCAAAGAGAAGTTCTCCTGAGACCGAAGCGACTCTAAGAGAGTTCTTCACCTTAGTATCCACTAGTGTGGATGTAGCTAGGGCTGCGTCACGTCTAACCAACTCCAGATTTGCCACTGAAAGGGCGGAGTTACACGTGGAATAAGCTACTGCCCTTGAAAGAAGTCTTAAAGAGGATTGTATATCCTGAAACTCTTTCCCCTGAAGGCGCAGTGATAACGCCTTAGTAAGGTGATCTGCGTAAGATAAGGCATCTAAATTGGCTCTGTTAGACGCAATAGCTGTTTCCAACACCGCGGTTGGAATAGAAGCCGACGACGGTAATGATAGCTCTAAGTCTTCCGCCTCGTCGTCCATACGCAGAGGAACTCTCGGTATACCCTGTCCTGCCGTATCGAATTTATTCCTTGCATTAATGAAAGGCAGGTTGAGAGTATTAGCGGACAAGAAACCTGCTTTCCCCGTCCTGGAAGCAAGTTTAAATATAGCGTTGTTCAATAATTCAAATGTTCTTGCAACATTATTGGACTGCGACGGAAACTCGGGAGCGATATCCCTGAACCGCTCAAAAAATTCAGAGTCCAATGACGCTATAATTCTCTTGTCCGGAACCGCAGCAGTCTGGCCCGATGGAACAACTTGAGGGAGAAAGTGCCGGATGAAGTCCACGGCAGCTTTATGTTGTTCCGAAAGGGATAGCTCCAAGTCATCCGTATCCCTTTCACCATCCGGTCGGACCTCATGATGTTCCCGGTCGTCCGCCCCCGATGCTTCGGCGGAGCGTACCGACCCAGCGCCGTCGGATAATTCTCGATCCGACACCGTTTCTGTCGGCTGCTGGGATAAGCTGTGCTATCTGCACAAGAATGTCCGGCGTCGAGACCTGCGGAGGCGCAGTCTTTCGCTGCTTCGCCGAGGGCAGCTCCGCATCAGATGGCTCCCGCATACTTTTCCTATGCGAACGTCCGGAGTCCATCGGTCTCGAATCCCTGGCTGCCGGATGGTGTGACCTGGTCGCCAAAGAATCCTTGATCGGCGAAGCTGGTAATATATCGGCGGTCACACAGCCAAGGTGCGGTCGTGTGCGCTGACGAGAAGAGGAAGCCTTAACAGTCTCCGCGGACTGCTTATACAACGGAGCGTCCCGAGCGACAGACGTATGCTCCGCTAAAGACACATTTTGTACCACAACATCTGGTCCCAGATGTTGTTGTACGAGAGAGGGGCCTCTCTCGCTCGCGGCCCGGCTGGACCTGGACGAGCTAGGAACCGGACTCAAAGGCTTCCTCCGTTCTCGCTTACTATCCGCCGTCACTGGGTGTGCATCTATTATGTTTATAGTGCCCAAAATTTCCTCCTGGACCGCATCGGACGAACCCGGCTGCCGAACCATTCGGTGAATGGACGCTACACCGGGCGAGCTAGCGGACGACATTTGTCTAATCTCCATGAGCACTTTTGCCGCTAGCTCTGAATTCATTTGTGACGACGGACACACACTTGTAGAAGATAACATGGAAACATCACCCTGTTCTGGTTCCTCTGAAATAGAAACTGAGAGAGTAGAGTGACCTTGCGGAGAAAGAGCCGGCATAGTCCTTTCTCCAGAAACAACATATCGTGACACACGTTTCCAATGTTTCTCATCCCAATATTCACATATAGGACAGGGATTAATGCGAGAACACTGACTACAATTAATACAATGATCATGAAAGTCAGAGGAAGATTTCTTCCTATTACAATTTGAACAATGTCCCTTCATTGTGAAAGAACAACAATAAGTCCTAGTTACTCGCAAAAACCCCTGACACAAAGATACATAATAACATGATCCATTAATAAATGAAAAAACAATTGCAAATCAAAATAATTTTGAAAAAATATTTTTTCAGCGAAGCCCAAGTTGCTGAAAAGTAACGTTAAGCCCCGATGGATCCGATGGCAAAGTGTGGTCAAAAATTTTAAATTTATATTAAATAATTAATGAGACACTTACGGATAATATAAATGTATCTTATAGTGAGATAAACTACAGCAAAGGCAAACAGCCCCCCTCAAAAAAGGCTGTTGCCAATGTAAACAAACAGTGTAAAAACACCAGGAAACATGACTCCAGGCACTGAAAAAACTGGCCTGGAATCAGTCATCAAATTACACTCTATCTGATGCAAAACAGAGACTCCCAGGGGAGAATCTGCAGAACATCAGATGGAAGATGCAGAACACAAACGTTATACACCCATGGGTGAAAACGTAACTATGGGGAAAATAACAGAAAACATTCTGTAACCAAGCAACTCTCCCAGGAAATTTTAGAAATGAAATTTCTCAAAAATATGCCAAAAGCATGGGAGAATTGCAAGGGGGGACTTTAGAAGGCTAGGGGAGAGGAAACACTGAATAAGCAGTGCAACATTTAGCAAGAATGACAATAAGAGGCCCATGCCTCGAAAATAGGCAACTTAACATAATTTCATCAAAAAATTTTAAGTACAGCCCTGATTATTTTTTGTCACTTCTTTTTCCTCTCCTCCTTCTATCCTCCTTAGAATCACATTTTCTCCAAAAATTACGTGTCTGGCATCCTTTAAACTGAGATTTACAAGCACAAAGATCAGTGAGATGTTGACTGATGAAGGGCCAAACAGAGAATGATAATTGGCGCCAATTTCGGGACGTCTGCGTCACTGCGCATGCGCAGTAGAGGCGTAGTATGGAGGTCCTTTAGGACATGATTTCTTTTTGTTTTGGATGCAAATTTTGGGGATTGGGGGGCAAAATTTGTGTTTGGCCCTGGTTTTGTTAGAGTTAGCACCAGCTAAGTCTGGGTCATTGGTACAGTATAAAAATATCGATAGCTCCCATGTAGACGTCACCCCAAACAAGCATACCAAGTTTCAAAGCGATCTGATCATAAATGCCACCTGTCAGGTGTGCCAAAGGAAATTGTGGACATACATATGTACATACGTACCAGTTGTAGACAGACGAGAGTGATGGCAATAGCTCAGCTTGACTTTGTCCACAAAAAAAAAATCATTCGAAAAAAAAATTACCTGTAAAGTGTGGTAGATGAATTAGGTCTGAGGCCAGGGGCCCCGTACAGCTCTCATGGTTGATCAATCTGAACAAAATTAGGAAATTCATCCAGACATTCATTCAGAAATCCATCTGGACACCACAACACCAAGTCACTTAATCAAGTATCACTTATGGTATCACCTCATAAATATGCCCTGAGTACTGTGTCAAAGGTTTCAAGAGCAAGGGCTCATGAGGGCCTCAACATTGACCAATATGACCAATTTAGACCAAAATACATGTAGGATATTGTCATCTAAACATCAGATCAAGTCATACTACCAAGTTACAATGAAATTGCTTCATGAATACAACCAGTAGACTGTGGTAAATAAAGACTTTAGGATTGAAACCTGCACAGATGTCAGAGTGGACAGATCATGACCGAACAAGGATGTTCTCATCTGAACATCATATAAAAGAATGGATGTTCCATGTTTATGAAGGGATTATTAAATAAGACAAAAATTGTGACAACTGACAATTCATTGAGTTCTGTACCATATAGTTTATGCATTCAACAAGAATAATAAGAGGTGCAGACTGCAATAAGGGGATTTAGACTTGAACTTGTGCAGCTGTCATGGTTGACCGATCTCAACCAAAACAGGGCTATAGGATGAAATAACTAGACATCATACTGAGTCATCCTACCAAGTCACAATGAAATCCCTTCATAAATACAACCTGTAGACAGTTCTCAAGGAATCTAAGTCACTTGCCCAAACGGCAGTAATGGCTGACCGATCAAAACCAAAATAGGGAAGTCTCATCTAGACATCATGCCGAGTCATCCTACCAAGTTGCAATGAAATCACTTCATAAATATGAACTGCAGACTGTGCTAAACAAATCTAGGTCACGTGCCCATGTGGCCGTCAAGGTTGAAGGATCATGACCTAAATAGGACGTTCTCAACTAGACATTATACCGAGGCATCCTACCTATTAACAATGAAATCACTTCATAAATGCAACCTGCAGACTGTGCTAAAGGAACCCAGGTCATCACAGTTGACCGAACCCATCCAAAATAGGATGTTCTCATCTGGACATTATAGAGTCATTCTATCAAGTTACAATGAAATCCATTCATAAATACGATCTGTAGACTGTGCTAAAGGTTTTCGTGCTTCAAACCCGCGCAGTTGTCCAGGCTGACCTATCACCACCAAAATGGGCCATTCTCATATAGATATGACCTCCAAGATGCAAATGAAATTTACTGATGATCCAACAATAACTACGCGTGTAGCCTGTGCTAAAGAAAATGTGAACAGACTCACAGATTTCCGTTCATGTGATGGCAATAGCTTATTTAGACTTTGTCAAGTTAAGTTAAAAATGTGAAATACATTTGTGTTCAGTTATATTTATGCTCCTTTTTCAAAAAATATATATCGTCAACATTATATTTGAGTTATTTTCTGCAGAACAGAGCAAATAGGATAATTATAAAACAAATAGAGACTGGATTTTAATCAGGCTTTGTTGAAAACTGATGCAAATAAATACACATTAATCAAAAAGGTAAATGTATTGTTATTTTATTTACTGGTATTTAAGGTCACATATTTCTGCACAATGGCTAATCATGACTGCCTTGGAGTTACAATGAATATCCAGTTGATAGTGTTCTACTGTATTACTTACAACAGATACAATGAATATCCAGTTAATAGGGTTCTACTGTATTATTTATAGAAAATACAATGAATATCCAGTTAATGGGGTTCTACTGTTCTACTTATAACAAATACAATGAATATCCAGTTAATAAGGTTCTACTGTATTACTTACAACAGATACAATGACTATCCAGTTCGTAGGGTTCTACTGTATTACTTATAACAGATACAATGAATATCCAGTTAATAGGGTTCTGCTGTATTACTTACAGCAAATATAATGAATATCCAGTTAATGGAATTCTACTGTACTACTTATAACACATACAATGGATATCCAGTTAATAGGGTTCTATTGTATTACTTACTACAGATACAATGAAAATCCAGTCAATAGGGTTCTACTGTATTATTTACAGCAGATACAATGAACATCCAGTTAATAGGGTTCTACTGTGTACTCGTAAATGCAATGAATACTCAGTTAATAAGGTTCTACTGTATTACTTATAAACCAAATCCAATGAATATGCAGTTAATAGGGTTCTACTGAATTACAGCAGATACAATTAATATCCAGCTAATAGGGTTCTACTGTATTACTTATAACAAATACAATGAATACCCAGTTAATAGGATTCTACTGTACTATTTACAACAAATACAATGAATACCCAGTTAATAGCATCTACTGTATTACTTACAACAAATACAATGAATACCCAGTTAATGGGCTTCTACTGTATTACTTATAAAACAAATGCAATAAATATGCAGTTAATAGGGTTCTACTGTAGCACAACAGATACAATGAATATCCAGCTAATAGGGTTCTACTGTATTACTTATAACAAATACAATGAATATCCAGTTAATAGGATTCTGCTGTATTACAACAAACACAAGAATATCCAGTTAATAGGGTTCTACTGTATTATTTATAACAAAACCAATAAATAATTAAATAGCTTAATTGCTACTAATTTGTGTTGGTCTGTGTATCGTACAGTAATTTTCTCCCTTCATTTTACTGATGGCATAATGTGGCATAATGTTGCAGAGGGTGGAGTCCATTCCAACTGTTTGTTTGTTCGTTTATTAGGGGTTCAACCACAGTCTAAACAGACACGGTTATAGCATGTCAGGCAGTTTTACTCCAGGGAGAGGAATCCAGAGTATCCAGAGAGAACCACCAAGAAATGACAAATAACTGTCAGAGTCTCCAACTTACTAACCCAGCACAAGCAGGGCTAGCATTGGTTGAAGGCAAGTATACCGCTGACATGATTTCGTAGTGCTACATGCTCCTACTGGGCAATCGGGTAAGCACCATGCCCAATGACACACCACAGATGACATGGGTCAAGATCATACCTTAAGTGAATGTTGTAACTAAGGAAACACCGTGTCCCCTATTTTCAACCATAGGCCACATAATATCATTTCATCAGCAATGGAAAACATACACTAAGCATACCTATGATTGTAACTTAAATGGTAGTCAGCGTTAAACTTCTCAACCATGTGTGACTGAATGGTATTATTGACTACAGAACTGCCTACAGCTTGTGGATTAATCCATTCGAAACTGTGTGGAGTTTCAGTAATACAATGATTCCACTGCCCAAGAGAAATAAGGTTAACTTAGAACCTTTACCAAATATTACGGCCAAATAGTCAGCACATTCACAAAAAATGCTCTTAAATTATTTTTTCTTTCAAGTTGTTGCCACCAAAACATAGCCGATGACCTCTCATTGGAATGAGCTCTTTGAGCTCATTCTGATGAGTAGTCATAATCAATTAAGGGGGTTTACGAAGGCAAGGATTTTTCTACCAAGTGTTGTCACTTAAGATCCATTTGCAAAATAGTTAAGGCTTATCCTTAATTACGAGATGCTGCCCACTATGTTGTGACCAGTTCACTGTCAAATTAACATTCCTTTTTACACAAATTTACGCAAACCAATCAGGATGGGCGAAGCAAGTGTGCTTATAGACTATTATAATGTGCTCATCAGCAGACAAGCAGGCCTGTATTTATTTATTTATTAAGATTTAATGACACTTCAAAAGCCATGGTCATATCATGTTGGTGACAGTTTTACGGGTGGAGGAAGCTGGAGTACCCACAGAGAGCAAACTCCACAAGGAGAGAACCAACTCCACAACATTGTAACTCTGCACTGCAGCACAGGCTTGGTTAGATTGGTTAAAGACATGCACACCATTGACATGCAGTGCGTGTTGGTACACAGCATCATCATGCCCCCCATGTGGACAATCTGGGTTAAGTGCCTTGCCAAAGGACATAATGCAGGAGTCCGAATCGATCGTTCAGATGGTCACTCATCCAGGGACTAACCAGGCTCAATGTTGCTTAGCTTTGGTGATCTGATGAGAAACGGTTACCGCAACGTCACCACGACCCCAGCAGGCTTGTAAATAACAGACTTACATTGTAATCCATTAGCAGATTATGCTATGCAACATGGTGGTAAACTACAGGAAAAAACTTTGGCGATGCTTTTCGGACTTCACTGTTTTCACTATGCCAACCATGCTATTTATATCTTAACCGAATTTCTGTCAAAATAATAGCACCAACTAATATGAGATCTCAACTAAGCAAGAACGTACATTAGGCATTGCTATTTATTCTGACAAAAATTATGTTAAGATGGATGCAATGCACAACCTCACTGAAAGTAATGTGCAATTCATGGATGCAAGGTTCAACCTTTCAGGTGAGTTAGTCAAAATAAATGGTCAACTCAGATGACAAAAACATACAGGATTAGGCATTCAATTTTATCTTGTATTATTTTGTCATAAAGTGTAGTTTGTTCGTGTATTTCACAATTGAAGTAACCCCACATATCTTAACCAAACATTCATGGATAACCTCCAGACCTGTACATGATTATTACAGTAGCTGAATTAAGGGTATCACAGTTACTTCAATCCCATCCAACATCAGTTCCCTCAACACAGTACAGGAGTAAGTAGCACTGAACTTTGTGGGAGTAGCGAATGATCAATAATTTATGAGGTACTGAACTTAGGCCTAAAAAAGAGATGAAATCTGTTTCTCATGCCCTTCTGCATTGTCATTTTGGCTGTTGGATGGCTTCTCTTTATTACCACTTTTGCTTATGGGAAAAAATAAAAAATTAATTGGTTTATATCAAATAAATTTCCAAGTTAATAAAATGGATAGAATACACCACTACATATGTACACCACTGCCCAGATTAGACCTAAAAAGTTAAAAACTGTTTCTCAGGCCCTCCCACTGGTCCTTTTGGCTGCCACATGCTCACTTTTTATAACCAATGCAGACTTCAAACAAGAGGCCCCAAGTTGTTAAAAGTAGTATTTTGGATCACATCACATTCAGCTAATCATGGCTTATCAAGACTTAACTGGTAGAGTGCTGAATTATTTTTGGTCATCGAAATTTGTTCACATATCTTTGCCTTGTTAAAATTTATGGGTGAGTGCCAAAAGGCACTCACCCATAAATTCTAACAGGGCAAATCCTAACAGACTAAATAATTTCACTTCAAGGGCGATATGTAGAACATCTACTGAATATATGGGCTTCCAGCACTCGACCAGTTAAGAGGAATGCAGTCATGAAATTATTATAGGGGTCCTTTTTTTAACATAAATTCACTCTAATTCCTTCAAAACGCAATTTCTTTAAAAATCTTCTTCGGATCCACCAGTCAGAATCCTTTAACATTTGGTATACATCATCTCTGGGGCGTCTAGATTCAAGTTTGTTCAAATCATTTCCCAAGTTGAAAATTTTGGGTCTGGTTTGGACTTAGAAATTTTGGACCAAAATTCGTTAAAAAAAAAAATTTGGTGATTGATTTTTTAGGCAATTTGTTCAATTTGAGATGAAAAAAAAATTTTTTAGCCTGAAAATATTGGGTCTGGTTACAATGAAAATTTTGAACCAAAATTTGGGAAATTTTTTTCTCCGTTTTTCATAATTATGCGTTTTGTTCAATTTTGAGACAAAAAAAACCCAACCTGAGATGTATAACAAATATGAAAAGATTCTGACTGGTGGATCTGAAGAAGATTTTTTTGAATTTTTTAAAAAATTTATGGGTGCTATCAGAGTTATGCCCCCTGTGGGCGAAGCAGCTTTACTTGAACAAACTAGCATTGACATCTGATAGGGAACATGCACATCAGATTTGGTTCAATTTGGTCAAGTAGTTTGTGAGAAAAAGTCGATAACGTAAAGTTAACAGCGTCCAGCGGACGACAGACAGAAAGTGATTAGTAAAGCTCATCTTGAGCTTCGCTCAGGTGAGCTAAAAATAAATATTAAATGGTTTACGTCTGATATTTTACCCAAGTTATAAAACTGATAAATTTGACCCTTGAGTGCAAGAAGGCTTTGCAATGCTTTAGCATTGCAAAGCCTTCTTGCACTCAAGGGATGAAATACACCACCACTCATGCTATTCTGTAGATTTTATTTATTTATTTACTGGTGTTTAAGGTCACATATTTCTGCACAATCGCTATTTATTTATTTATTGGTGTTTAAAGTCACATATTTCTGCACAATCACTGATCATGACCACGACAGTTTTACGAGTGGAGGAAGCCGGAGTACCCGGTGAGAACCACCGAGCAATCATGAACAAGTGTCAGCTCCCCAACATACTAATTCCACACGATCAGGGTTAGCGTGGTTGAAAACAAGTGCTCCATTGATGTGCAGTATGCCTTAGTACAGAATGCCACCGTGCCTCCACGTGGGCAATGGGGGTGAAGTGTCTTGCCCAAGGAACCAATGCAGATGCTAGAGGTTGGATTCAAACTGAGGACCTTATTCTGTAGATTATGAGGATTAAAACATAAAACAAAGAATATGATCATTTGATGTCAAAGAAATAATTATCAAAATATAATAAAAAATTACCCGCCCACATGCAACATTACAAAAAATGGACTGAGAAACAGAAGCTCTACTTTGTGGGTCCTTATACTTCTTCACACTATTGCCAGAATATCAAAATTTCAAGAAGCAAATTCTTGTATAACACAACTAGAAATTCAACCAATTTGGTCTCGTTTAACAGAGGTCATTGCATTGCATTATAGGAAAGAAATGATTGCTTGAAATTTGAATACTTTGACATCAGTGTAGCTGAAACATAAAAAAAAACATGCGTGTGACTCTCCGAAGGTTAGGAAATTAAACTTTACGAGAATGAAAATTAACCAGAGGCTCAAGTGAGCCTGAAACGCTCACCTGGCTCAAATTGTCAAAAGAGATGAGTGTATCAGTAAGTGAACAGAAGCAAGGGCAATTTTTTGATTTGCTATGACGCAACCAAAGGCAACTTTTTTGGCCATTCATTTCTGTTGGTCATAGGAAAGGTTCCTAGCAAGCTCTGTTCAGTGAAGTATTAAAAAACAATAAACGAACAAAATTTTTGTTCCCCCCCGCCAAAAAAAAAACCCAAGAAAAAACAAGCGACTAGATTTGAACAAACTTGAATTTGACACCACTAGAGATGTTACATATCAAATATGAAAGGATTCTCACTGGTGGACCTGAAGAAAAAATTTTCTCATATTTGACAAAGTTACACTTTGGGTTTCAATAAAAAGCCCAAATATTAACCCAGGGACCTGATTTGAACAACCTTCAATCTAACCCTCCCAGAGGTGTTGTACACCAAATATCAAAAGAATCTGCCCGCTGGATCTGGAGAAGAAGATTTTTAAAGAATATTCCTCATATTGAACAAAGTTACAATTTGGGCTCCCATAGGGAGTCCAAATATGAACCCAGGGACTTGGCTTGAACAAACCTGAATCTCCCTTCCCTGAGGATGCTGTATACCAAATATCAAAAGATTCTGACTGTTGGATCTGGAGAAGAAGATTTTTAAAGAATATCCCTCATATTGCACTAATTTGAACATTTAGGTTCCTGTAGAGTACCCAAATATGGACCCAGGGGTTAAATTTCAACAACCATGTGAATCAATCTTCCATAGATGTCAAATGTGAAATATGATAGCTTTTGGAGCTGTGGTTGGGGAGAAAAAGATTATTTTATATTTTTCCCATTACCTTCAGTGTTAAATAATGCTGACTCAGTTCCAAAACTGTACCTTGGGACAAAACCGATAGCGATTTTTTTCTCACCATTCCTTTCTATTGGTCCTAAGGATGCTTCACACCAAATAAAAAGTTTCAGTACCGTGCAGTTTTGGAGATATTGGGCGTTTGAATTTTTTTCTATTTTTAGCTCCTGGGGTTCCCACAGCATGAATCAAGTACTTAGGACCCAATAATACCTCATAGCAAATTTGGTTCAAATCAGCCTCTCCATTCGGAAAATAGAAATTTTGGGTGGGGCACAAAATAGGGATCCTCCCGTAGCCAGCCCAAATATTGCCCGAGAAATTTTCTTTGAACAAATTTGAATCTTGAGTACCAAAGGAGCTTTCATACCAAATATCACATCATTCTGACTGGTGGTTCATAAGAAGAAGATTTCAGGAGAAACTGATGCTTTTGGGGCATCACTCAAACCCCAGCGGGGGCACCTAGTTCATTTTAACAAACTGGAAAGAGGATACCTCCAATATAATGTATGTCAAATTTGTTTGGGTGTGGGCTAGTGGTTTTGAAGGAGAAGACCGAGTTGCGAAAGTTAACGGACGACAGACGGACGATGGACGCCAAGTGATGGTAAAAGCTCACACTGACTTTCAGTCAGGTGAGCTAAAAATGACGACACATGCATTTTTAAACAAGAGGCCCCAAGGGGCCTGAGGGTGCTCACCTGACATGGTAGCCTAAATATCAACCCAGAGAACTGATTTCAACAAGTTGCATCTGCTGCTCCTAAGAAAAGCTTCTACCAAATATCCAAAGATTCTGACCAGTGGATCTAAAAAAAAAAGAAGATTTTTAAAGAATATTCCTCGGGCTCCCACAGGGAGCCCATATATAAACCAAGGGACTTGGCTTTAACAATCTTGAATCTCACCCTGCTAAAGATGCTGCATACCAAATATCAAAACATTCCGACTGCTGGATCTGAAGAAGAAGATTTTTAAAGAAAATTCCTCATTTTGAACTAAGTTAGAATTCAAGCTCCCACCCCACAGTGAGTCCAAATATGGACCTAGGGACAAGATTTGAACAAACTTGAATCTCACCCCCTAAGGATGCTGCATATCAAATATAAAAACATTCCAACTGCTGGATATGAAGAAGATTTTTAAAGAAAATTCCCCCCCCCCCCCCCCCCCAAGCATGGTGCAAACCCAATATCAAAAGATTCTGCATGCTGGATCTTGAGAAGAAGATTTTCAAAAAAATTTGCCTGAAATGCACTAAGTTCGAATTTGAGCTTCTATAGTGAGCCCAAATATAAATCCAGGGGGCTGATTTGAACAAATTTAAATCAGATCCACCCCTCAATGTTGCATACCAAATATCAAAAGATTCTGCCTGCTGGATCTGGAGAAGAAGATTTTTTAAGAAATTTGCCTGAAATGCACTAAGTTCGAATTCGAGCTTCTATACTGAGCCCAAATATAAACCCAGGGGGCCGATTTGAACAACCTTAAATCAGCGCCACCCCACAATGTTGCATGCCAAATATCAAAAGATTCTGCCTGCTGGATCTGGAGAAGAAGATTTTTTAAGAAATTTGCCTGAAATGCACTAAGTTCGAATTCGGGCTTCTATAGTGAGCCCAAATATAAATCCAGGGGGCCGATTTGAACAAACCTGAATCAGATCCACCCCACACTGTTGCATACCAAATATCAAAAGATTCTGCCTGCTGGATCTGGAGAAGAAGATTTTTTAAGAAATTTGCCTGAAATGAACTAAGTTCGAATTCGAGCTTCTATACTGAGCCCAAATATAAACCCAGGGGGCCGATTTGAACAAACTTGAATCAGATCCAACCCACAATGTTGCATACCAAATATCAAAAGATTCTGCCTGCTGGATCTGGAGAAGAAGATTTTTTAAGAAATTTGTCTGAAATGCACTAAGTTCGAATTCGGGCTTCTATAGTGAGCCCAAATATGAATCCAGGGGGCCGATTTGAACAAACTTGAATCAGATCCACCCCCACAATGTTGCATACCAAATATCAAAAGATTCTGCATGCTGGATCTGGAGAAGAAGATTTTTTTAAGAAATTTGCCTGAAATGCACTAAGTTCAAATTCGAGCTTTTATACTGAGCCAAAATATAAACCCAGGGAGCCGATTTGAACAAACTTGAATCAGATCCACCCCACAATGTTGCATGCCAAATATCAAAAGATTCTGCCTGCTGGATCTGGAGAAGAAGATTTTTTTAAGAAATTTGCCTGAAATGCATTAAGTTTGAATTCGGGCTTCTATACTGAGCCCAAATATAAACCCAGGGGGCCGATTTGAACAAACTTGAATCAGATCCACCCCACAATGTTGCATACCAAATATCAAAAGAATCTGCCTGCTGGATCTGGAGAAGAAGATTTTTGAAGAAATTTGCCTGAAATGCACTAAGTTCGAATTCGAGCTTCTATACTGAGCCCAAATATAAACCCAGGGGGCCGATTTGAACAAACTTGAATCAGATCCACCCCACAATGTTGCATGCCAAATATCAAAAGATTCTGCCTGCTGGATCTGGAGAAGAAGATTTTTTAAGAAATTTGCCTGAAATGCACAAAGTTCGAATTCGGGCTTCTATAGTGAGCCCAAATATGAATCCAGGGAGCCGATTTGAACAAACTTGAATCAGATCCACCCCACAATGTTGCATACCAAATATCAAAAGATTCTGCCTGCTGAATCTGGAGAAGATTTTTTAAGAAATTTGCCTGAAATGCACTATGTTCGAAATCGGGCTCCTATACTGAGCCCAAATATGAACCCAGGGGGCCAATTTGAACAAACTTGAATCAGATCCACCTTACAATGTTGCATACCAAATATCAAAAGATTCTGCCTGCTGGATCTGGAGAAGAAGATTTTTTAAGAAATTTGCCTGAAATGCACTAAGTTCGAATTCGAGCTTCTATACTGAGCCCAAATATAAACCCAGGGGGCCGATTTGAACAACCTTGAATCAGATCCACGCCACAATGTTGCATGCAAAATATCAAAAGATTCTGCCTGCTGGATCTGGAGAAGATTTTTTAATCTTTTTCCCATTACCTACAGTGTTAAAAAGTGCTGACTCAGCACTTTTTCAAAGTCCTGAAAAAAGTACCTTGTGATCAAACCAATAGGGATTTTTTTTAACCATTCTATTCTACTGGATAAAAGTAAGCTTTATACAAAATAAGAATTCTCTGTGCCATGTAGTTTTGGAGATATGGCAGTTTTAAGGTTTTTCCTATTTTTAGCTCCCGGGGTTTCCACGGGGCAATGAGAAAATTTTTTTTGCATCAATCAACTACTTATGACCCATTATCATCTCATATCAAATTTGGTTCAAATCGACCTGACGGTTCTAAAAATAGAAATTTTAGGCGTGGCCAAAATTTTTGCCCCTCCCACAACGAAGGCAAATAATGCCCAACAAACTTCTCTTCAACAAACTTGATTCTAAACCTCAAAAGGACTCTGTATACCACATATCAAGTCTCTGCTACTGGTGGTTCATTAGAAGAAGATTTTCAAAAAATTTGGCCATTTTTTCCCCACACCTCTGCTCAATATGAGCCGAAACCTATTTTGGATAAAAATCAAAATGCCCCTATATAACCACTACTTACATGAAATTTAATTAAAATCTGGCCAGTGGTTTAGGAGAAAGAGGCTCAAACACCACCTTCACGCAGGACGACGGACGACAGACGACGGATGACAGACGACAGACGACGGATGACGGACGAAGAGTGATAAGAAAAGCTCACCCTGACTTTCAGTCAGGTGAGCTAAAAAAAATGGCCTGGGAAACAGAAGATCTACTTTGGGTGATCTTATTATAAAGAAAATATTACCAGAAGAATCAGTTGACATCCTTCTTTTTAGGGGAGAACTGAGGTGGTTCTGAATTAGTGTTGAATACTCCCTTGCACCACTTTTGAATGAAGATGGTTTATCCTGTGTAGGTGGTGAAGATAGTGGAATGTTACTTTTCCTGGCTATTTCCCATCCAAGCTCACAACCCTGCTTGACCACAGGTGCAGCTAATTTACCCATAGGAGAACTACTTTGACCTGAATTAGAAAAGAGATTATATTTAAAAAAAGAAACATCTTAAAACCTTCTTTTCAGAGATGATTTGATTTGTTGCTGAAACGAAAATAAATTGCAAGTGTGTTTCCATAAGAACTGCATTCAAATTTGAGGAGGCATTTTTTTTTCTTCTCATTCTCTCATTATTTTCATTTTATTTATCAGATATGATTTTTTCTCCCAGAATTGCCCATAATCAAGCTCAGCAGATATGACTTCAAACTTGGCTATTCTGAGACATATCTCGGCTGATATGGGCCAAGCTATAGTTTAGGGACATGCAAATGGTTTGAGATTTGAATCGACTCAAAACCACAGTGATGATTTGATTCGAACCCAAGCCCACTTCCATTCAAAAGACTGTAAGTCTGTCATATTTGATGTGAATAACATTAACTCTTAAGCCGCTGAGTGTTTCCAAAATATTTTTCATCAAATGTAGTCATGGCTGCTGTGAAGCAGCCATGACTAGATTTGATGAAAAATAAAACAAAATTTAACTCAAGAAATCATTTGTGAAAAAATCCATGCCATTTACAGAGGGATAATTTGATTATATGTGCCCAAATTATACTTATATCAGTGACAAGAGAATCCTGTCCCGGGCAGGAATATCTGTCCGCAGCATGCAAAAAGTTATCACATCTGAAATACACGCCGCTTTCATGATAGAAAATAACGTTCACGTAATTGCTATTTCTGTCCTGCACAGATCCTCAAGGCTCAAACGGAGAACTTTCTGTCACCAAAAGCAACAGATTACATTGTATTTTCATCATTTTCAGCATGATTCCAACAGTATCCAGCTTGTCTAATGTATACTGCCACGTGTATGCTGGAGTATGTCTACCTGTCACACTATACTGACTGACATCACGATTCAATTCGATTCAAAGCCAAAGCAGAGATCCGATTTGAGACTCGACTTGAGCAGAAATCGGAAGTTCACAGGGCCCTACTACAGTTGTCTCCCCGAGGCATTACCAGGTGCAAACAATTTGTTTACATCGAAATTGTTTGCCATTATTTGTCAAACACAATCAGGAGAATTGATGTTCCCAGGCATAATGGAGTATCTTGAAGCTGAGTTTTGTATGGTGATAAATATAGAATATACCCATAGCACGAGTGGTGAAGTGGTGTTAACTGCGAGCCTTTGGTGCACGGTAAACACCACTTCACCATGAGTGGTACACATTTGGTACACCAAGCTACTTTGGGTATATTTTATTTATAACATGATCGTCAGATTATTAAGAATCGCTATTATTTTTTCTCGATTTTACTGAGCAGCAGCCGTACATATGTGTGAATTTGTTTTAATTTACATGAGCATTGGTGGGTGGTACTTCTGCTGTCAATTTTATCACCAAAACAAAATAGAAAAAGAAACAGGGCCTTTTTCAATTTAATAACATACTGTTTCGAGTTATGGATGCTTTATTAACAAGAGACAATGCATGTTTGTTAATGTTTTGGTGTTTTATGGGGTGAACTCATTTAAAACCATAATAAATAACTGCCACTTTCATTTCACTCTTCGCGAGGCAGAGTGCGATAAATTTAGACAAGTTCGCATTAAGGTTGAAGTCACCAAAGGTCAACTTGGATGTAGTTCCACTGTAGGTGTAAATTTTAACTACTGAAATCCCATTGTTGACGTGTTCACCATGGTTGGTGTGTCAATCTAAAATTTATGTCCCAGGCTTTTCATATATAGTAGAATAGGTAATCATGGTATAAATTGGTGTTGGCAATACGCAAAGATTAAGTGAATGAAGAGAAGGAAGAGAGTTGTATAGAAAATTCAACACAAACTAAGATTCAGAAGATTCATCAAAGTGTGAGAAGAGATAGTTCGGCTATACGAACATAGTGCTTTCCCCAGTGGATGTTATCTTGTTTTATGTTGCATGCTTGGCTTAGTTTATGTTCTCTATCTTTTCAGTTGTACTTGGTGGGTTTGAATAAACTTACAAAAAGATTTTACAGGCTTTTTTAGTACTTGAGGATTCAGTACTTACATTGAGAATTTATACGAATATTGGTAGCAGAGCCAAACCTCGATGGCAGAGAATTACAAAAGGCCCCAGGGGGCCTAAGGGCGCTCACCTGACATGGTAGCCTAAATATCAATCCAGAGAATTGATTTCAACAAGTTGCATCTGCTCCTCCTAAGAAAAGCTTACACCAAATATCCAGTGGATCAAAAAAAGAAGATTTTTAAAGAATATTCCTCATATTGAACAAAGTTATAATTCAGGCTCCCACAGGGAGCCCATATATAAACCCAGGGACTTGGCTTTAACAAACTTGAATCTCACCCCCCTAAGGATGCTGCACACCAAATATCAAAACAATTTAATTTAATTGGATCTGAAGAAGAAGATTTTTAAAGAAAATTCCTCATTTTGAACTAAGTTACAATTAGAGCTCCCACAGTGAGCCCAAATATGGACCTAGGGGCATGGCTTGAACAAACTTGAATTTTACCCCCCTAAGGATGCTGCATGCCAAATATCAAAAGCATTCATCTGCTGGATCTGAAGAAGAAGATTTTTAAAGAAAATTCCTCATTTTGAACTAAGTTATCATTCAGGCTCCCACAGTGAGCCAAAATATGACCCAGTCCGGGGACTTGGCTTGAACAGACTTGAATCTCACCTAACCTAAGGATGCTGCATGCCAAATATCAAAACATTCCGACTGCTGAATCTGAAGAAGAAGATTTTTAAAGACAAGAGGCCACAAGGAGCCTTACTCGCTCACTGGCCAAAGTGGTTCAAAGAAGTATTTGGGGTCACATTCAGTTAGACATGGTTCCTCAATCTCACCCCCTAGGGATGCTGCATGCCACAGGGAGCCCAAATATGGACCCAGGGACTTGGCTTTAACAAACTTGAATCTCACCCCCTAAGGATGCTACACAGCACATATCAAAACATTCTGACTGCTGGATCTGAAGAAGATTTTTTAAGAAAATTCCTCATTTCGAACTAAGTTACAATTCAAGCTCCCACAGTGAGCCCAAATATGGCCCTAGGGACATGGCTTGAACAAACTTGAATCTCACCCTCGTAAGGATGCTGCATACCAAATATCAAAAGCATTCTGAGTGCTGGATCTGAAGAAGAAGATTTTTAAAGAAAATTCCTCATTTTGAACTAAGTTATAATTCGGGCTACCACAGTGAGCCCAAATATGAACCCAGGGACTTAGTTTGAACAAACTTGAATCTCACCCCCTGCCCTAAGCATGCTGCATACCCAATATCAAAAGATTCTGTCTGCTGGATCTTGAGAAAAAGATTTTTAAAGAAATTTGCCTGAAATGCAGTAAGTTCAAATTTGGGCTCCTATACTGAGCCCAAATATGAACTTAGGGGGCCGATTTGAACAAACTTGAATCAGATCCACCCCACAATGTTGCATACCAAATATCAAAAGATTCTGCCTGCTGGATCTGGAGAAGATTTTTTAAGAAATTTGCCTGAAATGCATTAAGTTCGAATTCGAGCTTCTATAGTGAGCCCAAATATGAATCCAGGGGGCCGATTGGAACAAAGTTGAATCAGATCCACCCCACAATGTTGCATACCAAATATCAAAAGATTCTGCCTGCTGGATCTGGAGAACAGGATTTTTAAAGAAATTTGCCTGAAATGCACTAAGTTCGAATTCGGGCTTCTATAGTGAGCCCAAATATGAATCCAGGGAGCCAATTTGAACAAACTTGAATCAGGTCCACCCCATAATGCTGTATACCAAATATCAAATGATTCTGCCCACTTGTGCAGAAGAAGAAGATTTTTTTAGTAATTTCTCTAATATATAAAGGGTGCTATCAGAGTTATGCCCCCTATGGAGCCCCAAGTGGGCATGTCCATTTCATTTGAACAAACTTGAATTGACATATGGTAATGAACATCCATACCAAGTTTCGAGCCCAAATATGGACCCAGGGACTTGGCTTTAACAAACTTGAATCTCACCCCCCTAAGGATGCTACACACCACATATCAAAACATTCCGACTGCTGGATCTGAAGAAGATTTTTAAAGAAAATTCCTAATTTTGAACTAAGATATAATTCGGGCTACCACAGTGAGCCCAAATATGAACCCAGGGACTTGGCTTGAACAAACTTGAATCTCACCCCCTGCCCTAAGGATGCTGCATACCAAATATCAAAAGCATTCTGAGTGCTGGATCTGAAGAAGAAGATTTTTAAAGAAAATTCCTCATTTTGAACTAAGTTATAATTCGGGCTACCACAGTGAGCCCAAATATGAACCCAGGGACTTAGTTTGAACAAACTTGAATCTCACCCCCTGCCCTAAGCATGCTGCATACCCAATATCAAAAGATTCTGCCTGCTGGATCTTGAGAAGAATATTTTAAAGAAATTTGCCTGAAATGCACTAAGTTCAAATTTGGGCTCCTATACTGAGTCCAAATATGAACCCAGAGGGCCAATTTGAACAAACTTGAATCAGATCCACCCCACAATGTTGCATACCAAATATCAAAAGATTCTGCCTGCTGGATCTGGAGAAGAAGATTTTTTAAGAAATTTGCCTGAAATGCACTAAATTCGAATTCGGGCTTCTATAGTGAGCCCAAAAATGAATCCAGGTGGCCGATTTGAACAAATTTGAATCAGATCCACCCCACAATGTTGCAAACCAAATATCAAAAGATTCTGCCTGCTGGATCTGGAGAAGAGGATTTTTTAAGAAATTTGCCTGAAGTGCACTAAGTTCGAATTCGAGCTTCTATAGTGAGCCCAAATATGAATCCAGGGGGCCGATTTGAACAAAGTTGAATCGAACAAAGTTGAATCAGATCCACCCCACAATGTTGCATACCAAATATCAAAAGAATTCTGCCTGCTGGATCTGGAGAAGAAGATTTTTTAAGAAATTTGCCTGAAATGCACTAAGTTCAAATTCGGGCTTCTATAGTGAACCCAAATATGAATCCAGGGGGCCGATTTGAACAAACTTGAATCAGATCCACCACATAATGTGTTATACCAAATATCAAATAATTCTGCCCACTTGTGCGGGAGAAGAAGATTTTTTAGTAATTTCTCTGATATACATAGGGTGCTATCGGAGTTATGCCCCCTATGGAGCCCCAAGTGGGCATGTCCATTTCATTTGAACAAACGTGAATTGACATATGGTAATGAATGTCCATACCAAGTTTCCAGCAAATCGACCTGGCAGTTTCAGAGGAGAAGTCGTTTGAAAAATGTTCACGACGACAGACGGCAAGTGATAAGTTTAGCTCCCTTTCGGTGAGCTGAAAACCCACTATGATAGGATGATGGTAAGAGTTGCCAGCAATGGAAAAATGAAGTTGATATGTGGAAGTTGGTAACCACTCTTGATAAGGACAAACAAGATCTAGCCCTTGCGCTTACTCTGCATGGAAAGCAAAGAGAAATTGCTTCGGAGCTGAATGCAGCCACTTTACATACTGATGATGATGGAGTTGAGGTTTTGATCAGAGAATTGGATAAATTGTTTGAAAAAGACAAAATTGATCAGGCATATGCTGCCTATACAGCCTTTGATCAGTTTCTGAGACCTTCTAGTTTGAATATCTCAGACTATATCATTGAGTTTGAACAGATATACAACAGAGCAAAGAAGTTTGACATGCCCTTACCTGATGCTATTTTGGCTTAAGCCTTTGGATTTATTTATTTATTTATTTATTTATTTATTTATTTATTTATTTATTTATTTATTTATTTATATGTGTTTAAGGTCACATACTTATGCACAATGGCTAATCGTGACTGTGACAGTTTTACGGATGGAGGAAGCCAGAGCACCCAGAGAGAACCACAAAGCATCGGTGAGCAGCTATAAGCTCCTCAACATTCTAACTCTGTTCAAGTTTCGCTCAAGCAGGGTTACAGCGGTTGAAGACATGAGCATCATCGGCAGCGGTTGAAGACATGTGCATCTTTCGACGTGCAGAACGCCTTAGTGCACAGCATCATCGTGACCCCATGCAGGCAAACGGGATAAAGTGCCTTGCCCAAGGACACAACGCAGGTCATTCTGGATGGGGATCAAACTCTATCACGGGTATCTACAG
Organism: Pictodentalium vernedei; assembly: GCA_031216915.1. NCBI lineage: Eukaryota > Metazoa > Mollusca > Scaphopoda > Dentaliida > Dentaliidae > Pictodentalium > Pictodentalium vernedei. The sequence goes on from CM062294.1 coordinate 178,023,922, forward strand.
GGGCCGTTTATGGGACCGTTTCCCAATGACATATAAGCATATTTTTTCACAATTCTTAACCCCAGATTTCCCAATCTCAGTTCTCACTCAAACAAAAATTTAATGCACAACTGATGCCCTGAACTGGGTGGTCAAAAGGCCTCAGAAAACCATTGGTTTTCTGAGGCCTTATGACCACCCAGTTCAGGACACCAATTGTATATTTAATTGCTTGCCGAACGAAGTGTCTTAATTCAAAGCAAATGACGGTTCTACCACTGAGCCACTTAAACCTTTGGATAATGCTGGTCTCAGTCGGGATCTGGATGTTTCTTACTTTGGACGTTTTAGTACTCTGGATGTTTTCATACCCACCTGGACATTTTGTACCCAAATCCTTGGTTGTTTCCTACCCAAATTTGTGGACGTTTCGTACCTAAGATTGGACGTTTCATACCCTATGAATTTTCAGTTTTGTACCTAATTTTTGTAAGTTCAGTAACCACGTTTAGACATTTCATACCCATTATTTTAGGATACTAAATGTCCAAAGATGGTTACTAACCTACAAAAAATTGGGCACAGAACCCAAGAAGATTTGGGGAAGGGGGTTGGGTACAACTGGAATTTCCGTTCTGTACTAAATTTTTGTATGTTCAATAACCATGTTTAGACATTTCATACTCACGATTTTGGGGTGCAGAATGTTCAAACAGGGTCACTGAACTTACAAAAAATTGGGTACAGAACTGAAAATTCTGTTACAAACCCAGCTGAAAAGTGGGAGAAAATACAATGAGCATGAAGATGGATTTAATAAAAAAAACAGTTTAAAGCACATCTTTTTTTATTTTCTAGTGTTTTATAGCATCAAAATATAAATACAATCAACATGGACAGGCCTCTATACAATATTTATAATAGAGAATATAATTTACTTAATTTTCTCAATTTTGGCAAATTCATCCTTGATCAGTAATTTTGGCAAGTTTATTAATAAATGGAATGTGATTACATTTCATGATTAATAAATAATCAATCAGATGGATCACACTGGTTTAGTAAAAGAAAGGAATGTGTTGTTACAACATATATTCCAGCATCTGGGTAGAAACAAGTGATCATGTTGTTTTTATCACAGTAGATTCAAATATCTGTGTTGTAAAACTGGCGAACTACTAACAATCTGGGAATAATAAATGAATGAACAAACAAACAAAAATGTGTTGCAAAAATGTTCTTTAAAGTGAACAAATCTCAACATATATTTGAGTACAAAACATCCACATCATCCACTGAAATGTGCATGTATATTTTAAGCGAAAACAAGAGGCTCCAAGGGGCCTTAATCGCTCAACTGTTAAAGTGGTTCAAAGAAGAAGATCACATTCAGTTAGTCATTGTTCATCAATACCACAGAGGAATTAAGTCTTTAAATTATTCATAACTCTAGTATCCATGTCAGATGATTATTATCATAGGTCTTCCTTACTGCTTCCAATTCTATCAGCTGTAAACCAGCACTTCCAAATGTATAAGGGTTAATATGTCACTGCAGTTTGAATGCAAATTTTATAAGATTCTGATTGGTGGTTCTCTAGAAAACAGTTTTTTGAAGAAAATCCTTCAAATTGCACTAAGTTAAAAATTCAGGCTCCCATTGGGAGCCCAAATATTAACCCAGGGACTCAATTTGAACACACTTGAATCTGACCCCCTCTAGAGATGTTGTATACCAAATATGAAAGAATTCTAACTGGTGGATCTGAAGAAGAAGATTTTGAACAAACTTGAATCATGAGATGTTGTATACCAAATATCAAAAGAATCAGACTGTTGGATCTGAAGAGGATTATTAAGCTTATCTTTCCTATTGCTCCAAGTTAATTATTCACGCTTCTGTATTGAATCCAAATATTAACCAAGGGGTTTAATTTGAACACACTTGTAACTGCCCCTCCCCCCTCTTATGGATGCTGGATACCAATTATCAAAAGATTCTGATCAGGGGTTCTAAAGAAAAAATCTTTTTCATTTTTTGCAAATATGCAGACTCAGCATTTTTTCAATGACCCCCCCCCCCCCCCCCCCACCCCCATGCAGAACAGCCTGACACAACCGATGGCAATTTTTTTTACGATTCCATTCCACTGGTCCTAAGGATGCTTCATACCAAATAACAGTTCTCTGTTCCATGTGGTTTGGGAAATATGGGAGCTTTAATTTTTTTCTACCTGGGGTTCGCATGGGGCTGTAAAAAAAAATTGGGGGCAGCATCAATTACTTAGGACCCACTTATACTACATGCCAAATTTGGTTCAAAGCAGCCCACTGGTTCTTGAAATACAGATTTTGGGCAGAGCACAAAATGGATATCCTTCCACAGAGAGCCCAAATATTAATCTAACAACTTCCCTTGAACAAACTTTAATCTTCAACACCAAGGGATACTCCATACCAAATATCAAGGCATTCTCTCTGATGGTTCATGAGAAGATGTTTAAAGATTTTTAGGCTTTTTGGGAATTAACCGGAACCTGAAAATGGCAGCGGCTTCATTTGAACAAAATAGAATGGGTATGTGGTTGTGAAGAAGAAGACAAGTTTCCAAAAATTAACGGATGACAGACCACAGATGACAGACAACAGATGCCAAGTGATGGCAATAGTTCACACTGACTTGCAGTCAGGTGAGTAAAAAAGTCAAGTTCTGCCAATTGTTCATTCCCATGTTGCTCATTTTACAGGACTTCCATCCCAGGTATTGGCTGCAGAGACCTTCTTTACCAGTAAAACAGAGCTTGTTAACCACAGTGAACAAGCTCTGCTTCACTTTGCAGGGTTCCAATGTGAAAAAGGTATGCTAAATGGTTTGGTCTTTTGAAGTTATATGCAATTAACAATGTTATCCATTACAAAATCTTCAGTTATTTGGGATCCACTGCATAATCAAAGTTAAAATGTATGGCTGAAGTTTCAAATCTGAGTGCAGTTGAATTAACTCTGTTCATGCTGCTGGCAGATATTTCCACCCAGCACAGAGTTTCTCTGGTCACCGAAATAATTATAATTCGGGCACATTTAATCATATTTTTGCTCTGTAAACTGAATGGATTTTTTCACCAATGATTTCTTGTGTTACATTTAGATTAATTTTTCATCAAATCTAGTCATGGCTGCTTCATGGTAGCCATGACTAGATTTAATGAACAAGAGCTACGCCTGCCAGTGAATCATACGTCTGTTAGGCTTTTTCAAATTGTACATAATCATTGTTTTCATCCAACAAACAGCCTGCATTGCCAAGCACTAAATCCTTCAAAATGCATTTTGGAGTAAAGAGATAAAAATTGCAGGGATGGTGGGGGGGGAGGGGTATTATAGGACACAATTTTCTTTTTTGCATGTGATCAGTCCAAATCCTTAAAAATGCATTTTGGGGTCATTTACCTCAATGACACCGGGGTGAGGGAGTTGACTTATAGGAGTAAAATTTTTTTCTGCACGGATAGCTCCAAATCCATCAAAATGCATGTTAGAAAAAGTTGCCTATATGACAGCGGAGGTGGCAGTTTAGTTATAGTAGTCAATTTTTTTCTGCATATAATCACTACAAATACTTCAAAATGTATTTGGGGACAACGAAAAACAAAAGGCCCCATGTGGGCTTGAACAGAACCTGATATAAACAGAGTCCAACAATGAATCTACATTTAGCAATCAATCTCCATAGGATATTATAGGAAACACTGTCAATCCTTGAGTACCTGAGGAGTGACTATAATAGTCCAGGCATCATGCCTTTTCTTCAGTTGATCATAATGTAAAAAGTGGAGCTCCCATATGGAGCCCCTTGATACAACCAATGTGGATTAATCTTAGTTACACACGTTTAGAGGGTACATAACAAAAAATTTCTCATTCTTCAGCTACATGGCCAATTTCATCTTCCATAGGGAGCCCAAATATTAACCCAGGCACTCGATTTGAACAAACTTGAATCTCACCCAATTAGAGATGTTGTATACCAAATATGAAAGCATTTTGATAGGTGGATCTGAAGAAGATTTTTAAAGAAATTTCCTCATATTGAACTAAGTTAAAATTTGGGCTACCATAGGGAGCCCAAATGTTAACCCAGGGACCTGATTTGAACAAGCTTGAATTTGACACCCCTGGAGATTTTGTAAACTAAATATGAAAGGATTCTGCCCAGTGAATCTAAAGAAGATTTTTGAAGCAATTCTCTCATATTGCACTAAGTTAAAATTTGTGTTCCCATAGGGAGGCCATATATTAACCCAGGCATTCGATTTGAACAAACTTGATTTTTGAAATGTCCTCATATTGCACTAAGTTAAAATTTGGGCTTCTACAGGGAGCCCAAATAATAATTCAGGCACTCAATTTGAACAAAGTTGAATCTTACTCCCCCCCCCCCCCCCCCCCCCCCCCAGAGATGTTGTATACCAAATATGAAAGCATTCTGACAGGTGAATCTGAAGAAGAAAATGTTTCAAGAAATTTCCTGATATTGCTAAATATTGTTAAAATTTGAGCTACCATAGCAGACCCAAACATCAACATATGGACCTGATTTGAACAAACTCGAATTTGCCCCCCCCCCTCCCACCCCCCCCCCACCCCCCACCCCTAGAGATGTTGTATACCAAATACAAAAGCATTTTAACTGGTGGATCTGAAAAGGACGATTTTTACAAATTATCCCCCATATTGCACTAATTTAAAATTTGGGCTTCAATAGGAAGCCCAAATATTAACCTAGGAACATGGTTTGAACAATCTTGAATCACAACCCTCATACCAATGATGTATACCAAATCTTGCCCTTCCCCATTACAATGCAAATATTGTTTCATGAACAAACTTGATTCTACACCTCAAAATGAAACTCCATACCATATATCAAGTCACTGTACCCACTGGTTCATGAGAAGATTTTCAAAATATTTTGGAGCATTTTCCGCCACCCCCCCCCTCCCTATGGGGCTGGGCATATTGAGTTAAACAATGAAAGTGTAAATGACATTGCAGCTCAACTTGTCCAAGAAGGGACTGAACTAAATAGAAAGATCCAGTAATGTCATGTCAATCACTCAAGTTTCTACAGAAAAGACATCACACCAAAGCTACAAATGAAATAAAAAAAAATCGGGTGAGGGATGGGGCTCAATGGAATTGTTAACAACTTATATGTCAAATTCTAGATGGCCGGTGGTGGCCATCTTTTTAAACGAAATGCCGAAAAATTGGAGAACTTCCATCCGGACATCACACGAAAACTACATATGAAATTTGAAAAAGATTAGGTGAGATAATAGAATACTTGACAATTCAAATGCCAATCAAAGATGGCTGCGGACGGCCACATTTTTTAACACAATTCAGAAAAATTTGATTGATCCCATCTAGACATCACACCAAAGATATATATTACATTCAAAAAAGATCAGGTGAGAGATACGACCTTTATATTATTTATTTTTTTATTGGTGTTTAAGGTCACATATTTCTGTACAATGGCTAATCATGACTACGACAGTTTTACAGGTGGAGGAAGCCGGAGTACCTGGCGAGAACCACCGAGCAATGACGATCAATTGTCTGCTCCGCCCAAAATTCCACCCCACACAAGCAGGGTTAGCATTGGCTGAAGACAGGTGCATCATCGACATGCAGTACGCCTTAGTACACAACATCACCGTGCCCCCACATGGGCAATGGGGTGAAGTGTCTTGCCCAAGGACACAACGCAGTTGCTGCAGGTGGGATTTGAACTGAGGACCTCTGTTTGCAGTCTGCACCTCTACCAATTGAGCCACCACACTCCTGAATAGACCGGTAGGATGAGCTAATGGAATTGTTGACAATTTATATCCGAATCCGAGATGGCTGCTGGCAGCCATGTTTTTCAACAAAATTTATAAATATTCGATTCCTCCCATCCTGACATCAAACCAAAGCTACATATGAAATTTGAAAAAGACCAGGTGAGAGGTCCAGCCTGTACGGTGTGCTAATAGAATTGAGTGGTGCAGCCTGTATGGTGTGCTAATAAAATTGTTGATGATTTATATTCCAAATCTAAAATGGCCACTGGCGGCCACGTTTTTTTCAATGAAATTTGGAAAAATTTGATAGCTCATATTTGAACATTATCCCAAAGCCACAAATGAAATTTGTGACTGATTGGGTGAGAGCTGTGGCCTGTAGAGTGTGCTAAAGGAAATGTTGGATAATTTATATCCAAAACCAAGATGGCTGCTAGCAGCCATGTTTTTCAACAAAATTCAAAAAAATTTAATAGCACCCATCTGGACAAAAGACTGGGTGAGAGATGCGGCCTGTAGGGTGTGCTAATGGAATAGTTGACAATTCAAATGCCAATCCAAGATGGCCACTGGTGGCCATGTTCTTTAACAGAAATTCGGAAAAAAATTGATAGCTCCCATCTAGACATTGCCGCAAAACTACATATGAAATGTGGGACAGATCAGGTGTGAGCTGCGACCTGTAGGGTGTGCTAAAGGATTTGTTGGAC